>CM034151.1:2369960-2706555 GCA_019776745.2 Taxus chinensis | reverse complement strand
AAACTGATTTCTAAAGTTTAAATCTTTATCATCCTTGGCTTGGAATATCCTTCATAGATGACCTAAATTTTCTCCCACATTTCCAAGTAGATGATGTACAATGCATGACCTTAAAAATTTCTAATCCAATTATCCCACATAATATTGTATTCATTTCCTTATAGTTATCATTGTTAGCCTTATTTTCTTCAATTTTGGTTGGAGGATTTTGAGGAAAAATATACTTATCCATCACAAACTACCAAATTTCACATTCTAAGGACATGATGTGAGTCCTCATCCTTATGCTCCAAAATGCATAGTTTGATCCATTAAACAAGGGAGATTTTCTAGTAGAAATGCCACTCTACTGAATTTCCATTTTTGTGCTTCAAAGGATTTCCTTCAAGTGATTAAAATTCCTCAAAATGACCTATCTCTTATAACAATTTTTAGAAGAAAAATGGATTGAGAGGGGCGTGCACCAGTTCTTCAAAAAAATTATCCAATTATATTTAACTTGTATATACCATTAACCATTCAACCATTCATAAGAGCATAAACCAAGACAGTACATGAGAATGCAAGAAGTGGAATGGAAAACCCTCAAGGGGAAGAAAACCCACTAAAACCTCTACTAATATTACTCATAACAAAGGACTTGCATGAATATAACACATCACAAAAGATTTATTTAGTGAATAACCCACTTCAAAAGGATCACCCAATCCTATTTAGTATGTATTTAACAAATATGAAATTTTTAAAACCCTAATATTGTAGAGTAACATATGTAAACTATGAAAAATGACTGTTACATGCAATATGACACAAGTAATAAGCTAGATAAGAATGAAAACCTAAGTATAAGAGATATAAAACAAAGACTTAATTTATTTGTGCTTTCTTGAAGATGATCTAGACCGGTACAACTGATGGTCAAAAAGAGCATATTTTTCACAATTTTCTCTATAAAATTCTATAGTTTTTCGAATATGTTAGGACTAGGGAACCTTGAATAGGACTATGATTCCTAGGCATTATGGACCTCTATTGGGTGCTTATGACTACAAAAGAGCTCGAAAACTAGTTTTTTTTTGTCGCACAAGTGTCGCTAACCTTCTCTTTTGGTCTCCTGCATGTCTTTGGATGATCACTGAATTCACACGTAGCCTGCAAAGAGAAGATGACCTGTAAAAACCTCAAACTACATCAAATACCAAATGAAAGATAGAAAATGAGGAGTTGGACTAACCCCAAAGGTCTCCCGACTGAGTGATCTTACAACCGAGTGTTTCACTACATTTCAAACTCCATGTAATTCTTGTGTATGTGTGATAGAATTGTGCCCTAAGTATCCCTTGCATAAGTGTGCATGATAGTGGGAAATAGATAAATATACCAATGTAAATAGATGTTTGGATGGAAAAATGAACTCCCCTCCCTAAGCATGTATGCAGAAAATGCACTCCCTTTTCCCTTGAGTGAGTGTTATGTGGATGCCTTTGATGATATCAGAATGCCTTTGGATGCCACCTTAGGTGATGATAATAGATGCTTAGTGCTTGGTCCTTTATTTTGGTCACATAGCTTTGTATTTATGTGATTACCTTATTTGAATTTCGTAATTGACACCTAAAGGCCACCCCATAAGAAAATAAGATGCGAAAAAGATAAAATAAGCCCAAAAAGAGCAAGTAAGATACAAAGAGGTCAGAATGCCCAGAGGGGATGAGGGCACTTGGGTGCTGGCATCCTAGTGTATAGAGTCCTGAAAGATAAATAAATACATTTTAGAGTGGGATGTAGGGTGTACAAGTCCAAATAGAAAATAAGGAACACAAACAAAATGCTAAAGATAGTTTTTAATTGTTAGTTTTCTCATTTAGGAATCATATGAATAACAATATGTGATTAGGACCTAGAAATGTACCCAAGTGCATTATTTTAAGTTGACATTTTCCCCCACTTTATGTTATTGATTGAATACTCGATAACATAAAGTAGATAGGAGATGCATACCTGATAACCATGTAGAGTGTGATGGCTGATGGGTGTCATCATTCCCTTCATTTGATCAACTTCTTGTTGATGTCATATCAAACTAGGGGTGTGTCTAAAGCTATATGCAACCAGAGTAATTTTATCGATCTAGTAGTTGACTGTAGTTATTTTTGTATTTTCTGGGAGATCTCTTCAATGTCTTAAGGACTTCTTGATAAAACCTTATTTAAATCAAACTATGAAAACTTGCTGAAAGAAAACACACTATACAGAAAGAAAAACACTTGCTATTTGAAAGGAAACACACTTGCTTCTGAAATTAAACACACTTGTTGTTAGAAATAAACACACTCAATTTAGAATGCTTGAAAATAATTGCAAGAAATATAAGAATCTATCTAAACACCTACAGGAACAAGTATACAACAGAGTTTAACTGAAAGAATTAAAACAATACATAATTAACAGATCTAAGATATTTGTTGAAGAAATATAAATACCAAATAAACAAATATCCTAGTCCTTGGGGGAGTGGGCCCTTGCTCCTCCTCGAATCAGGATTTAACAACTCAGAATTCTCTCAAATAGGAATGGCTATTTTATTGATAAAAAATTTGGTATTACAAAACGTACTGGATCTGAGTACTTAGTCTATATTTATCTTCTCTGTTCTATATCTATCTATTTCATATCATATTCTATATATTATATATCTATATGTATGTAGGTATGTATATATGTCTTCTTTTATATACATTTTACAATCACAGTTGTCTCAATGATTATGATGAAATGGAATCATGCCCATAATAGATGTTGAGTCAGATTGCGGTTGATCAGATAGCTGTAGGATAACTCTCCCTGGATCTGCATTCACAAATCTTCTCATCCTTTCCTGATTGAAAGGGTCGTAGATGCAAAATCTCTGGATGTGGTTAGAATAGATAACTCCCATCGGTTCCGGAACTTTGGAGAAGTTCCAGAACCATAGGAAATTGTTAAGGACCAAAACCATGAGAGTTTCGGAGCTATCCCCAAGAGTTCCAGAACTAAGTCTAAAAATTCTGGAACTAAATACTGGAGTTTTGGAACTAAGTCCAAAAGTTCCAGAACTAGATGATGACTGTGTGATGGAGTTCCAAAACTAGCTTGGAAGTTCTGGAACTAAGTTGTGTGGGAACAGATGTTGCCCAAAAACATACTGAATGCTTCCTACTTCATTTCCTCGACTGATTAGACCTGCTTTATTACAAAATTTAATTTCAAACACACACTTCATCAAGAATTCTAGAGCCTTTAACATTAGAATCACAATCAATCAAAAGACAGACAGTTACATCCTAACTCATATCAGATCAATTAAAAGTCACATAATGCAATCAAACTTAATAAAAAA
Source organism: Taxus chinensis (assembly GCA_019776745.2). Classification (NCBI taxonomy): domain Eukaryota; kingdom Viridiplantae; phylum Streptophyta; class Pinopsida; order Cupressales; family Taxaceae; genus Taxus; species Taxus chinensis. The sequence goes on along the minus strand of CM034151.1, from coordinate 2,703,176 downwards.
GAGAGTAAGATGAGATCATATATTATACATTAATCGGACATATTCTGGCCTCATCATTTCCCCCAAACTTACTTGTTTGTAAGTCCCTTTACAAAATTCATTCTTCAAAAGTGGGGTTATATGTTCTGCATTCCATTTGATTACTCAGATCAAATGGCTGAAACTGGATTTTCCAATGTTTAAACTTAGATGTACTGTACCCTGCTCCTGCTTCTATTTTCCTCTCCCACTGTTCAAATTCAGTAGGGTCTTGAGGTTCTCTATTTTTCCAAGGAGACATGGGGGTGAGAAGTAGAGGGGGTCTTGTTCGCATTCCCATCCATATTTTCCCGTAGGTTTCATTGACTTGGGGAATTATTGTGCATAACACTTTTGCCCTTTCTAAACTCTAGATCAGATTTGTAGGGGAAATTACTTCCCTTCTTCTCAAGGAAACAGTAAGGAGTTCCCACCTCTTTGAGCATCCTTCATAAATATCTTCAAACTTTTCCTCCTCATAGGAGGTGAAGGCATCAATACTCTTTTGCAGAATGGCAAGATAGTGTGTCTTGAATCTCTCATCAAAGGCATGAGTTCTAAAATGTGTGAGAAAGGTAGAGGGTTTACCATAATGAGCTCTCATACAGAGACCTGTTGAGCTAGCTTTCAATAAAAATTCATATTCCCTTTCCTTCCATGCAATTTGGTTGTTGCAAAACAGAGACAAATGCATTGAGCTGGATCTCCCCTACATACAAATTGATCATAAATCATGTGTTTTTCTTTAGCATAAAATTACAAAGATAAAATTCACACAGAAGATTTTTCTGCTCAGGGACTGGATAGAGAGTAAGCTGTCCATGAATTAAAATTCATCTTTTAGTTCATGTGGAAGCCCACATGCAATCCTTGACAGCTTCCAGTGAATGAACTGCTCTTCTAAAAACACACTATATGTAGGAGAGGGCCTCCTGCAGGCAAGCAATTTTTCACTCATAATACACACCATATGAATTTTTGTAAGACATTTATATTTATTTCCTTCCTCCTTATAAAAATTTTCTTCCCATTCTTTTCTTGCCTTCATCTCTTCTTCCATCTTGGTCTTCAATTCTTCATTTGATGTTTTGGCTTCTCTAAGTTCCCTGCAAGTGTCATTCCATAGTTGTTTGAGTGGAAAATAGGTTAACTCAGTCTGTGCATTATAGATGTACTGGTGGACACAACACTCTTTCCTTCTGGACAGTCTAAGAATTCTTCCAGTTCTTTCTATCAAGTTTCTTGGTTGCTGATAATTCCTGTCCTGGACATGCAAGCTAAGTTGTTATCTCTCCAGATGACATTTCCCTTATAGTATCTTATTTGAAAAAGGAATAAAGATATTTCTCATCTTTTTCTCTGATTGTTCTAGGTTTACAATGAATTCTCTTACCAATTCATCATTATGCCTTGAAATATTCTTTAGGAACTCTAGCCATCCTACATGCTCAAAGATGGATGCCACGTTCTTCGTCTACGAGCATGCTGGGAATCATCCTCTAGTTCTGATTTCTTTTTAATCCCCATATCGGCTTGAGTTCTGTCTCTTTTGATTTTGTGTGAATTGGTTATAGGCCCTCTTTCTTAGCTACAAAACTGACGACTTTGGGTGGTGGAACCTCTATTCTTAGCTGCGATAACCTCTATTCTTAGCTACGAAACCTCTGTTATTAGCTGCTGAATTCTCTATTCTTTACTGTAGAACACAAACTTAATTTGACTGCTCCTTCCTCAAAATATCTCTGCAACTTATTTCACTTGAGTTTGCAATAATTATTATTAATGATAACCATGCTGCCACTTATTCCATCCAAATCAACTTCATGATTACACACTTGTAATCATAATGTATAAATAGATGACTCATCATACCTACTTTTAAATTAAGTCAAATCACACATGTAAACATTTAATCAACCCTAAATAAGTTAAAAGATATAATTACCATCCTTGATGATGTAACCCTTTTGCTATGATGACTCATCATTCCTACAAGTGGAACAAAACATGATTAGATAAGACAGTTGGAATTCAAAATAATTCCCTTATTTGAACTAGCCAAAAAGAGAGGTCAACCGCCATTTGCTGGTTTTCAATTGACCTTTGAGAGAATTTCTTCTTTTATTTTATTTTTGGGGGAAGAAAACACCATTTGTTGGTTTTCATCTTCTTCCCTTTATTCTGGATCTATCATCTGGTTATTTGATCATTTTGGAAGAACTGGGTTCTTCCATATGATCAAATTCTTTGTCTACTTCAATCTTCCTCAAGAATTCATCCTTAGTGGGAGGCTTCCTATAGAGTTTCAGCCTATGCCCATTGACCAAGAGTGTTTTTCTACTGCCATCAATGGGAAGTAAGTGAATAGAACCATTTTCAAATAAATCTGCTCAATCTGATAGGGTCCCAACCATCTAGTTCTCAATTTTCCCTTAAATTATTGGTACTTAGAACTGAACAGCAATTTCCCAGTCTCCTACTTTGAATTTCCTTTTCTTGATATGTGTGTCATGTCATTGATTCCTTTGCTCTTGAATCTATCTCTATCTGCTGAAGTGCTTCTAACCTTAATTCATCCAACTCATTGAGTTGAAGGATTCTTTCTTTTTGAGCTGCATTCAACTCAATTCACACATTTATTGATGCCCCCAATATCTAAATTTCAAACTCTATAGGCAACAAGGTATTTTTCCCATAGACTAATTCATATGGTGAAAAATATATTGTAGTTTTTCAAGTTATATTATAAGCCCAGACAGCTTCAAGTAGTCTCTTTACCCAATCTTTTCTCCCAGCTTCAAATGTTTTGGTAAGGATGTTCTCCAATTCTCTATTTATTACTTCAGCTTATCCATTTGACTATGGGTGGTAAAGAGATGACTTCCTATGATTGATTTGGTAATACCTTGTGAAATCTTGAATCATATTAGACATGAATTTTGGTCCCTGATCTGAAACTATGCTCCTTGGTGCTCCAAATTTTATCATAATTTTGTTCCAAAGGAAATCAACAACTGCTTCCTTAGTGGCATTTGTAAATGCCTACACTTCTACCCATTTTGTCACATAGTCAGTACACACAAGAATATATTCCTTTCCTTGTGAAGGAGGATTAAAGGGACTAAAAAAATCCAATCCCCATCTCTCAAATGGTTCAACCACAACTTGAGGACGAAGAGGAATTTCATTGGTGAAAGTTGGCTATCCCATCCTTTAACAAGGATCACACCTCTTGATATATCTCTTCACATCCTTGTACAGATATGGCCAATAATAACCAGTTCCAAGTATCTTATGAGATGTTATTTTCACTTAATAGTGTCCTCCACTTGGTTTATCATGACATGCTCTGAGGATCTCAAATATTTCATCCTCTCTTACACACCTGCATAAGACAAAATCAGGACCACATTTAAATAGCATTCTCTTTAACCATTTGAATTGTGCACTAGTTTTAATTAACTTCTTTATTTGTTTCTTAGTGAAAAGGAGGAAACTTCCCTCTTGCAAGATAATTTTCCATATCAGAAAACCATGGTGTTCTTGCTGAGATTGCAAATAGTTGTTCATCTAGAAAGTTATCCTTGACTGGATCTTGCTCCCTGGTGGTGGTAAGTCTTGACAAAAAATCAGCTACCACATTAGATTTACCTGGATTGTCCACAATGGAAATATCAAATTCTTACAAAAGTAATAACCATCTAATTAATCTTCCTCCAACCACTGGTTTCTTCATTAAATACTTAATTGCTGAATGATCTTTGTGTACAAATATCTTGTACCCTGTAATGTAATGTCTGAATTTATTGATTGCATAAATCACAACAAGAAATTCCTTTTCAGTGGTGGTGTAATTCTTTTTAGTGGGAGTAACATTCTTGCTAAGATACTAAATAGCATACATATTTCCTTCGTCATCTTTCTATCCCAATACTGCACCAATGGAATAATCTGAGGCATCTGTTTGGATATGAAATGACTTTTCCCAATTAGGTCCTCTCAATATTGGGGCACTGATCAATTTTTCCTTAATTTCTTCAAAAGCATGCTAACACTTTTCATCCCAAATAAATTCAGTCCTTGGTTAGAAAATTAAACATGGGGGCAGTAATTTTACGGAAATCTTTTATAAAGTGCATATAGTACCTAGCATGCCCTAGAAATGATTTGATATATGTGGGGGGTCTGAGGAATAGGTAAATCTGAAATGATCCTAATTTTGTTTTGATCCACTTGAATAAAATTCCACCATCATCAAACACTTTTCATCACTAAAAGATAGGTTGTGTTATTCACACCTTGTTAAAACTCTGTCCAAATTTCGTAAAGCATCTTCAATTGTATCTTCGTGTATAGTGAAGTCATCCATATATACCTCAACACAATCATTTGTTAGATCAACAAATATTGAAAGTACAACTCTCTAGAAAGTTACAGGAGCATTGCATAAACCAAATGGTAACACCCTATAGGAAAAGGTTCCCCATGGATATGTAAATGTAGTTTTGTCTTGATCTTCAGCAGCAACTCTGATATGATTGTACTCACTAAAGCCATCTAAGAAAGAAAAGTATTGTTTACCTAAAAGGTTATCTAGGACTTGATCTATGAATGGTAAGGGAAAATAATCTCTCATTGTGGCTTTGTTCAGTTCCTATAGTCAACACATATTCTCCATTTTCCGTTATTTTTGGGAACAATTACAAAAGGAGATACCCTCTGGCTATCTGAGATAGGGTAAATGAAACCTACTTGTAATAGTTTTTCAATTTCTTGTTTGACTATATCCCTTAAAGTTGGTTTAATCCTTCTTTGAGGCTTCCTAACCGGTTTAATGTTTTCAATATAGATGTGATGAGTGCAGATACTTGGATGAATCTCTTTCATGTCTTTGTAATCCCAAGAAAAATCCTTAGAATGATTTTTTAGAACATCAAACAATTTAGCTTCTTCATCATCCTTGAACTAACTGTTAATGTTTAAAGTTTTTTCCAGTTTAATTTCAACATGCTTGGTTCCAATATGTGATGAAATAATTTGTGGGAAGGGTTTCATTAAATTATTTAATGGACATGCATGTGGTAATAACATATGGTATGTAGCAACATCTCCAAAAATTCCTTGAGACAAAATACTGGAAAAAGGACAGTAATGAGAATTATGATACTTATCTCCTTGTAGGCCAAATTCTTTGTCACTGCTACTTTCTAGAAATTCTTCACCACTTCCTGATGTACTTGAAACTAAAGCTACCAATTCATTCTCTCCTCACAATAAATCTTGTTCCTCCAGAATGAAATCATTTTCAATCAAAGAGAATTACCGTCATTGTGGTTCCGGAACTAAATGTGGTGGTTTTGGAACTATAGCCATAGGTTTTGGAACTAAGTTCGTAGGTTCAAGAACTAAGTTCACAAGTTCTGGAACTAAGTTTTTGGGTTCTAGGACTAAGTTAACGGGTTCTGGAACTAAGTTCGTGGGTTCTAGAACTAAGTTCACAGGTTCTAGAACTAAGTTCATAGGTTCCAAAACTATTTCTGATTGCTTCGAGGACAACAAGTTCTAATCCAATGGTGGATTAATCACCTCTTCTACTTCTCTTACATGATCCTGTAATGTGATCATATCCAAAGAAGACAAATTTTTCTTATCATTTTAGGAGAATCAACCCATAATTATTCATGATTGTTAGTAAAAGGTTGTGCAATAGGATATAAGGAAATTTGTTTAGATATCTTACCCTTCAAGATTGTCATATCACCTGACCTGCAATCTATTAAAGTAACAACTATAGCTAACCATGGTCTAACCAAAATAATGGGATAACCCAATGTTTTACCTTTTGGCTGCAGTATAAGGAAGTCAATTGGATATTCCCATGACTCCACCATAACTACCACATCTTCAATAATTCCTTCTGGTTTTGCTACAGACAGGTTTACCATCTATAATATGGTATTAGTAGGTTGTATACCCATTAATGGTAATGTTTTCAGAGTATCCACTATCATTACATTGATAGTAGCTCCCAAATCTATCAAAACATTATGTACATCCTTATTTCCTATAGAGACAGAAATAACAGGACTCCCAGGATCTCCATATTTTGGAAGTAAAAGTTTTCCTAGTAATAAATCAGCAAGTTTCCCATCTACTTTGATAGTCTTGGGGTACTGTTTCTTCCTTCCAGGGTTTTTCATACATAACAGTTTGATTAATCTAATCAATTCTAGAATATCTTTAATTACTTATAACAATGGTATTTCAATATTCAATTTCCTTAGTTCCTGTACCAATTCAGACTCCTTGATTTCGATAGCTTATTTGAATCTTTCTAGAAATGGAGTCTTAGTAGTGTTGCTATCTGACTCATTTTCTTTTCTTTCCATATCCTCTTTTGGAACAACAATACTAGGGATTTCATTTTCTTCTGTCATTTCAGTGATTATAAGGGGTGGATTGTTAATGATTTTCCTAGATGTAGTTTGAATATCCTTATAATCCATAGCATGTAAATCAACTGATTGTTCTAGTTCTGTTCCATAAATAGGAGTTGTTTTTTTGTTTCTTGGATTTGCTACTGGTTGTGCTGGCATTTGTGTTTGGACTACATTTTTAGGTTGTGAATTCTGTGCAGGAGATCCCATGATGGCCTGTTGGTTCTGATTTGGATATGTTCTTCCTTGAGAATAATTACTAGGGTTCCATCTAGGTTGTGACCAAACATAAGGATTTCCTTTACCAGCCCATGGTTTTTGATGTCCTTGAGCATACTAAGCTTGATTTTCCCAATCTTGAGGGTTCCAAGTTGGTTGAGGTACTCAAGGTGGTTTTCCCCAATTTTTTGTTACTGACTGAGAAGCCCATGACATCGTCCAGGGATTAGGAGCTGATCTTAGCATAGATTACCCTTGGTTAGGTTGTCTCTGAACAAAATACAATTCTTCTATTGTAGATGAGGCACTAGTTTGTTTAAGTTGATTCTTAATAATGGGAAGTAAGGAAAAAACATCAGTATCATGTTCTTTAGATTCACAGATAAGACACATTTCTATTTTATCCAAAGGACAGTCTCTTAATGCATGTTTCTTCCTACATCTAGGACAATACATAGCCAATGGTTCAGTTTTGGAGTTTGCTTTAGCTTGTAATCCATCCATAGTAGATGTTAATTGCACTAAAATGTCTATTTTAAAGTTTGATAACTCATTCATTAGTTTGTTCATATCTAGCTTCATACTTTTCACCGATTTTCCTTTTCTAGGTCCACCTCTCATTCTAGAATAGCTTCTACAAATCGCTTTAATTCCATTCATTCTTATCTAATCAATGTCTCCACCTCCTATCAAGTTCAAGGCTTCTCAAGATTCGTCATCCAAACCTTTAAGAAAAATTGTTTTACATAACTCCTCAGAAAGCACAAATCCACATCTTTTTCTAACAAAGAGGAATTTATCTAAATATTCTTCTATGTTTTCATCATCCTCCTGCTTTATTTTGAAGAATTCTTCCTTCCTATTTCTCCCTCTACAATAATCTTGGTATTTATCTAGGAAGGCAGTCTCCATTTGTGCCCAAGTTCTAATAGAGTTAGATGGTAATCCCATGAACCACCTCATTGTTGCATCCTTTAAAGTGGTTGGAAACAACTTGAATTTTTTATTATCTATTTTGTAATCATAGGTCTGACATAGTACCTTGAACTCAAAGAGAAATTCGTTAGGATATTCAAATGGCATCCCTCTAAATGTGGGTAAATGTGCAGGTGAGATATTTTTTATTGATGCATCATCATCTCCCAATTGGATTCAATAGGTAACAGTCCTATCAAGTTCTCTCTCAACTTCTCATGCTATTTTAAAAATATTTTTTGAATTTTCCTCCCAATCAATGTGGTAATTGGTATGTCTTGGGGAAGGTGAAAAATCAAGATTAGGAGGTTGAATACTCAATTGAGAATCAAAACTCACCCTAAATGGATCTTGAGTGATAAGCCTTCTCCTAAAATTTCCACTTCCTTCAAGTGACTAATCTAAGAATTCCAAAAATGGCAATTCTATTTCTTGTATGACAGGGGATGGTGGTGCTTCCAATTCTTGATCAATTTCCTTACTTTGACTAGAGGATGTTATGAATTCTTATGAAGATGTTTTTGAAAGGAATCTACGATGTGAGTCTCTTGGTCTACTCATATATTTTGTGATGTAGCAGGGAAGATCCTTCAACTACTAGATGTATGTTTTGTTGCTCTTGCTAACACTTATTTAGAAAGTTCCAACTAGTGATCCTTGTAAACGATGCCAAAAATGATGGGTGTCATCATTCCCTTCTTTTAATCAACTTCTTTTTTATGTCATATCAAACTAGGGGTGTGTCTAAAGCTATATGCAACAAGAGTAATTTTATCGATCTAGTAGTTGACTGTAGTTATTTTTTTATTTTTTGGGGGATCTCTTCAATGTCTTAAGGAATTCTTGGTAAAACCTTATTTAAATCAAACTATGAAAACTTGCTGAAAGTAAACACACTGAAAGCTTTGCTGAAAGGAAACACAATGTGTAGAATGGAAACACACTTTCTTCTAAAAAGTAAACAATAAACACACTCAATTTAGAATGCTTGAAAACAATTGCAAGAAATATAAGAATCTATCTAAACACCTGTAGGAACAAGTATACAACAGAGTTGAACTGAAAGAATTAAAACAATACAAAATTAACAAATCTAAGCTATTTTCTGAAGAAATATAAATACCAAATAAACGAATATCCTAGTCCTTGGGGGAGTGGGCCCTTACTCCTCCTCGAATCAGGATTTAACAACTCAGAATTATCTCAAATAGGAATGGCTATTTTATTGATAAAACATTCGGTATTACAAAACGTACTAGATCTGAGTACTTAGTCTATTTCTCTTCTCTGTTCTATATCTATCTCATATCATATTCTATATATATATATATATATATATATATATATATATATATATATATATACTACAGGTCTGCTTTTATATACATTTTACAATCATAGCTGTCTCAACGATTTTGATGAAATTGAATCATGCCTAGAATAGATGCTGAGTCAGATTACAGTTGATCAGATAGCTGTAGGATAAATCTCCTTGGATCTACGTTCAGAAATCTTCTCATCCTTTCCTGATTGAAAGGGTCATAGATGTAAAATCTCTGGATGTGGTTAGAATAGATAACTCCCATAGGTTCCAGAACTTTGAAAAAGTTCCAGAACCATAGGAAATTGTTAAGGACCAAAACCATGAGAGTTTCGGAGCTATCCCTAGGAGTTCCAGAACTAGATGATGATTGTGTGATAGAGTTCCGGAACTAGCTTGGAAGTTTCAGAACTAAGTTGTGTGGGAACAAATGTTAATAAAAACATATTGAACGCTTCCTACTTCATTTTCTCGACTAAATAGACCTGCTTTATTACAAAATTGAATTCAAACACACACTTCATTAGGAATTCTAGAGCTTTTAACATTAGAATCACAATCAATCAAAAGATAGACAATTACATCCTAACTCATATCAGATCAACTAAAAGTCACACAATGCAATCAAACTTAATAAAAAGGAGAGTAAGATGAGATCATATATTATACAGTAATCACACATAATCAGGCCTCATCAATGGTAATAATGTGCCAAGGAGACAAGTGAAAGAGTTGAGTGATAAAAATGAAGTGTGGAAGCTAAGAAAGAAGAAGTGACCCTAAGGGTGAACTGTATAGTGTTGTACATGTTATTGTGCTTGATTTTGGGTTGCTTATTGTTGTGTATTAAGGGCGTACCTATTAAAGAAGAGTGAAAGAGTAGTCAAATTTATGTATTATGAAAACTCTGTAAAAGTATGTTAAAATGTGGAAAAAGGAAAGTGTGCAGTTGATCCATGAAGAGTGAAAAGGATAGAAAATGTCCTAAAATGATGTAGAAGAGTGAATATTTTGGGGGATCTCACACCAAGAGATATTTTTTGGGTGATCTCAAGCCAAGTGCAAGTATTTTGGGTGATCTCACGCTAAGTGCAATTTTTTTTGGTGATCTCACACCATTCCAGAAGAGTGTTGGGGAGAAAGGTCTAGTGGTATTCTCCTTCCATGACTACTTCCTAAATTTATACACCACTGCAACTAGTGTGATATGTGTTTGGTTCCGATTTGTTCCTTATTTTATCCAAGTAGAAAAAGGAGATAGAATGCATGCTGATTTCTAGAGAACTATACATGTACTGTGAACTACTGAAAACTATTATGATCTAAGAAATTAGTTATAACTACCCCCTAGTCATAGGTGCCCAAGAAAGGTCAGGAGCACCTAAGTACTAGTGTCTGTATCTAGACATTGGTGTTTGTGCTGAATTGAGGACCCAAGTCATAAATTGGGCCATTCTGTAAATGTAACTTGGTTTTATTCATGTACGGTGAAATATTGTACTGAAACTCTGAGATGTTGTATGGAGTTACTGATTCACCTAATGTATGCCCCCTCTCATTTTGGATGCATGTGATGTCATTAGGAGAATGGGGCCTAAAGAGAGGACCTGATGTTGATCTGAAACCAATGCCCTATAAGAAGGAGGGAATGTGCATGGTAGAAACCAAGGTAAATGCAATCAAAGTGGCTAGATGCATGATGTTAGTAGAAAAAGTGACAAGCAAGCTATAGAAAATAATGTAAACAAGAAATAGTGTAGAAAAAGTAGACTGCAAAAATCAGGTTTCAAAACCGGGACATTACTCACAATGTCACAAGACAATCAGGGTCGAATCAGCCAAAATCATACAAGAAATGAACATACAAGACATAGGGCATAGCCCGAAAACAATGGCATACAATAGAAGATAAGAGCAAGTAAAGTGTAACAGAAAACCATGGTATAAAATAGTTCCTGCAAGACAAATATTACACATGAAGCACCATTAGCATGTTAGAAAGATAAAGAGTATGTCAAAACGTGTATAGATCCATGGAAATAGTGTTCTAGTAAGAATAGGAAGTAGTATAAAATGAAACAATAACTCTTGTAGTGTGTAAAAGTAGGAATGTAGATGCCCCCAAGATCCTTGGTGGGACAAGTAAGAGGTACAGTGCCAAGCATCATAGTTGCATGTAAATATTTGTATAAGCACTACATCCACAACTAAAGAACAATTGAATGGACATGTGCATATAGAAAAGATAATAACATGTTGGATATTCATCTAACATAGTAAGCAAATTACACATATAACTAGTATAAGAAAGAAAGAGTATGTGTAACCAAGATATGAAATATGTTATGAATGAGTGTGATGGAATGGAAAGAAATATGAATTTTATAGGAGTAGCATGCTCCCCAAGTGGATTTGAATGAGTATGCAATGAGGATCATTTATAAAATACCACTTGGAAGTCAAGAATGAACCATAGAACAAGAGTTTGTCATCATGAAATGTTTTGAATTGTGTGCGCTGGATAGATAGATCAATGAAGCCTATAGTGTAAAGAATGTGAATGTGGTGAGGTTCATGAATGTAGTATTCCCTCAATAGTCAAGTTTGAACCTTAGCACATAAGAGTGTGTCATAGGGTAATGATGATACAATTAGTGTATCAATGTATGTACAATGAATGAGAAAGACTAGATGTGAAGCATGGAACATAATCGTAGAATTGAGAGACACCTGATAATTTAAAGAGGGGAGAAGTAAGAATGATGTCCCCCAAGTGTAAAATGATGAGTAATCTATCCTACAAGAGTGAAGGGAAAGGTTCCTCCACCTGATGTGTGAGGAGATAAAGGTGTGTGACCATGCTCTAGGATCAGTGGTGTATGAGACTGGCGATGTTTATGTGAAGGATACCTAGATGATGAACATATATGTGAAGGAGACCGAGGAGGTGATGAGCACCTATGTAAATGATACTTAGGAGGTGATTTATGTGATGAATTCCTATGTGAAGGGGCTTCCCGAGAAGGGGACTTACGCTAATAAGATGGACTAGAAAATTGATGAGGATGAGTAGGTTGTGTGCGAGTGTGTGAGTTAGGTGCGAAATTTGCCTTATATTTGAGAGGTCTAGGGGACATAGATGATTTATTTAGTGCAATGGAAACCTCAAGAGGAGGCCACAGATATGGTGTCCATGGAGGAAAACCTTTTATGGTGATATCTTTCTTATCGTGAATTAATTTTAGTCACAAGTGATTCATGGAAATAATACCTTGAGTGGCACAAAGCCAAGGAATACCTAATATCATGTCACAAAATTTTATTAAAGGTTCCACAATGAATGAAATAAGCATGGTAAGAGGCCAAAATATAACTAGAAGCTTGACATAACCATAAGATTTAGGAACTAGATAAGAAATATGAGAGAGTGGATAGTTGATAGTGACAAGAAGTGTGATAGAGAACACACCCATATGAATTGAGGGATCGATCATTGTATTATTGATAGCATGAGGCCCGATAGAATAATTAATATTTAATGTATCAAAAGATAATGTAACATGATAATTTTGATCCAAGAAGGTAATGAATGGTGGAGATGCATCGGCGTTAGCAACTAGGAAATCAAGATCCTCCGATGAAGGAGGAGGTAGTTCATGATATGTATGATTAGTTGAAGAGTCAGCAGCTTGCTTGTCATGCTTAGGGAGAGGATCATTAAATATTTTGAGATTTTTTATTTTCGATGACCAAGGTAGATGTTAAAGGCTCAGGGAGCTCGATTGCATTGTTTTCAATAAGATCTTTAATGAGATTTCAGATTTTAAAGCATCAATCATTAGAGTTATTAATGAATTGATGATAGCCATATCTAGTATTTTTGTTATATTTTCATACTTTAGGGTGAGATATACCCATATTAATTAGAGGAGGAAGTGTAATAATATTTCTCTCAATAAGTTATGGCAATAGAAAATATGGAGCACAAGGTAATTTTGTGAATGTGCACTTTGGAGGCTACCATTGAATATTTTTAGGAGTAAAGACAACATTAACGATAGATTTTTCTTCAATGGTCTTAGTAGATGTATTTAAAGTTGACTTGATTTGAAACCGATTAGAAGATGATAGAGCTTTATTGTGGTATTGAGTTTACCCATAGAGAAAAGTTTTCCTTCACGTAACTTAAGAGTATGAAAGACTTGATCAAATGAAATAGATGTCTCAAAGATGACACTATCTTGTAGAGGTGGTAAGAGACTTTGGAAAAATAGATGTTGAAGTTTTGAGTTATTGAGCACATTAGTCATCCTAGATAGGTTATTCATATATTGCAAAACATAATCTGCTAAATGTTCATTAGATCTTTGTTTAATTTGTGTAAGTTGAGCATAGGATATCTTAGAATCGATATTTATTGAAAAATGAGTGAGATAAGTATCGGATAAATGTGTAAATGATATTACTGAATGGACATGTAGATCGTAGAGCCAATGCATAGCATAATCTTAGAAAATTCTAGGAAAGTGATTTTCTAGTAAAGTATGATCATCCGCATAATCTAGACATGCAACATGAAAACCTCAGAGATGCTCTTAATGATCACCATGGACATTGAAGGTGGGAAGCTTAGGTGTGATGAAGTTTAGAGGAAATGCATAACTAGAAATGGTGGGTGAAAAAGGAGTATGAAGGAGTAAGTTCGAATCAAGAGATGGAGATGCACGAGAAGTAGCCTGCTGAAGTTGATGGATTTGGACATGGAGATCATGATAGAGAGAGGCTAGGTCTTGAGTGTAAACGTGTTGGTGAGAAAAAATTTCTAGTGGAAAAACTTGTGGATTTCTTTCCAACGCTCTGGGAATCTAAGTCCCTCTACTTAACTGGTGCAGCTATCGTATATGCATGCACATGAAAAGGTGGATTTATATGGTAGCCTTTTGACCAGGGATCCAACAGGGACACTCCACTGACCTTGTGGCAAAGCTTGTAGATACTTGTAAGAGAGGAATTTTTCTGTAGAGAGGAAAAGGGGAGTGAGAAATTAGATTGGAGAACTAATGTTGCAGGTAGAAAATCATATTCCTGCATACATCAATTAGAAGTTTCATCACATGCATTAAAATTAGGAGGAAACAACTCTATGCATAGCAATAAGACCAAATGGAATTCATGATCACTAAGTATCAATATACCCCTTAGTCAACAAAGGCTCGAAAGTCCTTCTTGTATTGATTTCTTAAACCAAGTTGTACATAGTATGAGAATGGAGGAAAAATAGAGAGTGGGGGAAAGGATGAATTTGGCTATCTCATTTGTTCTCTCAAGGTAGAATGCACTCTTGAGCTTACAAAATTAATGACCAACCCCTTGAAATGGGAATGGTTTTACAAAATTATAGAATGAGAGGTGACTTATCATCTTCTTCATGACCCTCCATATGCCTTATTTCCAAATTTAGACTATTCATATTCCTACAAAATATTTAAGTCCCTTTTATAAAATCAAGGTGACTTAATTTACATTATATTTCTAAAGTCACTTTTAAGTGGCTTAAAGGCATATCAAAAAGTGCAACCCCAATGCGAAATTAGAATATTGGAAAGTGAGAGAAAGTTGGGGGAAGAGGAGAGAGAAAGAGAGAGAAAAGAAGAAGAGGAGATGTTGTTCTTGATGAATTTTGTTGGTTCTCGTTAACGTAAAGCTCCAAATGTAGTGAAACTCTGAATCTTAAAACTCCTTGCACACTATGAAACTCCTTCAAATTAGCTCATGAATGCTAGCCAAGTTGAGTGAAATGTTCCACTGATGACCGCAACTCCTCGCCTACATATGATATACTTGTGACCTAAACTATGTAGTGAGTGTCAAAAAATGTTGTCCAGTTCCCTAAGATGATCATCCCCCTATGTCTCATTGCACCAAACTTTCCCTTTGAGAACAAATTGCTATTAATAATAAGTTTCCATATGGAAGGCTTACTATTTTTAGTGAGAGCTTATTTTTGCCTCTTCATGATCATCTTGATGTGGTGAAAATATTCATTCAATCCTATGCACACGACCTTTTCTTTGACCACTTCTTGGGGTGACTTACTATTTTTAGTAAGCACCCATATAAGGGACTTACTATTTTTAGTAAGTGTTCATTTCCATTGTTTTCTACTCTGAATACTCATTTTGTCTCCCTCGTGATTTTTAATGCCCGCTGCATTTGTCTTAGTTGTTTTTGATGATGAATTTCCAAACATAACAAGTATGTATAGGAAAACTTACTATTTTTTGAAAGTGTATTTCCAGTGCTCGATTAGTGAGGAAACATACTTTTTTAGACTCGTTTTGTCGTTACGATCACACCCTCCAAATTTCACATAGATTTCCACTAGAATGCCCAGAAATAAATTTTGAAATTTCCACCTAGCAGTGGCTTCAAGCATGGAACTGTCATGGCAGCCATTAATGGAGCTCAAAATTTACAGGTTTAGTTTTTGTCTCCGTTTACGATGAAAAAAATTCATTCCGATAGGTTTTTTATTTGGAGCTTGTGTGCAAGTTTTTAGCCTAATCGAACCATCAGATTGTTGGAAACTCCAACAAATGTGAGCCAGTGCACGAAATGAGGATTTTATTGGAACAAATGTTTCAAGGCACCATTCGACCTCCCATTTGTTGCATCTTGATCATATTGAAAAATGTGGAAGTATGAAAAATATGGAACCTCAATTTGACTTGTATCTTGCAAGATATGAATATTGTTTTGTTGGGTGACTTCATGGTTATCTAGCAAAAAATCTTTGTTCTCTCCTCGTTCTTCATTTCTTCAACACTTTCGATCAATATTTCCCTAAGACCTATGTATTTTCATGGATTTGATTGTTTTTTTTTGTCATGGTGGAGCTATTTCAGAGAAACGATGGTGGACCGAGTGTCTGGACAATCATGAACATAACCATGACAAGGTATGAAGTTATGTAGAAGGAATGGGGGAAAATAATGGCTAAGTATCAGATTTAAAATATTCAAAAAATGAAAATGGAGGGGTTTGGAAAATTTTTTAGGTCCTTGACGTCCCTCACCTCAAATATATTTGATAGACATCAATTTTCATGGTGCGCCAAGTGACGACAGCTAGGGGCTAGAAACTGGTCATATGGGTGACCACGGGTCTCCCATAGGGGTTGGGTGCATTTTTTAAGTTTTTATGTCCCTCACCTCAAAGAGACATGAGGTACATCATTTTTCACATCACACCTCATCCTGACACGTGGCATTTGATCCAACGGTAGGGGATTGAAGCTCTGCAAGCACTTGGGGTCTTAACTGTAAGTCTGAAGGTCACATGAGGGTCCCATAGGTCACATGGGGGCTGGGTGAATTTTTTCAAGGTTATTTCACCTAACCTCAGGGATGTCAGGTACATAAAATCCCACTAGGCTACTGGTGCTGACACGCATCCTCCCAAAAATTGACTAACTCTTGAACAGTGTCATAGAGGGTAACTTGGAATGATGATAACTTGAGCTCCCGGTTGAATTTATTGGTGAAATTTTATATGATCCTGACTGGAAGTGGAATTTTTAACCCAATGATGGAGGTTTAATATCTTTATTCATCAATTTTATCCCTATAAAATCATAATTTGAGTTTGGTACTCCACTTATGCTTGATAAAAGCTACCTGCAGATTTGATGCACCAAGGTGTTGTGAAAAATATGATTTCACCATCATGTATTTCTTGGAATCCTCTTTTTGGATATGTTTCATTTTTCTCATAACTCCATCTGGAGCTCTTGAAATCTTCTTCTGAAGCCCAGTAGTTGTTTTAGGCCTGTGTACTGCCTAGGCTTATGAACCTTGTTTTTACTCAATCTATTCCAAGTCTTTCAGAACTTACCCTAACCTTCCAAAATAATTTCCATGATTTTCTAAGGTCTTCAATTCACCTCCATTTTTAATTCGGCCCTTCCATTCCACTCCAGGAGGGCTGATCCAATCCTGGGAAGGCCAATGATAGCCCTTCCCAATACTGCTAGAAGATAGCATCTTTTCAAAACTTCCTAAAATCACTTGGGGGATTAAATTGACTTTCCTAAATCACCTAGAGGACCAATTTGAAATCAATTGTGGGGTACTATACTGACAGATTTGACCTGGGATGTCTAGGAATGATTAAACATGAAAATTTCAACACAGGGGTATAGTTGTCATGTTTGAAAATTATAAATTTCCTTGTTACACATTTGCACAAAAACACAACGGAAGAGACTTTATGTGTGTGAGAAATAAAATGTGGAGTGAAGTGGTTAGTGGGAGTAGGAATAGATATAGTAATAATAGAAGTATGTGGAAGGGTTAAATTAGGGATTTGAGAAGAAATAGGCATAGAAGCAGTAGCAGATGTAGGAACACTAACCTCAATAAGATTGGTAGTATCCTCACATGCAGCGAATAAGATTAGATCTAGATCCTGGGAATGTTTAGTAAGATGATTATGGATCTTCTAAAGGTGTTCTTTAGTAAATGGTTCATAATATTGAGCCATGATAAAAATATTGTAAAAATGTCTAGAAACAAGGTTGGGTCCAAAAAAATGGGTTCACCGAATGATTTAACAAATATGGAAATTTATAAAAACCTAATATTGTAGAGTAACATATGTAAACTATGAAAATTACTGCTAGATACAATATGACACAATAAATAAGCTAGATAGAATGAACCCCTAAGTGCAAGAGATTAAAAATGAAGACTTAGTCGATTCACACTTTCCTAAACATGATTTGGTATGGTACAATTAATGATCAGGAAGAGGATACTATCGTAATTACCTCTGTAAAATTCTAGAGTTTTCAAATATGTTGATACTAGGGTGACTAGAACAAGACTAGGGCACCTAGGTGCTAGGGACCTTTGTTGGGTGCCTATGACTGAATGAGAGCTTAGAAAATAGTTTTTACTATGTCACCCAAGTTTTGCTAACCTTCACTATTGGTCGCCTATATGTCGTTGGATTATCACTGAATTTGTCTATAACCTGTACAGAGAATATGACCTATAAAACCCTCAAACTACATTTGTGTGCAAGAATTATTTATCTATGCACGTAAAATCAATAATAATACCTAATAATCTCAATACAATGCTAAACTAAAATTTATGCACCATCATGCTTAGAGCTTAAACAAGACTAATCTACCAACATCTTTACATTAGAACATGAATAAACATCAAACTAATATGTTAAGCAATTAATCTCTATCTCTATTAAATTTTAATCACTAGAATGAACCTATTTAGATCCTTAGCAATCAAAAGGGTTGATTGTATGTTTGAATCCCAAGGTTGCAAGAATGGAGTCTTTTCAATCCATGGCTATAATACCACTTGACATATCTCCATATGACTTCAAACTTGGATGGATGAATGCAAAAAATGAAGATAGCTAGCTCCTCTAATGGAAGAATTCTCTAAGATGATAAAATGGCTATAGTATAGGCTCTATGCTCATTTAGGTGTAAGTAGAATGGTAAGAGGAGGGATCCTTATATAGCCCAGTGGATAAAAGTATCTCTACATCCCGTTACATGTGGGATAATAGCTAGGTTGAGTTAGTTTGGGGTGACTATGGTTAAAAAGGGGGTTGAGTCAACCTTAGGGGAGTTTAATTTGTCCTGTAGTGACTCATAGAGGATTTATGAGTCAACCTTAGGGGAGTTTAATTTATCCTATAGAGGATTTATTAATTAACCCAAGTGATTAATTAATAGGTGAGCAAGCTTTATAGAAGCTTTTAGAAGAATAATTAGTATGATTTAGGGAATGGGAAGGGTTTAGAATAAATAAATGACAATTTATTTATCTAATAGAAGAGGAAACTTGATTAATCAAAAATAATTAATTGAATTAGGTAGAAAGGGGTTTAATTAATGGAATTTCATTAATTGTCCTCTTTGATGGATATAAGGGCTAATTAACTAGTGTAATGTAGTTATTTAACAATGATAGAAGAGAAAATGTGTGATATTGATGATATTCTACATTTTCCCCTCTTTGTGGTGGCGTAAGTGATGCCACTTCAAAGATAGTAGATAGGTAAAATTTTGAAGGGGTAGAAGAAAAATTAGTAGAAGTGAGAAATGCCCCCCCAAGTGTCGATGGAGTGATGAAAAAAGGTGATAGACGATCGAAAAGATGAGAGAAATGGATATAATAATGTGTAGGGGTAGGATGCCCCAAGTGAATTATAATAATAATATTAATAGGATAATTATTGAGAAGAGAGGAAGAAGGCCAGGGAAGAACTAGTCTTGCATCCAGTGTAGAGAAACTTTCTTATCATCATTTTGCCAATGATCTATGTCATTGGTCCTTATTAAAATATATAAGCATACAAAAAAATTAGAATAACATGAAAAGCCATATTACGAACAATTTTCCATTTCTAAAAACAATAACTCATTCCAACATACAGATAGTAATGCAATATGATAAGGAAACAAGCTCATTTAACAAGGAAATGAGTACAAACACACATACTCAAACCAACAATGGTCAATATGGTTACACAAAGGTTTTGTTATCAAGCCAAATATCCCCAAATGTTTTTGATTGATGACAAGGGTTAAAGATGATGCCCCAAGCAAGGATACATGCTAGGTAAAATGATGAAGGATGTAGGGTCCAGTGATAAAGTGTTGTGTGCAATGAAACAGAATCAAGAAACAATATGTTCCCTAAAATACTAACAAAGCAAGTAGGCTAGCTTTGTAGATGGCCATAGATCTAATGACCCACGAGTCATTAAATTTGTGAACATGTGAAAATATTGACAAGATATGGGATGAATACCATGCGCAAGATACGAGTTTCAACCACTATGGCCCTATCGCCAATTTTTGCCAATTTAAAAAAAAATTTATGATTTTTAGGCTTTTTTTTTAAATGTTTAATTTTTTAGGATTCTTCTATTTTCTTGATTTTTTGGGAAAATTTTGATTTTTAATAGAATAAATAATAAGGTAGAAGATCATCAAGAAGCAAGAAAATTTCCCCAAGGAGAAGAAACGAGTGTTAGGTAATAAAAATATGCCCCAACATGGTGAAAATTAGTTAAAAATGATTATTTAATAGAAATAATCATCACAACGGATAGAAGAAGTGTTAAAAGAAACACGATGGTCCAAACATGCCCCTAGGGCATCGCGGCGGGGGAAAAAGGTGAGATATATACCCTTCCCAGGGGGAGTAAATCATCGTGATTAGATTAATTTTTTACCGAGCTCTACCAAATTTTTACCATGAGATACTGCGAGAGATTAGTGAAATGGCTAGAGTTTAGAGCCATCATAGATGAGCCGACACCATTTGGGAGTATGTCTGATACGATGATGATGGACCATTTGTGAGTTCTCTAACCCTTCTTTGTCCTTTTTTTGCATTTATTACGCATTTACTAGGGTTAGTAGCTAAGGTAGAATTTTTACACACACCCTAGGGCACGTATGCATCCAAAGGTTAGTGTACACAACCAAAACCACATATATGTGGGTGTATTTTCCAAATTTTTATGTACATATGTGTGTATACCTCAAAAGGGGGGTGTATACACCAGGGTAGGTAGGTTTTTTTAGGCACATGCATACACATTATTGTGGGCATGTATGTGTGATGGAAGACACATACATAGGTAAAGTGTGTATACACCTAAAGAGGTGTGTACAGTCCCAAATGGGCACACATACACCAAATAAGGGATTAATCCCAACTTGCCAAAGTTCTAGAAGAGGTATTAGTGAATGAAAAGAGGGAATTGAGATGAAAAAATAGTTAGATAGAAGAAAATAGACATGATTAGATAGAAGAGAATTGTAACATGTGGATTTTCTTTAGCAGTTCTATTTACCATCACTTCAAATGAGGGAGCAACACAACTGACTAGCTACCATAGAGGCTAGCTTACATCCACATCACTGGCGGATGTTTTTGATCTTGCTAGATGTGACTAGACTTTCTTATGCAGCACAGATGCCTACGATCACCTTAGACCAAGGTCTCCTTAGAGTCTTGGCCAAGAGATGGCACTCAAAGATTCTGTGCTTCTGACTCCCAACAGGGGAGATGACATTTATACTCAAGGATGTCTAGGGTATATTCTATGTTCCTATAATTGGCTAGTAAGTTGAGTACACTCATGATGATGAGGATATTACAGGGTGTCTCATTAAGGCTTTTTTTTTCTTAGATATACCTCATTGAGGGATGATGGTTTATCTAAACCATTACATTATCGAGCCATGTTTTCATTGCATTACTATATATTTGATGGCACTTGTCAATTACATTCATGTCCCTGACAAGACAGGTGTTACCTTTCCACTTGGCCTCATTGGAGTTATAGCAAGGTTATTACGAGGCAAGAGATATTATTGGGGCCAGTGCATGATGACACACTTGTATTGGGACCTACATCTAATTTATAAATCTAGTCATAGAACCATAGATCTATTGCTCACCCTGTATGTGAGTTACATGCTCGGGATCTAGAGGATTCATCTGTTATAGGATGGGTATTGACAGGTTGTAAAATTCGAGGACACACAAGTAGCACCTACCATTATAGGTAGGAGTTTAATGAGCTTACACAATAGATGATAGTGTGGATGCCCTACCACTATTATCAATGGGTTGAGGATGCTGATGAGCTCATTATAGTGATAGTAGAACACTTTTTGATAGGAAGCATGGGATAGATTATGGAGTACTATCACATGGAACAATGTGCCTGATAGTTTTGGGGTGTTCAGGATGTTTCTGATGTAGACATGTGGTATGCACACAGGGCTTCTGAGAGATTTGACATAGGGACCCAAATTCATCCAACCAAGGCTCGGGCTAGTTTTAATCAGATGGTTCCACAGTAGTGGCTTCCATTGAGGCATGTAAGAGATGTCAAGACCACTATTCAGTATACTCCTTTGTATGTGATAGTGTTATCGTTTCATCTTACTATTCCACAGGTAGCATTGGTTATAGGGGTTAGGGAACTTGCAGAGGATGAGTGAGAGGATGTTGATGGTGGGGGGGAGGAGGAGGGAGGGTGACAGGTTGGGGGAAAGGGTTCTCCACCTCTACAACAGTAGGTATAGAGACAATGTGTTATGCTATGACAGATTGAGATGCCCCAAGTAGGCATGGTTGTGGGACTAGATGTCCCACTAAATCAAGTTCTAGTAAAAAGAGTGCCACAAGGTCCTCCTGTAGGAGGAGTTCCACAACATAGGCCACTTCCTATTCCACCAAGGGATGGTGGAGAGTAGATGATGGAGGAGATTGGAGAGGTGGGCTGAGATGGGGGACAGATAGTCACACTTCAATTGTAGCTTTAACGGGTCATAGTTTTCTAGTTGCAGGCTATAGTAGAGAGGGACTAGGTCATGTTCCAGGTACATACACTCACGAACGAGCAAGATCAGGCTAGGGTAGATGATCAGACATTAACAGCTAAGCAAGATGAGGCCAGGGCACAGGTTAGCTAGGGAGGTGATGGTGCCACATGGTTTAAACAAATATAGAATATGGTTTCCCAGATGTTACAAATTACGAGCACTATACCGTATTTGCAGGATCAGGTCCTCACTGTTACTATAGACAGGGATAGATAGGTTGCCTTATTGACATAGGTACATGTTGATGTAAGCAGGGTTACATGAGAGTGGGATGGTGCTATAGAGGCAGCCACAGTAGTTGGAAATACATATATGTTATCCAGTATCATGAGATCCAGTGGGGAATCTTCCTTTTAGAAGGCATCTTACCTCAATGTAGTTCCAGAGGGTCATAGGATCATGCCATTTGAGCAACTTGTTGTTAACAGTTCGAGTATTAGATTCCACAAGACATCTAGATCTGTCCGTTCAGTATAGCAGCCAGTTGTGCAACAGATTACAGTGGCAGGACCTTCTCACCAGTAGTAGTTGTCACCTCCACTCCCTAGATCAGGTAGTTTAAGCGAGGGAGAGATTTGTGGATGAATCTTCCTCACTGATCATATATCTTGTATGATGTATCTAATGTATGGATCTTATGAAGGCTTATTTTTTATCGATGTATGTGTATTATTTTTGTATGCCTCGTGATGAAGGCTTATTTTGATCTATGTCCAAATTGTCAATTTTGTATCCAGATGATGTACATTTCGAGACATACATGTATATTTGGACATTTTACATTGATATTTATGATGATGATGATCATGGACCTTGTGTTATTGATGATGTATCACATGTTTATTGATTTCATGATATATCCGTAGATGTTATCATTTATTATTGTATATGATGTTGTTTTGATTTATTGCACATGATGATATGATGATATTTGCGTGGGGGGATAGATTTTGATATTTTCAATCCCTCTTGCCCCCATTTGATGATACGATATGTGATCATTAGCTTAGTGTACATGTATGATGTAAACTTAGCATTTTATTTATATATGATGTATAGATGATGTTAGATGTGATGATATAGATGGAGACATGTTGATGTGATAACAAAACTATGTACAAGCAAAAAACAAGCACAAGAAAATGTTAAAACATATACCAAATATACACATTAAATCAACCTAAAGAAAATATGTATAACTATGCAAACAAAACACACTCCATAAGCACACATACAAACAAATCTATTCCAGACAAGAAAAGATTACTACGAATGTACAAGCAAGTAAAGATTATACAAACAATGTATATGTAACCAAACAAGTAAAGTAAGAAACCAAACAAAGAAACAAATCAAGTAAACTAAAACTATTGTTTTTGTGGTACTATTTTTCAATGTGTTTTGCATTGTTTTTGGGAGATTTGTGAAACAATTTTCTATTATTTTGGATTTTTCAAGCATTATGTGAATGGTTTTGGATATTTTGAACATATTTGATTTTTTTTGGATTTTCTAAACATTTTTTAATGTTTTTGGATTTTTTGAACATTTTTCAATGTTTTTGGATTTTCTAAGGTTTCTTGAAGCTATGTATAGGAAACTGAGAAATGTGGATGCCCCCAATGTTAGATGGGAATATACAAGGGTAGTTGCCATGTGATATATACAGGAAAGTGAAAGCGTGAAGGTGCCCCCAATGTTAGATGAGGAATATACAAAGGTAATCCTTTCATAGACAAGCAAGAGGAGAATCAACTGGATCAAGGCCTAATAGGATAGGTTCGCAGAGAATCTCGGATGTAGGTGTGCAACTAGCCCTATGCTAAGTAAAAGTACCCCCTAGTTGCAAGATGCTTGTGAACAACAAATATTCCCAAGGAATTGGAAACTAATTTTCACCAAGGGACACCTCCAAAGTGCCACAATTGCATGGTTTTCATATTTGGATGACATGCTTTCTCCTTTTTTATTTGATTTGTTTTGGAATAATTTTCTCCTTTTTATGTTTTTTTCACAATTTTTGTGCCATTCTCAAGAATAGAACCACTTGAGGTGCATGTCATTCATGGGTTCACGGAGCTCAACTCCATCAGGGTGAGCAAGTTTGTATGCTCCTAACCCATATTTTGCCACAATGACATAAGGTCCTAACCAATGAGGTTAGAAATTTCCTTTCTTCTCTCTTTATGCCCTTGTGTTGAACTGGTTCTCTTTCATCACCAAATATTCAACCTCAAACTGATGGGGTATGATCCTTTTGTTGTAATTTTTTGAGACTTTTTTTTATACACCTTGAGATGGTTAAGGGTGCGGATGCGTCTTTCATCTAAGAGCTCTAATTCTGTAATTTTGGCCACTTTTGTAATCCTCATCCTTGAATAAGTAATCCCTAAGATATATTCTTAGACAAGGGAGCTCAATATCCAATGGGATGATGGATTCAGTTCTAAATACTAGGGATTAGGGTGTCACACCCATAGGATTATGAATGGAGGTCTTATAAGCTGAGAGGGCTGGGTGGATTTGCAAATACCACTTATGACTTGTCTTACTCACCATCTTCTCCATGATTCAAACCAGAATTTTGTTCGTGGCTTCTCCTTTCCCATTACCTTGTGGGTAATATGGAATTGACCACTTTAATCTTATCTGAAAGTGATGACAGAGATCCTTAACTTTCTTATTCTTGAATGACTTGTCATTATCAGTAACAATGAAGGTCAGAATGCCATTCTAGAAAATAAGGTGATTCATGATGAAATTTGATATCTGAGAACATGTAACATATGTCAACGGGATGACCTCTACCCACTTAGTGAAGTATTCTATGGCCGTGATGATGTGGGTATGACCATTAGATGAGGTAGGGTTGAGATTCCCTATTAAGTCTAATCCTCATTTAGAAAAGGTCCATGGTGTCGTTATTGGCTGTAAATGTTGTGACAATGCATCAATGAAATTTCCATATTTTTGACATAGAACACACTTTCTTACATGGTTGTAGCAATATGTCTCCATAGTAGGCTAGTAATAGGCTACCCTTAACAATGTTCTTACTAATACCATTATGTTTGTATGAGCACTACATACTCCTTCATGTACCTCCTTGACCACTTGGAATGACTCTCTTACATCTAGACAACGCAAAATATTGCCATTGTATCCACAATGATAAAGCATGCCTCATAGGAGGATGTAACAGGATATTTGGCGAATAAGGTTTTGTTTTTCAAAATGGGTAATGCTATGGGGAAAGGTAACACTTTGGAGGTAGTTAAAAATATGGGCATACCATGAGGTGTGGGGACCAACAACTTCACATGCCACGCAATGATTCGGCATGTTGTATACAGGATGACGTAGATTTTCAACAAAAAATGGCCTATCATTGGTTTCTGGAGGAATCCGGAGCATATAACCCATTGTTGTCATTGCATCTACATATCAGTTTTGTGCCCTTGGAATTTTTTCAAAGGTGATGTACACAAAATATTCTTTCAGATTTTCCACCAACTTTCTATATGGGATGATTTTTTCATCATTGACCTTGTACTCATTGTTGACTTGTTTGATAATCAATTGTGAGTCACCAACGGTCTTAAGTGTTAGGAATATCTGTGTTGTAGTGTGAACATAGAATATTATGTAAGTGATTATATTATCTAGGATAATATAATATGTGTTGTAATAATTAATTACATTATTGTAAATGTAATTATGAGTGGGTGAGTAAATATTGTTATGAGTTGTTGAGTAAACAAATCATTAACAATATTGGTTTTGTGAGAAAACAAAATCTCACGTAAAATAGCATGGAGTTGTTTTAGGAGTTATGTGTGGAGATATTTATGGAGATTACATCTCCTTAAATATAGGAACAACATCTCCTATTTAAATGGATGTAATACTTCCTATGAATGTAGCAAGAATAAAGAGTAAGATTTTGAATTTTCTTTATGCAATTATGATATTAATTTTTTATTTGGTAACAGAGAAGGTTTGATGCAAGAAATTTCAGTGCTTTCATGATCAAATCTGTCTCAAATAATATATCATAGTTTTCATTTCTAGATGTGGGGTTTTCTATAATTTTGCGTGCAGAATCACGTGCTGATCAAGAAACTACAAAAGAAATTTCAGCAGAACCCAGTATTTATTTTGGAATAAATACAGATTTTACTATGCAGCTATCAAATTAAGCACATCAATTCTTCTACTGAAAGTTTTCTCCAATTTTCAATAATGTTGAATTGTTAATACAAGTTCTTGACTTGCTTGGAGGTTAAAAAATGCAATTAAATTTAATATAAAAGGATCTATGGGATGTGATGAAGTCTAATTCAACTCCACCCACTGGAGGAAATGAATCGGCAAAGTGGAATGCAAAATATCAGAGAGCATTGGGTACCATTGGTATGGGATTATCAAAAGCCTATCTACATCATGTGGATTTCACAAAATCTACAAAATAAATTTGGGAGTCTCTTAACAAATTGTTTGGTTCTGAAGCTGAAATGGAAAAGACTACATTAAAGCAACACTTGTACGGGTTGAAAATGGAAGAGAACTCAAAAATGGCAGATCATATAAGTAAGTTTCGTTCTTTGCTAAATCAACTAGCTGGAATTAAAGAACATGTAAAAGATGATGATGCTAAAGCTATTATTCTTAATAGCATGCCTAAGAGTTACTCAAATATTGCATTTACTTTGAGTAAAATTACTATTAGTCTAGAAGGAGTGATTTCTACATTGTTAGAACAAAGCAGTCATGAAGAAGTATTATATGTAGGAAACAAACCTAGCTCCTCATCTAAAAAGGAAAAACATAAACCAAAGAAGGTTCCTTCACATGGAAAAATAAAATTATTTTATTGTAATGAGATTGGGCATGTAATACTGAACTGTAAAAAGAGAGCTCAGGATCTTCTTGATGACAAGATAGATCAGAAAGCCCTTCTAGCTGAAGTAGAAACTGATTGGGAAGTCTACTCAACTGATGAAGAACTTTCATGTCCTAGTGATGAGGATTTCCTATGGTAGACTCTTTTCTTGTTGGAGGAAGGAGGAAAATCAACATCCTCTCGTCATTCACCAACGATGGGGTCGCAAAAATATGTGATGATATTTTATTTCAGTTATGTGGTGTGTTTATACACAAGGGCGTGAAACTAGTTTCATGTTTTGATTTTAAAGTGTTCACATAGACTAACAACAGTTCCTGAGTGTCTATTTGGTGTGGAAGAAGCAAACTACATGACTCAGCTTACAGGGGCAAATCATCTACGTACGGTCCTCTGACTATCGTATGGTCCTCTGACTGCCATACTTCGGTGGAAGGTACTTCATTGGAAGGTGATTAGTCGATGAAGATGTTCATATGACAAGGATGATCATTAGCAGCAAGATCCAGTAGCAATGGCTACTCCGACAAGTTTGATGTTTCCGGGAGCTCTTACCCCATGTTCACACTAAGGGGGTGAATGTTAGGAATATCTATGTTGTAGTGTGAACATAGAATATTATGTAAGTGATTATATTATCTAGGATAATATGATATGTGTTGTAATAATTAATTACATTATTGTAAATGTAATTATGAGTGGGTGAGTAAATATTGTTATGAGTTGTTGAGTAAACAAATCATTAACAATATTAGTTTTGTGAGAAAACAAAATCTCACGTAAAATAGCATGGAGTTGTTTTAGGAGTTATGTATGGAGATATTTATGGAGATTATATCTCCTTAAATATAGGAACAACATCTCCTATTTAAATAGATGTAATACTTCCTATGAGTGTAGCAAGAATAAAGAGTAAGATTTCGAATTTTCTTTATGCAATTATGATATTAATTTTTCATTAAGGTGGTGTATATTCCATTTTATAGCCAGCTTCATTCTAGCGTTGAGTGCCTCATATTCCAAAATGTTTTTTGTGTAAGGAAAACCAAGACAGAAAGATTATGGTATGGGGTCTCCTCAAGGAGTGATTAGCACTACACCTGCCCCTAAATCATGGAAAGTAAATGATCCATAAAAAATTACTTTCCACATAACATATTCTTCAATATACATTAGTGATGCATCAAGTAAATCAAGAATCACATGCTCTGTTCTAGGTAAAGGTGCTTCTACTAATTGGCTAGCAAGCACTTGTCCTTTATCTGACTTTTGGTGTATGTACTCAATATCAAATTCACTGAGTAGAATGATCTAATTAACCATTCTACCTGTAAGGGTGGGTTTTGACAATAGGTACTTGAGTGGGTCAACTTTAGATATAAGCTTGGTTTTTGTATTCAATAGGTAATGGAAAAAAAATTGGAAGGTAAAAACATTAACCAGACAATTTTTTCAATTTGAGGATAGTTGAGCTCATAGGAAATTAAAGTATGGCTAAGATAGTACAATGCTTTATCTTTTTGTCTTAGGTCATATTGTATGAGAAAAGCACCAATAGTAAATTGGGTAGCATATATTTATAGCAAAAGTGGCTCACCTTGAGTTAGAGGCATGAGGATAGGCAGATTGGCCAAGTATTGTTCAAGCAAGGTGAAGGCATGTTGTTTCTCCAACCCCCAAATGAATTCAACATCTTCCTTAAGAAAATGGGTGAATGAATGATGTTTTTCAACAAGCTGTGAAATGAGGTGGTGAATGGCTTGTATCTTCCCTTGTAGGCTACGCAGTTGTTTGATATTCTTGGGAAGAGGCATTTCAGTAATTGCAGTGAATTTGGATGGGTCCACCTCAATCCCTCTCCTTGATACAATAAATCCTAGTAGATTCTCTGATAATAATCCAAACACACACTTCTATGGATTCAATTTGACCTTATATTCCCACAGACATTCAAAGATATGTCACAAAAATTTAGGGTTGTCTTCTCTTGTCTTGGAATTTCTGAGGATATCATCTATATAGTCCTCCATGATGTCATGCAGCATATCATGGAATATTACTATCATGTCCCGTTGATAGGTTGCACTAGAATTTTTAAGGCCAAAGGGCATTACTTGATAACAAAATGTTCCCCAAGGGGTTGTAAAGTTCATCTTATGTTGATCTTATTTTGTTATCTTGATTTGGTTGTATTCTGAAAATCCATCCATAAGAGATAGCATTTCATAACCTGTAGTTAAATCAATAATTGTGTTGATATCAGGAAAGGGAAAATCATCTCTTGGAAATGCTTTATTGATGTCCTGAAAGTCTTTGTAAATTCTGATGCCAACTAGTTTCTTTTGTACTGGAACTATTTTTTATATTCACTTGGAGTAGTCAATGGGTTTGATGAACCCTGCTACTAAAAATCTCTTTGAATCCTCTTTAACCAGAAGGGCCACTTGTGGATGCATTTTCCTTAGCTTCTGTTTAATAATCTTTGCATCTGGATGCATTACTAAGTTGTGCACTAGAAAATTTGGATCTAAGCCCAACATATATTTATAAGACCATGCAAATGTATCCAAAAATTCCCTGAGAAGCAAGGTTAATGTCTTTTTTCCTTGTGCTAAAAGTGAAGCTCCCAGATTGACTATCTTTGGGTCTTCTTATGTTCTAATATTCACATCAACAATTTCCTCTACGAGCAATTTTGACATATCCTCCATATGCTTAGGATCATGAGGAAGGTTAAGATATTCTTCCAAGGGAATATCTATGAGATTTTCACCCTCAGCATGGTCACTTATTTTGTCCATTGAGTTTTTTACTTGTTGGTCAACCAACGCCTCATATAGGTTTTCACTGTGTGACTTGGACGTACGTTTTTTCCAAGGCTTTTCTTTGAAACTTTTTCCCTCACTTTTTATTAAATTTTGTTGACCACAAATCTCAGCTTCTTCACCGAAGTAGGTGCAGGTATCTAAGTCAATGAAGAAACCTTTCTTGTGATCTTTAATAGGAATGGCATCACGTATTCCCATAAATTTTGTAATAGTCTCATCATTCTCAAAGAGATCCAATGGCATATGACGTTGTTGGTCCCAATTGACAAGGGTAGGGTAAACAAGTTCAACTTGAGTATTTATGGGGGTTATGGTAAGGATAGTAGTATCTGTTAGTGTAAAATCACAGCACCCCCAAATGAGTTATGGATAATTTGCTTTTCTAAGGCAGACTCATTTGGTGTGATTACATAACATTGAACTTTCCCCAAGGTGTGGGACCTCACAAAATGGAAAATCTCTCCAGATTAAAGGTTGGTTCCTTATTCCTCTATTTAGGTGCATACATAGAAACTTGCAGAGGGTCTATTCTTAATCCTAATCTAGACTTTTACCCCTTTTGAGGAAAAGGTTGAAAAACTAACCTTTTCCCTGACTCCCCACTTTCCCTTGGGACACACATCACCCTGGTGCTTGCTTGGGAACCTTCTCTCCTTTTGACCCTTGAATCAGCGTAGTTGAGACAATTGGAAGCCTCCACTAGCCTATTAATGTTTTTAATTTTCAACTAACTTTTTCCCCCTTTGAGGACACGTGGAGGCACCGCGCATGTTTTTAAATCCAACCAAAAGTTTTCCTTTGGAGGAGCATCAAGTTGACACTTGTCTTCCTCTGCTACTTTGTGGACTATTCAACGATCCTTACTTTTTAGACTTTGAGCTACGTGGTGGCCTCATGCTCATTTGGGTTTCCACCTGGGGACTGACTCTTGGAAATGCGCTAGATCGACACGTGGCACTCTCCTCTTGCGCTTCTATACTTAACCAATTTTGAATCCCACCTTTTTACCCTATTTGACCCTTGGCTACGTGGAGGGTTGGCGCAAGTTTGGATTTCTACTTTTAGATTCACCCTTGAAATAGCGTCGTTATGGCACGTGGCCCTTTTTGCTTCTTCCTCCATAGTCATTTTTTTCCCTTTTCCTAAACCAATTCGAGCCTGAGGACTTCAAATCTTTGTCATTCTTCCTTCTCCTGGCTTCTTTGTAGCATTGATCCTTATTGTCTGACCCTACTATTTTATAGTTCTACCTACCTGTAACTTGGAGGATGGATTTAAGATGTAGAAACAACTTGACAGAGTTGTTTTCTTTTTGTACAAGGTCCTTTCATCTTTCTTGGCCTCTGCCACTTCATTGTTGAATCTTCTTATAACCAATTTGTAGGATTTGGATGAGTTTTCTCAGGTTCCTTCAAGCGGGGTCGTGATTTGATCCAATATTTCACTCAGGGTGAAATATGGATAACAATATCCATGAAAAGGTTTGTGGAGGCAAGATCCTCGTATTGGCCACAGTGGGAATCTGTGTCACTATCTGAATAAGTAGATCTATCTTCATGCTTAGAGCAGGTAGCATCTTGATCCATTGGATGTGACCCATATGTCTAAATACCAATACCATAGTGTTGTGTTTTGAAATTTGGAAGTAAGACTAGTTCTCTTGCTCCTTGTTCAAATTTTCCACATCTGAGTCCTTTGTAACCCATGGAATACGACATTCTACTAGATTTGGCATATTCTGGGGTTTTGTAGCAGGTAGGTTTAATATCCTATGGGACCCAAGTTGTAGGTGGGTCCAATAATTTCTCATTTTCAAGCAGTCCACTAGGTAAGAATGTCCCGATAGTAAGTTTATCTTTAGGCCATTTAAAGCGATAGTTGGTTCTACCTCTTATTTTTGGTGATAAAGATAGATCTGAAACTAGGAGATCCTGTTGCACAATGTATTCTCCACAACCATACTCATGGATTTTCATCTCCCATGAATCAAAGGGACAAGTGGATGTAGAATCCTCATGAGCACAAGAACTTGGGGAGTCTAAATCTACCTGTGATTCAAGAGCTTCTGACTAAAGGGGAATAGAAATATTAGTGGAGGGACATGTATATGTACCCCTACATGTAAGTTGTTGAGAGCTCTATAGTGAACAAAGGGTTATGGATCACCTTGAATGGTAACAGTGTGTCCCTCATGTTTCAATTTAATACAATGATGAAATGTTGATGGTATGGCCTATGTGGCATGGATCCATGGGTGGACAAGAAGTATATTGTATGGAATTTCCAAATCTAAGACATGAAACTTCATGTTGTGGTAAGTAGGAACTACTTACATTGGCAGTGTTATTGCTCCAGCTGACTCCCACTCCACATTTTTGTAAACAGTTATGGTGATAATGTGGGACTCTAGATATTCCTCTATTTGTCCCAGTTTCTTGATTAGTTTCAATGTGTATATATTCAACCCCGACGCGTGGTCCACAAGCACCCATTTTATCTTCTAGTGGGAAACAAATACCTCTATATACAGGGGAATATTATGTGTGTGATCATCATTAGGGATTTCCTTGTGATTAAATGAGATGTGTTCATCCGGTGTAATGTTTGCCACAATGTCTTGTAAATGTGAAGGGTTTACTTCTATTGGCACTCCTGACCCCTGGAGGGTTTTGTATAGAATGTCCTTATGTACATTCAATATTTTAAAAAGGGTCGAGATTGAAATCTTGGTAGATGTCTTCTCAAGTTTCTCTAAGATGTTGTACTAACCTTCCTAAGTGGTAGATAGAGGATGTTCTAATATCATGAGATGAGCGCACCTTGTTACCGTAGTGCAATATTTTCCCTTGATCCTAATGGTATTCACATGCTCATCAAAAGAGCGAACACATCCAATGAGTGAGTCATAATGATTGTTATCACTTTTATCATAGAGATAGTTTATGGATTTGTAACTTTGGGATGACTCTCCCTAATCTGGATTCTTCCCATCTGGCTTATCATGCTTAGGGAATGGTTCTTTGAATATCGACATCCTTTCATTTGGCATTGATTTCTTTCTAGTGCATCAATTTCTATCTCTCCATTATTAATAAGATATTTAATGAAGTGACAAAGTCTAAGGCACTTTTTTTTCTTATGTCCCTTCACACGATGAAAATCACAATATTCATGTTGTTTATACAATGAAGGTTTAGGAGAATTGTCATCAAATGGCTGTATTGTAGGATAAGTCACCATGTGGGTTGTATCCAATTGTTTTCAAGATTACAGTCAAAGGATCATTAAGAGGATTGAACATTATATGTTTGGCTGGTGGTTGAATTGACCCTTTGGTCAATATAAAAGGTTGAACCACTTAGACCACTTGTATACATTTAGAATCTGTGATTCCATCTCCTACCACATTCTTGTTTTTGTTAAAGATCTTTGGTTTGTCTATTTTTTTAGTAGAATGATTATCCTTGGAAGATGATTTAATAGTTCCTTTTGTAATAAGGGTTTCTAGATGATTTACCTAATATCCAGATTTAAATTTGTTACAAATATGCTAAGAAGTTTCTTTTTAGGTATTGAGCAAGGGAAGCGGCTAGCTATCCCCCACCATCTTTGTAGAAAACTTGTGAAGGTTTCATTTGGAGGTTGTTTAGTGTTACACAAGTTTTTTATGGTTATGTCACTTTCCATGTTGTATAATAAATTTCATACAAAGCTCTCTGCTAGTTTAGGCCATGTGAAGATAGACCCATGAGGTAAGCGAGTAAACCATTCCAAGGCTTGTCCTCCTAGACTTTTCAGAAAGATATTTATGAGGTAGTTTTTGTTGTAGGCCACTTCTTAGCATGCCATGTAAAAGTATTTCACATGATCATGTGGATCACCTTTCCCTCTATACTTTTCGAATTTGAGCATATCAATTTTTTTAGGAAAGGATCAAAGCAACATGGCCTTATCAAATGGATGGGGACATAACTCTTCAAATTGATATTTTTTTCTATTTCCCCCATTATTTTCTTGAAGGCTTGTGAGTTTTGCTTTCATTGATTGTAGTTCTTGTGAAATAAGTTGTTCTTTAGTGGGGGAAGATGGCATATACACATGACTATATTTTGACGTTCCTTCCTCTTGGTTTTCATTGTGAAGTTCACTATTTTTGTCCTTAGGTTTCTCTCGATGTACATTTTTGTTTATTTCTTTTTGTACATGAGATGTTAGTAAAGCTAATTGTTGACTAAGGTTCTTAATTTTTTTTGGTATAGTGACTTATTCCTCATGAATTTCTTCTTCATCTTCATTGCATGGGGTTTGTTCCACATTTTTATTTTATATTCGTACTGTAAATGGCATCTTGATGAATGGTAATTTATAACCCACCATGTTGGTATTTTCTATGTTTGATGTGGAAGCATGTCCATGTGCTAAAATGTCGTCCTTGTTGATAAGAGGTGGTTCTTCCTCATTAGCATCATTTGTGGGTTGAATAGTTTCATGTTTTTTTGGCATTCTAGTGCCTAAATCCACCACTCTCGTAAGTACCCTATCTTTATTTATAGAAAGGAATCAATCTAATAGGGCGGGGTCAAAGTCAAACTCCACATGTGGTCATCTTGCTTCATCACCACTATGATATATCATCTCTTCTATTTCCTTTTCAAGAGAAAATAGAGGTCCTTAATCATGACCAATAAAGGGATTCGACCCTTATTTGTTCAACATTTCCCATGCTTTTTTTTCAATGACTTGCCTTCTAGCTCCCAATCTTGTTTTTGGGGCCATGATGTGTGAGAAATTAACGAAGGTGTTTTGAATTTTTTCAAAAGGTATTGTCCAAACCTAAGTTAAATTTTACAAATGTCCAAGGATGTTGAAATTTCAAAGTATGATGAACGTAAAAGAGTTAATGTGTCAAGGTGATTATCTTAAAATAATAAGTCAACAGTGAAGAACAAAATATAATCATTCAATACTTGTTTTCAAACCAACCAATCAAAATTTTGTACTTCCTAAGTTTGTTCTCAAATAGTAGTTGGTGTTTTAAGATGGTTAACAAAATGTCACCACTTATGTAAAGTTAAAAGAAATGAATAATGTGTAAGTCATAACAAGAAGTTAATATGATCTCCCCAACAAATTATACTAAATCAAGGTTGAATCCAATCAAGACCTATATCTCAAAAAGTGATAGTTAATTTTTTCAACAACACAACAATACCACTAAGATATGTTAACCAATCTTTTCAGAAAAGTAAGGTATTAATATCGAAATGATATTGATATCACACTAATAAATGTAAACACTCAAACCTTTTCAAAATAGAGGTAATGTTTGAAAAAAAACTAGTGGTAGAGTATACCAAGGAATTGTTAGAATGTGCGTAGCGTAACGTTACAATCTAGATACTTAGGCCAAGTTTGCAAGAAACAAGATGTAAGTATCAAAAATTTTGCGATACAATACAAGAAAGATAACATTCAAAGGTGAATCAAGATGATGAATCACACCTAACTATGATTGACGATCTTGACTTGGGTATCAAGATCAAAAAGGCTACTAATGATAGGAAAAGTTCTCCACACACTTTATACGTTTAACAACTCAGCCATAAACATGGATGAGTGTAAACAGACACAAAGTGGTGAATACAATCAATTAGTAACACAAGGGTAGTCACTCTTCTCCTGATCAACAAAGTTTTAAAAGAAAGTGAAGGAAGTAGATCAATTGGTGTTGAAGAGACTTTGGCGTCACTTTGATAGAGTTTCACCTCGCCTTAGGGTGAGTGAAAAACTAAATAAAAGTAATAATTCACAATCTCCATGATGAATGACGTGTCATTTGAACTTTAATGGAATCTCCTCTTCTTCGACAAATAAGATTTTGATTTGCAGAAATTTCTCGCTTTACAATGGATCTCAACTCAAATTGGTTTTGATATGGTCAAATTTGGCTCTTGGAAAAGATAGCTTCGTAGGTGGTTCACTCAACTAGGTGTCATAGTTTATCTAAATGCGATCTCAGTTTACCAAGGTTTCCTAAGGAGTATCCCAGTTTTACTTTACCACCTTTGATCACAATGGGAAATAAATGCATCAATCGTGTACTCTCACTGGGGTTGCGATACAGATAACTTTGACATTAAATCTCACGTGTATTACTAGTCAAGTAGGTAGTATGGAGCACTTATCGTTTCATCCATAAGGTTCCCTCTTACGTGGACTACTTTGGGGTTCTTAGGACCACCCCAATTGTTGTAGATTAAGGCTTATGCCAAAGGGGTTATGTATTTTTTAAGCGGACGGGGCGTACCCTTATCTGAACCTACAAATATAGTCTTTTGATTTTGGTGTGTTTTTTAATCTTTGTATACTTAATGTGGTTTTCTTGAACATTTTTTGGCAACCTACACGAAAATTGTATAGCTAGTTTTGTTTTTTTCTTGAGCCTTCATTCTTTGACAAGCATTTAGGTCATGCACGATGGATTTAGTAATTTTCCATACACATAAAGAGGATGAATTCCATTTCTGATTCTCAAGATCATCCTAGGACGTAAGATAAGAACATTCTCGATGTAAAATCCAAATATGAAATCAATAATGGAAAATACTTGATTCAAATGTAAAATTTCTTCATATTAACCAAGCTTGACATTATTTTCAATATTTTTCAAGGTAAAATAGATATAGAAATCATTTATGATTCCCAAGATCACCTAGAAGGTACAAGGGAAAAGCATACGTGAATCCAATATCATGATTAATCATGCAAAGTTCATTTAACCCTTTAACAAATCAAATCAAGTAAGCAAAAACATGCAAACAGACCCTGCAAAATAGATATTAATCTTAAAAAAAAAACTGTAAGGAGTCAATACATCCCGAAAACAAGTTTTTTGCAAATTTTAAAGTGAAACACAAATCTGAACTGTGATGTGTACGCTCAACTCTGGGTGTGTATGCCTGCTTAAGGATGTGTACACCCCTCTATGGAAACTGGCAGTGAGCTAATGGGTATGCGGTCAGAGAGTTGTGTATGCTAGCATTTAGATGTATATGCCCACAGACAGATAGGTCAAAACAACAACACTAGCAGATAGGTATGCTCGGGTATAGGCATGTACGTAAGGGATTAAACGCATATTCTAGTAGATAGAAAGACCCAAAAAATAAGAAGATGGAAATTCTTGTATGCCTGTAGTGAGAAGCATATGCCAAAATTTGGACATGTACCCCCATATAATCAAAACGGGTCAAATAGAATCTCTACTAGATGGGTACGCCAGAGTATGAATGTGTATAGTTGAAGACAGGCGTATACACCAGCAGACAAAGAAACAGAAAAACATAAATGGAAATATATCATGTACGTTGGAAAAATGATGTATACACTAAAATCTAGACTCATACGCTAGCATTTGAATGTGTATGCCTAGGTTTGATCACGTACGTTCCTTTGTCATTTTTGTGGACGCCTGTACCTAGAAGTGACGTCAAAAGATGGAAAATTATGTAATGCCCTGATTTTTGTAAGTTATCTTGGTGATTATTTTTCATAATGTTGTAACTGCTGAAATGAAGGCAAACATGTTAAGATATATTTTTGATCTTAAGGGAATGTGTTGCTAATCTGGATTCTTGCATACTGTAATTTGTTTACATAGGACAACAGTTATTATTGCTTGTATGTTTGCTGATGTGACGAAAAATTTGTCGTATGCTTGCTGAACTCTATTTGCTGATTGACAGCACACCTTGAATCAATTCCATTGATCCAAGGTATGTTGTGGCCTTCTTGTAATCGCTTTGTCGATTTACTCTTAAACTGGACTGAAGGTTGATATAAATGTGCAGCACCTAATTTCAGGTATGAATAGCTGGCACGTAGATGCCAACGGAAAAGATTAAATTCCCGAACCATGCACTGTTGAAACATGAGACCTCGTACGGTGATAACATGGGACGAAACATCCTGCAAAACACTGAATTTTGATGACAGTCAGAAGGACTTGTTTGGAAGTTGATTAATTAGGTGTTAGGGGGAATTAGATCCTAATCTACTCCTAAGTTCTACCTTACATCCTAAACTACTATCCTAAGTCGATTTTTAAATTCTAAATGGTGAAAATAGACCTAAGTTCTATTAACCTAAGAACTAGGCGGTGACCTAGGTTTGAACACTATTGTTAATCCCAAACTAATCCTAACCTAAGGAAGGGGATGCACAAACCCATGGGAAAGGATAAGGATGGAAGGAAATTTAATGGCATTTAATGAAGGTGCTTACATGGACAGCGCCAGTTTGGCGGGAAAAGGGAAAAGCTAGAGGTATCTAGTTAGTTATGGAGCTAAACTCTGCTTGTTAAATTTGGAAGTTCGCCAACCCAAGTCGGCAGTGGCGTGAGGAAATAGAAAAGGCAGATCCTTTAATGCATTCAATTTTCTTGGTCATCGTGACCAGCCCGCCTTGGAAAGAGTATGGAGAAATTTTTTTGGTTGTTTATTGTGTTGTTCGGATTTTTGGGAAGTTGCTCTGCATTTGGTTTTTCTTGGTTCAGTCGAACCAGTTGTGATTGGTTACCATCTCTGTTTCTTGGGAAATTGAAGGCCATTTTCAAGCCTGTAGCAGAAGGTGATTGTTGGGAAACTTGTCGCTGTCGCCGTGGAAGGAAATACCTTTTGTAGACATGGTTTTCTTTGAGCATTCGAGGAAGAATACCAGGCATGTTAAGCCCTTCTCTTTAAAACTCTTGCTTTTCTTAAACGTCTCATTAAAACAACCCTGCTCTTCTGATGAAGGGGGTTTTGGGTTTATTTGATTGCTGTCATGACTGAGATGATTTGGGTTTAGTCGATTTTGCTATCATGTTGGAAATTATTTGGGTAGAATCGTTTTCTTGTTGTTGTGATTTGAACTGTCTTTGCATATTTCCTTGAGTTGGAATTACAACCTTGCTGTGT
Organism: Taxus chinensis; assembly: GCA_019776745.2. Classification (NCBI taxonomy): domain Eukaryota; kingdom Viridiplantae; phylum Streptophyta; class Pinopsida; order Cupressales; family Taxaceae; genus Taxus; species Taxus chinensis. The sequence continues at coordinate 2,664,074 of CM034151.1, read as the reverse complement.
TGGTTAGCTCGACAGTATTGGGAAATTTGTTCTTTTTACTATGTTATTGTGCCTGCTATGCGAGTTGTTTGACGTTGTGTCTATACTGAAATTCTGAAGGAAATGAGTTCCTCTTCCTTCTGTTGTTTTAGATTCTGAAGGAAATGAGTTCCTTCTTCTTCTGTTGTTTTAGATTTCGAAGGAAACGGTAATTGGGTTTTATTGAGCATTATGAGCTGGGTTCAAAGGAAGTGATAGTAATATTCTTATTGTTGTGCTTTTCGTTTGTAAAATTTAACAAATACGACTTGGGTATTCGTGAAAGTTAAGGAAAGTAACTATTTTCCTTCTGAACTTATAGATGAACTGTATGTTCTCTTACATTGGTGGAAAGTTGATTTTGTTGTGTCTTATTAATGCGGTTTGATCTTCTAGTTCGGACTGTAGTTATGAACAAGAACTTGGTTTTGTATTTTTGTGCAAATAAATGGAGAAATGCATGGGAATTAGCTTGTTGTTGAGTCTGTCTTGACTGTACCAAGCTTACGTATTTAATACCCTATGCGGGTTTGCCTTGATAGAGGTATTGATATATGATTATTGTATTTTGAGTTCTGTACATCATTGAAATCATAGGAGAATGTTGTTTTGGATTTAAATTTTGATCGAGAAGAAACTCAAACTGGGCATTCTTTTCATATGGTATATTGAATAAAATTTGTGCATGCTCTGCAAGTTGGTTTTGGCATCGTTTCTTTTCTGAAATTAATAGGAAACGAGTTCTTCTTCCTCTGCTGTTTTAAATTTTGAAGAAATGTTAAGTGGGGATTTATTGAACTTTATAGGTTCAACTTGATAGAAGTGAAAGTGGTATTTAGATTTTTTTTTGAGTGATGTTTTCTTCTGTACAAATGGAAGGTTGAAATGTTTCGTGGGACCTCTAATGTTGCACTGTCATTCAAAAAAAAAAGAATGAATTTGACTGAGTGATTCTTGTTATGCTTGAAGAAAATGGATGTTTTCTTATTAAAATAGTTACAGGGATGAATTTCTTTTCTCTCTTGTTGTTTGAATACTGGAACTAGCACTAGAGCTTCACTGTACATCCGGATTGGGCTTGCTGTAGGTAACAGCAATGTGTAAATTGTTAATTATGAACTATATGCGTTCATGGATATAGAAAGTCATGTGGATAATTGATTAAGTGATTGTATAACTGTTTGTTCAGTTAGAGTACAGTGAAAGAAGTATGAAATATTTTAGTACAGTAGGTACATAGTATGCATTCTTTATAATGCTTGTTCTATGATGGATATGATGTTTTACCAACTTGTTTTTGGTATTCGTATGTGCCTGCTTGAAAGGGAGTATTGATATGGATAATAAATTCTTCCTTGTCTTTATTTAAAGTTGAATATGAATGGAATTATTCTTTGCTGCTGGAAAGTGAATTCTTAATGGATTTTGTAAGTTTCACTCTGAACTGTTATCTTGATTTGATGTCTCGTTTGGATTCAATTTTCAGTACAGTCATGAGGAAAGGAATAGGAATGTGGATGGATAACTTGGAATAATGATCATTTCTTCTCTCATACAGTTGGAAATCTGTAATCGTTTAAGAACGAATTTTGTATTGCTTGGGTTTAAGCATCTATATTTATTGCTGTTTGCTTTTCTCATCTGTACTTAATTGCTTGAAATCAAAGGAGATGCATGAACTGAAAGGAAAGTAATTGGTTTACATTTCAGTTAGATTTTATCCTTTGCATTTATTACTAATGTAAGGAAAGAGAAGGGATAGTAGTTATGATTATAATAGTAGTATGATTTTGCTTGTATTCCTAGTTCTTACAAATGTTGTAATCTAGAACTGTCGAAGGAAATTGCATCTTGTAATGGTTATGTGGGAAATAGGACAGAATTCCTTTGACTGATTAGGATGGTATTTAGATGGTTCAGTTGTTATACTGTTCATTCTTTTTTATGCTTAATTCTTGATTGATGTTCTTATTAACGTTTCATAAAAGTAGGGTTCTTTTATTGAGACAATTAATTTGAAGCACCTCATTTTAATGACAAGTGCTTAATATGCTCAGTTCAATGAACTGACCCGTGCAAGTAATTTTGCAGATGGAACTTGAGTAAAATGAAGACATGGTTGTTTTCTGATACTTCTTTTGATTTTCTGAAGATGAATTGTATTTTTTAGTTATTATTCCTCTACGAGGAATTGTGAAAAGAAGAAAGTACATTCTTCTATCTATGAGTTGTAACGTTGTTTAATATAAACAAAGTACAGTCATTTGGACTGGCAAATGTATGGATTATGAAATGGATTGATGAATACAAATACAAGTGTGATATTTTAATGACTATATCAGTTTGATATTGTTGATTAAATTGGAATTATAATGTTATTCTTGATTTGGAATTATTCAATTGTCCTTGGATGGATTTAAAGGGAACTGATTTCTATTCTTACCTAAATGCAACTTTTAAGTTGAAATGTGCAATTAGTTCATACTTGGGTTAAGATGAATTTTTAATTGACATTAAAAAGGATTAGGAGGAACATGATCTCATAACTGATAGGTATTCAGCATTAGCTTGGAAGCTAAGGAATATCAAATAACTTAGGAGTAACCGAACTTCACATCCAGACTCCGTTAATAGCCTCGTATGTTAAATTCATAAAGACAGGATATGGGATCAATATATCCAGGGCTAATAGACCTTAACTGTGTAAGGTTAAGGAGAATAAATGAATACATTTATTGAGAATTAGACCTTGTTTAAATGACATCTAATAAGCTGGAATTCTGAATTTGGTTACAATTGTGATAAACTTGGTTAAGTTTAATAGGTTAAACTTATTACGTCTGTTGGTAATGGGCTGCTTAATCCAATGATTAAGAAAAGAACCAAGTAGACAAAATGCAACCCTTCGGTATGAAGGAGAAGATGCATAGCAAGCTAGAAGACAGATTTAGTCTCTCTTAGCTCCATACAACTGTAACAGGAATGAGGATGAAGGATCAACATGGTTGCTGAAAGTTGATCTTAAATATTAAGATCATATCCAAATCACTTGAGATGGATGTGTACTCTCAATGGGAGGATTCCGTAGGAGATTGACATACGCCAGCTACAGCAAGGTGTCTTCATGAAGGCGGGGCCTTCATGACGACACAATGTTATAGCTGACATATTACAATGCCCTCCCGAATTAAATCATCAAGATTACATAAGCTGAATATTAAGATCTTGGTTGGGGATAGGAGTATGATCACGTATACAGAGTGACTCTGGAGGACTAAAGATAACTAGACACATGGAGTCATTTAGGAACGACATCGTATGTTTGCGTATCTTTAGTTACCATGAGTGCCTTCCTATACTCGTTCATATTGCTAGTTGGAGTTAGAATTTGACCTTATTTTGGAAGGACTAGTAGGAACCAAGAAAGACCATTCTAGATAACAGGTGAAGTGAGGTGAAGGACGTATTCCATTGGTGTGTATCACATCCATGAATATGATCATGCAAAGCATGTGAAAATCTTTGGCCAAAGTATCGCAAGTGCTAGTTGCGTTGTCCTGATCACCTAATTTAAGATGCAGGATGTCAGATGAATATTAGTAACAGATATTCAGATAGGCTTCTTAAATGGATCACTTCGATAACCAGAAACGGTAAAGAGAACCTTGTATATATATTATACTATGCATGAATGAACATGAAGGATCGGTAGTTGCCGAGTCATGAAATGAGAGATCATTGAAACTCTGAGCCATGAAAATGGGAAATCGGTAGTTCTTCGAGTCATTTACAGAAGCATATAGAATCTGTTATAAGATTGAATGGCACTGAATGTGTGTTCCATATTGCAAATATGTGAACAGGGAACATTAGTTTTAAAAGGAAATTGTGTGTTCCAAACTGCATTGTTTGGGCAGAGAACAATTATTAAAACTTGAACGTGTGTTTGAATTATATGATTCATAACAGAGAACGTTTTATAAAAAAATAATAATAATAATAATTTCCCTTTTCTAGTATCTTAAAATGGGGATGTTACAAATTATGTAATTGATCTCAAAAGGCTCAAATTTTTGGATAGTTAGCTCAAAATTGACAAGAATCCATCTAACTTATACCTACAAGCAAGACTCAACACATGTAAATTTAGCAAAAATCATAAGAACTTCAACATTAATTCACACATGTGCATATCAAGGGTTAGTTAAAAATTGAAATAACAACAAAATTTAAACTACCATGCTAAGGGACTAAGGATCCGTCCCATCAAGCATCCCAAATGTGTGCAATAATTAGTTAGCTATGCAAGTAAAATCAAGACTAACACCTAATAGTCTCAATACAATGCTAAACTAAAAATATATGCACCATCATGTTAAGAGCTAAACAAGTAATAAACATCAACACTATGCATTAAACCCTTGAAAATAAACCTCAAGCTAACATGCTAACATTTATTGTTCTACTCTTTAGAAAGCTAAATGAATGAAATGGACCTAGGTAGATCCTTTAGCTATCAAATGGTTGATAGTTGTTTCTTGATCCAAGAGGATTGAGGATGGAGGTTCATCAAGTCATGGCAATAAGTCCTTTCTTGATTAACTCCATTGATCTTCACAAAATAACTTGGATGATTCTTAGCTTCACTCTAATGAAGAATTTTATAAGATGATAAAATAGCTATAGCTTAGGCTCTATGCTCATTTAGATGTAAGTAGAATAGTAAGAGGAGGGTTCCTTATATATCCCAATGGATAAAAGAATCTCTACATCCGTTTACATGTGGGATAATAGAGAGGTTGGGTCAGTTGTGGTTAGGGAGGGTTGAGTCAACCTTAGGAGAGTTTAATTTGTCCTTTAGTGACCCATGGGAATTAAGGGTGCACTTAATTAATCAAAGTGATTAATTAATAAGGAGATGGACCTATTGGGATTAGTTTAGAAGAGAATTAACACGATTTTAGGTGATGCAATAGAGTAATTTTATTAAATAGATGAAGATTTTTTTTATTTAGATTAGTGGTCGTAATTAAATAAGAATAATTAATTACTTTAGATAAAAGGTGTTTAATTAACGAAAGGTTGTTAATTAGGTTTTTGAGCTTCATAAGGGCTAATCAATTGTCGTAATGTGATTGATTAGTGGTGATAGAGAAGAAATGGATCATTATTGATAGTGTGTCATCAATCTTATTGAAAGTGGTGCAATTACCACAATTTAAGTGTATTAAATTGTGTCAGTCCAATTAACAGGTGTCTACAAATATAATGAAACTCATTTAAAGATATTTTTGAAATATTTTGCAAGATGGGAACCTTTTCCAATGAATGTGTTCTTGTGAAAATATTTCAAAAAACACTTCTATGTTAAATCTATTCAATTTTTACTTCATCTGTAAATGATAAAATGTGCAAAATATATATTAAAAATAATAGAAACCAAATTGGAAACAAGATTGAGTGTGATCTAATTCCCCAAAATGGGAAGGAAAATCATTTTGACAACACTTTGAACCCAAAATTTTTAACCATACTTCTATCTATAGGACGGTTACCCCTTGCGGGTAAACTATAGATCCAAAAAAAATCTTTGAAGGAGAAGGACTAATGCCTTATCTATAACGGATACAAACCCATCATATTTTTTTTGTATTGTAACCTAAAAAATCAACCCAACTAATTTTTTGATTTGTTTTTTAAAAAGTACAAGTAATTTTTATATAATTTTGAACATGCCTCTGAGTGCATAGACAGAGAACAAACATCTAGATAGTATTGATCTATGAAAAAACCACAAATATTATGTAGCAAAAACTATATACATGCACATAAAAAACACTTATGTACACTACAGGGAACTTTACCACCTCCAATCAGCTGAGAAAAATGTTTCAAATGCCTTCCATTAATAGGAAAAATATAGAATTTATCCATTTATATCTCTGAGGAAGAATGTGTTTTCTGCTAATGCAGACATCAATGGCATATGGATCCATCCACAATGAAAAAAACTTACCATGTTTTAACTTTTTTCTCTTGTTTGATATCCCAAAGAAACACCAAGTCATTTAGTTGAAAGTCTCTTGCAAAGACCTGTTTTTCAAAAAATAATATTATTTTTCTCTTACATTTCAGACATTTTTCATGATATTACCTTCTAATTTCATCCAATTTTATGATTTTATTTATTCTATCAACAAATGGGCCAACCTCATCAAATTTACCTTTTGTAACAACTGGTAAGTGGGAAGTTCTAAGTTACAAGGAAAGGCATCATTCATTCCCTAAACCAATTCAAATGGGATCCTTCATGTATCCTTATTGGGAGTAACAAATTTCTCCCAAAATAGCTAGCCTTTATTTCTCTTCCCACTTTATTTTGTTCAACTCAAAAGTCCTCACAATTTTGATCATATTTTAATTGTTAGACTCAAGTTGACAATTTTCTTGTAGGTGGTAGTTAGATGAATAAGTCAAGCTGAATTCCAAATTGGTCACACATGTAAAAGAAGAAGAACTTTAAAGCACATAGCTTAGTTAGAAATAATTTTTTTGGGCACACCAAACCTTTTGATGATATTAGTTTTTAGGAATTCCATCACTACCTTGTGGGTTACATTATTAGTCGGGATGGCTTCTACCCACTTTGGGAGAAGTAATTTATTTTCAACTAAAATCCATATATGTCCAAAATTGGATTGATCACTTATCTTCCAAATGAAATTTATCCCTCATTGTTGGAAAGGAGGAAACTAGAACAAATGGAACTAATGAAAGAGAACTAAAATTTTTAAGTATTCCGATAAAACATTGACTTGGTTCACATTTTCTCACAACATTGGCAACATCATAAAATAATGTGGCCCACTAATAACCATATTTAATAATCTTATATTTATTAGGTTTTGGCTACATAGTTGCCTCCATATAATCTGTGATGAAACTCTGTAATTAATTTTACAGATTGCTCCTCATTGAAAAATATCACAAGGATGCCTTCAGGATTTTTCCAAGCCATCCCTTCTTCAGTAAGCACATATATTTAGTAATCCAATCTCATAATAGTAAAATTGAAAATTGAAAGGACTTCGATGAAGAGAATATTATTGGTTGGATGATCCCTCCTTTCAATTTTCAAAGCTCTACTTGCATCTTAGTTTCCAACATAAGATTCATTAGCCTCTATTTTTGTCTAAATGGATTCACATCAAGATGCAATGGAATTACAATTTTAAAACAAAATCCTCTATATAATATTTTTAGCTCATCATAATACCAATCCACACGCACATATACACACACACACACATATATATTACATATACATACACACACACACACACACACACACACACACATATATATATATATATATATATATATATTAATTAGAGAATTATTTTCATCTTCTTTTAGGGAATTTTCTTGATAAAAACAGTATTGGGGACACAACAGTACCCAAATTAATTTCTTCTTTATTTTACTTTTTTTGGTGTATCTCTTTGTCCTTACCATGTGTGCAACATCAAAGAATATATCAAGTTCTACAATTTCCCCTTTGGGATCTTGTCAGGTTTTCAACTCAATTGACTTCTTATCTCAAGAGAATCTCTTTTCCTTCCTTATTTTCAATAAAAGTCTCCAAAGTCTATAACTTGACCTTAAAATCAGTTGTATTTTTTTATGACTCATAATATAATTTTTTGTCTTTAAATACTTGCATATTTTATATGTTATTTAGAATGGAGGGAATTAATAACACTTTAAACATCATGCTTATAATAAATAACAATTACTTGATTTTGAGACTAAGAAATATAGACAACAAGCTTATTTGCTAACTATGTTCAATGATATATCAACATGAATGATGTTAAATGAGTCAAAAAATAAAGGAATTCTCATATAAATGCTTCTATAATATTTTAATCCAGTCATTTTTGGTTGATATACCTTCCTCACATGTTGTGTGATTAGTTTTGAATCTCCCTTTACAACCACATCTTTGATCTTGCATTTAGATGTCACTTGTAAACCAATCAATAGAGCTTCATGCTTCTACTCACTATTGTTGGTACATTGAAAGTCTAGTCCTGTAAGAGAAATTGAAGAAATTTCCTTGTTGGAGAACATAAAATAACCCTATCCCTTCCCTTTGACTTGAACATGGTCCATAAAATATCATGGTCCATATACAATCAAAATAAATACTGCAAACTTGTGGGTAGAAATTTGCGTTGATTGGATTCTGAATAAAACATGTATTCCATACAAAACATTCCACATCCACATCATTATACAATAATTAATTTAAATCCCTTATTGGATATTCAAATCAATTTTATTATAGATTTTTCTCTACATAAGTATCACTTGTTATCCCTCCAAATGAATTTTAGAAAAGGAAGATATCCATTTGAATGTTTCCCCTAACTAAAGAAACCCACTTTCTTGATGAATATCATTTCCCATCTGATAATAACAGTCAATTACCACAATGTCCATAATCTAGAAAGTTGCCCCAAATAAGCTATAAGTTTGAACAATTAAGTCCCCTAAACACAACCCACCATAGAAACTTATCTTGAATCCATAACATAACATCTCCCATAGGTGAGTGATATCTTGATTTTCAACTCATTTATCACTTTCTAATGGCATTATTTTGTAGGAGACCCCTGAATCCATCATGTAATTATGTAGCAACTACTCTTTAAAAAGTAAATTTGTATAAAAATATATCCATGCTAAGTTGACTACCCACTAGTGATGTACCTAAAGAAATATTAGGAATTTCCTCTAATTATTCACAGACCTCCTTAGCTTCAGTAGTATAAGTAGATAGGGAATTAGATATTTGCACACTAAGGAAATAAAACACCCTATTTCTATTCTCATGGATGTGTAGAATCTCAGTTAAAGGGACTGTCATTTATAATTGGCTAAGTAACATTAGCCCATGGCTAAGAACATTAGCCATATCACAAGTAATATACTTTGGAATTGGGGTATTTGGATGAAATGTGGGTAGGTATTGGCATCTTGGATACAAGAAGTAAGAGATTGTGCAAAATAAATTCCCAAATCATAAGGTGAGGGGACATTATTTTTAATTAGGTATATATGTTTCAATATATACTATTTTCCTCTTATTGTCATATTTAATATTAGATAAAGAGGGATCACTTAGTCACGTTAGTAAGAAGAGGATACCTTCTTTTCATTTCCTACACAATATTATTTTGTTTAGCAATGAGTGTTAGGGTAAATTTATTTTACCTAAGTTAATTGTGTATTTAATATTATTATTTGGTTATAATTGTATAACCATTTATTTTGTCTTATTTAAGTTTGCATGTTGCATAGTTGCAACTTATTATTTGTTTGTATTTAATTATTGGTGCTTCCCACATGTATTTTGGAAGCTATTGTGATTTTGGTCGTACCTATACAACCTTGTATTTTTCTACATATGGCTATTCAATTCCTATAAGATCGCGGCCATCTATTTTAATTTAATTTGGATGATTAATAAAATATTTCAAGCTTCCGTCCCTGTTGTACATTTGGTACCAGAGTAGGAATCTAGACCTGTGAGGGTTGGAGAGAGGTTGCAGTAGGAAGAGAAGTGTCTTGGAGAAGAAATTTCTTTCCAGGAGATCATGTGTTGCCTCCAGCAACTTCCCAGACATCTCTGCATCCCCACAACCCCCTCTTCCGTTCCAGGTGTTTGGAATGTAAATTGTTTTTTGCACTGGTGCACCCTGCACCAAGAAACATTTGCTACAGGAGTCATTCTGATTCACAAATGAGATCAGAAAATAATTTTACCCCATTAGGGGATTCTCTACTACATTTGATGGATATTCTAGTCACTACTAGTATTACTGAATTGACCAACTTGGAGAAGACCGAGATCCTACTGAGTTGTAAAACATCCAGACAGAGTTTTCTCCATCGAGCTGGTGGCTTATATGCTGACCGAGTTACATTGGAAGTTTCATTGTTGGTTGAGATATTTACAAGTAGCAGAGCCCAAAAATCATTAGGCCGAGATCTATTTGAAATACCAAGCTCTTTGAAGCGTTCTACACCGAACTATTTGGAGGGCTTTACATTTTCAACTGAGTTATCTATTAAACCCCCCCACCAAGGTGATAGTCGAGTTGATTGACCCCCTCTTTTACATTCAATGGTGAGTTGAAATCATTGAATGATGACCCTACAACAAGAGAGCCACTCACACCGAGCCACCTGCAATACACATCGTGTCATCCTTGAAGAAGGCCACTTTGCATTGGGTAGCATCCAAACAAGCCCACACACCATTCAATCAGGCGGAGAATAGAAAAAAGTGGCCAAGACCATCACCAAGGATGATCTGATCGTATCTATCCATCTGATATCTCCACGCAAACCTTGTTACCTTGTAGAGAAAATAAACAAAAACATTGTAGCCAACGACTATATAAAAATGGTGGAAAATAAACACAAGCGACGACAGAGGAAAATATTAAAATGACTTTGAATAATCTCATATCCTCCTAGAGTGGAAACCATAACCTTCTCCCAAGAGATCTTAGGCATGTGGACTCCATCTTACACAACCATGTCACCATTTTTTAAAAGGTTAGGCCTTTTGCTATTTGTTTAAATACTATTTGCTTCATTTCATATGCAAAGCCTTGGCAACGACTAGTTGGATAGTCAAAATGCTTTGGGGATAGAAGGTTTGGGGCTCGACCCCAAGCCCCAACTTTACTTTTTATAACAATTGCCACTTGGTAGAAAATTTGGAAAAACCAACAATTTTAGAGGAAAAAATAGTGGAAAACCTCCTTCAAAATGCCTAGTGACAACTAAAACCTAGGCTATTTTTAGCGAGAAAAACCCTAAAAAGGGTCAAAAAAATTTCTCTTGTTATGCTTCATTGTTGATTCTGAGTAACATTTTTGCTAAAGGGGGGTACACCTAAAAATTGCTTTTTCAGCTATATTTTTGCAATTTTTGGCATTGTGAGCCGTATTTTGAGCTCCGGAGTGCCAATAGGGCATGTAAAACAAAATTTTTTTACCTATCATTCAATTTGTTCAAAAAAATTTTAATGTAATTCTATACTTCAATATATTATACTAATTTACAGGTTGTCATATTCAACTGAAAATATTTTAACTTCTCAAAAAATGTTAGATATTTGTAATCAAAAATAATAAAAAATGGTTCTAAAACACTCACGAGATCCTAGATCTCATTTGCAGCGTTCAGGTATAAACAGTGACTCTAAGAATCACTTACGGGTAAAGTCGTCACAAATACTCCTCCACTTAACACCTAATGTAGCTGCAACAATGGTGTGTGGGCATCAACCCTTTAAATCAATGGGGAGTAGTAAGGACATAATGCACACACTATGAGCCATCCCATCCATCTATGAACAATTTCACGACTTAAATCCAAACTAAGAAATTATCCGAGTATATAGTGAAGTTACGCACATGTATGAGGATATTTCTTTGAGCCGGTGTTAATAATTGCACATACCCCTTTCATTACTTTCTTGGTACCACATATCTAATTCTTTCATGTACGTTAACACCTCTTTCACGTACTTCCTAGTATATAGAAAAGGGAAATATTCTTCCACGTACCAATGGGTATATTGAAAGAGCGCATATATAGAAAGTTTTTGTATATCATATTGATGGTATATAGAATGAAAGACCTTATACCTAGAGTGATAAGAGCCTAACCCTATCAATGAATTCTACAAAATGGGCACCAATGCCCCCAAATTATTTCTTCCAGATTCAAAACTACTCAGAGGAAACAACTATGCTACATGAAAGACAAAAATTAAGACACATCTTGAGTTTGAGGAGATCTGGACTATTGTGAATGGTACTCTGACCAAATCAACTACCGATACAACACAACAACGGTAGTTTGATAGATCATATCATAAATCCAAGATAATCATCTTGTTTGGAGTATCTAATGATGTGCAACGCCACATTCAAGATGCCAAAACAACCAAATAAGCATGGGATAAGTTGAGCATGGTGTACGAGGCCAAAAAAAAGAATGTCATTTTTGAATTTTGTAGAGTTAGTTTACACACATTGAAGTTTAAGATAAATGAGAAAATCAAAGCTTTCTTAAGAAGAGTTACAAAGTTGAGGGGATTCACTTCTATCCCTAGGAGAGGATTTCACTTATGATGCTCTCAATTCCCATTGTTTTGAGATCACTCCCTCCTTCATACCACATTTTTTTTTACAACACTCAACTTTTTTAATTACAATAGTTAGTTTCGACAAGTTAGTAAACCTACTGTAGCAAGAGGAAGCCATGTATAATAAGGATGACGAAGAGGAGAAGGAACTTTCTTCTCATCAAAAATAGAAAAGGAAAACCTAACTCCTATCCTAATTCCTATCAAAAAACCCCAAAATTAGGTTCAGAATCAAACAAGGGGATAAGCAAACAGAAGAAGAAATGTCCAATTTGTAAAATAGGACATGAATTAAAATATTTTTGGTATAATACTTACAAGAAAGGCTCATCAAGAAACTTTGGACCTCCACATTAGCAATCTCACAAGGGTCATACAAACTACAATCAAGGGCATAAAAAGGGGAACTGGAAAAGAAGACCCCATAAACAAGGAAATATTTCTGAGCAAGAAGAACATTCAGATAATGAAGACTAATTGTACATTACTTGATTAAGTGAACCCTCCACGTCATCTAGTGATGTCTGGTATGTTGATTCGAGAGCCACTCGACACATGACCGACCATAGAGACTGATTTCTTCAATGAGAGACACACCTTCAAAAAACCATGTTTCATTAGGTGATGATTCTTCATACACGGTACAGGGGATTGGGAACATTTCTCTGTTAGGTTGTGGAGCATATTTTCATGCGAGAAAGTGTTGAAGACTGTGCACTAAGAGTATTGTACACTTTCCACAGTTGTCTCACTGGGGTTTGGGGCCGATCTAGGCCCCGAGTGGGGATCTAGGGATGGCAACCCCCGATAGTAAGAGTTTGGGGGTGCAGCCCCCGAAAAAAAAAATTGGGCCTTAAAAAATGTCTGATACATCGGGAAATGTGATTTTCTCATATGGGCAGGTTTTTTGACCCATAGGTTTATGGAATAGTTTTGGCCCATGGTTTTGATATCCATGGTTTTGTAAAACTACTTAAGCAGCTATCTATTTATATGGTTTTGTGTATATGGTAGATATAAGGTAAACATTACAGATGTGTTTTGAATTCGGCTATGAATTCTGTAGAGTTTGTTGAGCATAGTTCCAAACAGATCTGGGTATTGTATTGAGAGAGCAATGGCTTGTAATAAAATCTGAGTAAGTGATTCTTCATGGAGGTAGCCCAAATTGGGTGAACCACGTTAAATACTGTCTCTTTATGTTGTGTTATTTTATTTTGCACTTTTATTTGAGATCTGTAATAGTTTATGCATATTAGTTTCTACTATTGTGATTCTGTGAGGGATTATTCCACATATTTTATCCCTTATTTCCTAAAAATTGGTTAGAGCCTGGTTTGGTTTTCTGAAGTTTTGAATGGTAGGGAATGTTTTATCTTGAGTGGGAGCTATGGTAGATGATGGAAGATCTAGGGTTGATAAATTCAACGGGAAGAATTTCAGTCTTTGGAAGATGCATGGAAGACAAAAGGATCTTTATATTCCGCTGTCTGAGAAGGTGAACAAACCCTCGAGCATGATGGATGTGGAATGAGATTGGTTGGATAGGAAGGCACTTGGGATAATCCGGCAGTGTTTTGCATCTTCAATATTATTTAATGTTTCAAAGGAAAAGGCTACAAAATAACTGATGGATGCATTAGGGAAGTTATATGAAAAACCCTCTGCCTCTAATAAGATATTTTAAATGAAAAAGTAGTTTAATATGAAGATGTCTAAGAATGGTTCCATATCAGATCATTTAAATGATTTTAATATGGTTGTAAATATGCTAGCTTCAGTTACAATAGAATTTGATGAAGAAGTTAGGGCTTTATTAGTTTTTTTCTCTTTACCTAAGAGTTGGAATAGCTTGGTAATAGCGGTAAGTAACTCGGTTCCAGCTAACTCAAAGTTGAAGTTTTAGGATGTTATAGGGGTGATTCTAAGCGAGCAAATGCGAAGAAAAATCTCTGGTGAATCTTCTAATTTAGGGAATGCTTTAACAGTGGAAACTAGAGGGAGATAGAAGAATAGAGGAATCTATGGAAAATCAAAGGATCGAGCAAGGTCAAAATACAAAAGCAAGATAATATGTTGGCATTATGGAAAGTTTGGGCATGCAAATAAGGACTATTGGGAGCTTCAGGACCAAAAGAAACAATAAGAAGAAAAAAAGGAGGCAAATGTGGCAATGGGTAATGTATGTCAGGATGCTTTGATTCTTTCTTTGCACAATATTACTACACTTCAATGGGGTCCTACGCATATACCCTTCGACATATAATTTGAATATTTGCCATCACACTTCCTCCTATTAAATATTTTGATCCTCATAGTAAGAAACCATCATGGTTTTATCCCAATCTCATTTACGCCTATCATCATACCTCGGGTCATGACACTGAGCATTGGAAGGCCCTCCAAACCATCATCTATGATCTTATTGAGTAAAATGAATCTCTCATCTAAGGGTATTTTCCTTCTCTATCCACCACAAACAATCCAATTCCTATTCTACATCCCCATCCATAAAATTTTCTAAGTCTCCTCCTTTATCCACATCATCCATTATCATCTCTCCTCTGCATATCATTCCTCCTAAAGAGGGGCCTCCTTTTTTTATCGATATTTCTTTTCTTTCCAATCACCCCTATGATCCCTAACCATCTATCCAATCCAAATCCAAATTTATCATCGACATTCCTTCTAACGATTTCATCCAATCTCCTTCAACGTCCACTAGCTCATCTACAACTAAGTTACCCAATGTAATATAGTCTCTTTCATTAGGGGAGCTTTTTCCCCTCGTTATTAATCCTCTCACATATTTTTCCTCATGCACACATATTATCCACATCAATTCATCCCCCTATCCATCCAAACAACTCCCTTGATGATGGAGGACTTCATTTTAGGATCAGTTTACCATCAAGTTAATTCCTCTTCATTCTTGACATTGTCTTATTTACCTCATCCAATCTTATCAAACCCATCTCATCTAATCTCATCCAGCTTATTGTCTCATCTTAGCCAGAAAATATATCTATCATATCTTTCTCATCCTAAGTCTACCTTTGTGGCCATATTTGTTCCCTTCTTGGGGGCACCATATTCTCATCCTCAGTTCACCTTTGTGGAAATATTTGTGCACCTCTCAGGGGCACCATTTTCTCTTAAATATCCCCTTTCTGGATTTATTTTATATTCAATATTTCCAACCAAATTTTTCACAAATAAAAATATGATTTTATGATAGCGGTATATAGAAAAATATGATTGCAAAGTACAGTTAAGGTAGCAAGGTATAAAATCAGAAAAATAACCAATATCTTCACTTTTATTGCAATTAAACTAACATGCAGCAACATGCAAGTAACATGCATCAACATGTAATGACATGAATGTAACATGCATCAACATGCAATGACATGCATGTAACATGCATCAACATGCAATGACAAGAAATTCCACTAATAAAATAAATGATCTCTCTTACTAAATATGGCTATCTTCTCTTTCTGGACTTGAAACTGGATCAGCAAACCTCTGAAACTCTGAATTTGACAACCCGATTCGAATAAAATCCACAATAGCAAACTAGAGCCGGATCTCTCACCACTGAAGAGTGCTCTACTAGCTAGGGATATATATTTCACTACTGAAGCTAGGGTTCGTACGGAATTTCACCTCCACAAGCAAGGAAAGCAAGTTGAAAGCTACAACATAAGATGGAAAAAATCCATCCTTTTTCCTCCCCAAACACCACCTTTTATAACTTTTTCCATCATAAAAGTGGCCATAAAACCCTAATTTGACCCCCCTTGGAGATATGTCATATTTTAAGCGTCACTTAAAGTGACTTTATTTCTCCTAGGCCAAAAAGTCCACTTAAGTGACCCCAACGAAGAAATAGAACATTACCCCACCTTTTTCACTTAAGTCATCATAAAGTACATGCATAACACCAAAACATAACATATAAGTGAAATATAGGTGAAAACCATACCCAACAACTCTCTACGCCGCTAGCCCCTTGGGTATGACCAAACCTAAGACAAAAAACTAGTCGCTAGACTGTGGAGGTAGGAATGGAGACATTATAGTCCACCCTTCCCAAAATTTTCTTGTCCTCAAGTGAACGTAAACTAGGGTGCTATAAAATATGCTCTCCCTCCCAAGTGGCATCCTCTAGTGGTAATTCTTTCCACCACACTAGATATTCTGTGATTACCCTGTTCCGAAGCTTACTGTGCTCTGAAAGCTCCAACTCATATACTACTGCCCCAACTCTGTGCACTATCCTATATGGCCCATAGAATCATGGTTTTAGCTTCTCTGCACCACTCTTCTTGAGTGAGGATTTTCTATATGGCTATAACCATAAGAAGACCAAATCTCCAACCTCGAATGATCTCTCAATTCTATTCCTATCTGCATATACCTTTTGTTGATTATGTGCCTTTTGTATGTTCTCCTTGAGAGCCTTTATAATGTCCTGGTTCTCCTGTAACCAATCACGAGCTTTAGGAGTTTGGCTATCTGATAATACTAGGTCTATAAATGAGGATGCCTCATAATCATATAATGCTCAAAAAGGAGTCATACCAATACTCATTTGGTAGTTGGTATTTTAACAATATTCACCCATATGTAGCCATTTGACCCATGCACGCTGATGTCCTGCAACATAGCTATGCAAGTAGCCCTCTATCCACTTGTTCACTATCTTAGTTTTCCCATCAGTCTATGGATGATAGCTGGTACTAGGTGTCAGCTCCGTACCTACAAGCCCAAATATCCCCTGCCAAAATTTACTCATGAAAATCTTATCCCTATCACTGAAAATACTCTTAGGTAACCCATGATGCCTAAAAATACCTGTGAAGAAATTATGAGCCACCTATGTTGCCTTGTGCCTTGAAGGCAGAAATGAAATTTGCATATTTAGTCAACCAATCAACCACCACATATATGGAATCGTGCCCATACACTTAGGGAAGACCTATGATAAAATCCATGGATATAATAGGAAGAGGTTGTATAAGTCCTACTAGGAAAGAGTGTTTTGCCTTTGGTTTGCTGAAAAAAAAAAAACACTCCCTGACATGGTTAAGGATGTCATCCTTTAACCCCTTCCATGTGAATCTCTCTTTGATGTACTTATATGTCTTAAAATATCCTGGATGTCCAGTCAAGGGTGTATCATGCACTGCTCGAAGGATCTTCTCCTTCATTTTGGACTTTGGTACAAGGAAAATTCTATCCTTGTAGTAGATGAGGTTGTCCACCACTCTGCATCAGAATAATGCCATCCATAATCTCACATGCAACTTGATTTTTGGAGTACTCAACAAGTATATGAGCCTTCCAATCAGCTGAAATCTCTGACATAAAGAAAATCATAGAATCAAAGCAAGGCCTCCTAGACAGTGCATCAGCCACCACATTATTCTTACCTTTCATGTATTCTATGTTGAAATCCAAAGCCTGAATCCTATTTACCCATCTCTACTGGCAGTCATTGAGATCCTTTTGCTCCAAAAAGAACTTCAAACTATTGTGATCTGTATGAACCATAAATTTTCTATCCACTAAATATTGTCTGAATTTGACCAATGCATGCATAATGGCCAACATCTCCTTGTCATAAATTGAGAATCCTCTCTCTACTAGACTCAATTTCTAACTCTCATAGGCAATGGGATGCCTATCTTACATGAGCACTACTCCAACACCCACTCCTGATGCATCGCATTCAAGTACAAATGGCCAAGTGAAATATGGCAATCTAAGAACTCGTCACACCCTTAAGGTGATCAAAAACTTGTTGTGCTGAATTTGACCAAGCAAAAGCCCCCTTCTTGGTCAAGTCTGTCAAGGGTGCAATCAACTGAGAGAAGTTCTTCACAAACCTCATATAATATGTGCATAGTCCCAAGAATCCTCTTAAGTGTGTCAAAGTCCTAGGTGGTGGCCAATCCAAAATCACCTGAATCTTCTCCCTATCCACTTTGACTCCACCTGCTCCGATCACATAGCCCAAATATAGCAGCTCTATCATACCGAACTCACAATTAGAAGCTTTCACATAAAGCGAATTAGCTTCCAAAATTCCCAACACCTCATCAAGATGTTGAATGTGATCCTCCCACGTCCTACTGTAGACCAAAATGTCATCAAAGAATACCAATACAAACTTTTGCAAATGGTGGTTGTACACATGGTTCACGCAAGACTGAAATATGGCCAGTTTATTAAAAAAACTGAATGGCATCACCAAAAACTTGAAGTGTCCATAGTGGCACCTGAAAGTTGTCTTATGCACATCCTCCTCTCTGACCTTGATCTGGTGATATCCAGATCACAAGTCTATTTTGGAAAAATAGACTGCTCCTTGTAGCTCATCTAGTAGTTCATCAGTGCGTGGCACAAGATACTTATTTTTTATTGTCTTCTTATTTAGTACATGGTAATCTATGCACATTCACATGGTTCCATCTTTTTTCTTCACCAACACCTTTGAAGAAGCAAAAGGACTAGAACTAGGTCTAATATGCCCCATATCCAGAAGCTCATTAATAGTCCTCTCAATCTCATCCTTAAACCATTTGGGGTGATAGTAAGGAGTAGTAACCACTAGTTTGTTGTCCCTAAGCTCAATCACATGTTTAAACCTCCTGTCTAGTGGTACACCTGGAGGTATGTCCTAAAAAACTACACTGTGCTTTTCCTATAGGCCTTGGACATCTACATGATACTCTGGATGGTCACTCCCTGTATTCTTGGTCAAAATCAAGCAATGAACGGCCCAATCCACCTCATCGTGCCGAAAGATCCTCTCCATCCTCTTAGTTGTGACTACCCTAGGTGCTCCTGTAGATAGACCCCTCAAGGTTACATTCTTGCACTCAGACTTGAAATTCAGCTCCATCATCTAAAATTTAGTATGAAATTCACCAAGGGTGTGAATCCATTAAACTCCTAATACTACGTTGGTCTCTCTAATGCTGACAATATAGAAGTCATCAGTAGCAGTGTAGTTCCCCATGGTGATGCTCAACTATGGAACTTTACGGGTGCATCTCATAGACTCACCATTGGCTACAACAACGTTGAAGCCCTCAAAGCCCTCTATTTGTAGGCCACGTCTCTCAACCAAGGATGCATCAATAAAGTTGTGGGTAACCCCACTATCAATAAGTACAACAACACGCTGCCCCTGCATAACTCCCCTAACTCTGAACACCTTCTACCTCAGGGTACTAGATAAAGTAGCTTTAGTCTCTTGAGGGAAAACCTCCTCCTCTTTCTCATCAGTACCATCCAAATCATCTTCATCTCTGTCATCCATTTCCTGGGTCTCTAGCTACTCATCTCCATCACTCTCTCTCTCTCTCCTCCTCAAAGACCTCAATGAATTGGGCCTTGCCCTTTCCTGTACAATCATGTCCCATGGCCCACGGTGAACAAAAATTGAAACAAAGATTCTTTAACCTCAACTCATCCCTAAGCTCTCATGAAATAAACGGCTTTCTATCCGTCTCATGTCTTTGTGGTGGCCCCTTTGGCTGGAACCCATCTGTTCTAGATGGGGGTCCTCTCTGCTGAACTCAAGGTGGAAACCTTGGCTTCGGAGTGGCTAACTCCAAATCTCAGGCTCTCATGATGGAATCGTGTAATGAAGAAGGATTGAATGCCTTCACAAACCCTACTAGTGAATCTATTAGCCCTGCTATAAAAATTGAAGTCAACCTCACCTTAGAAACATCAACAACCATCACGAACAACTACTAGAAATCTGCAATGTACCCATCCAAGGATCTTGTCAGTCTCAAATGAGTCAACTTTCTAAAGAATTTATCAAGATCCCATCTGTCAAACCCACCCACCAATCTCTCTACAAAATATTGATAAGTGGTAATATGCGTGTGTCCCTGTGTGACAAGGCCATGATGCCACCAATCATGTGCATCTCCCTTAAGATATAGGATTGTAATTTTTAATCATCCTCTTCGTGCATGGGATTCAAGTCAAAGTAAGTTTTTAACTTCTGAATCCATGATCTCGTGGTACACTTCTTGGATCCATCAAAGTGTGGAACTGAAATCTACCCCAATCACCTCTGTAGCTCGAGAACATGAGGATAGTGATCCCGCTTGGGCCAGCTACCGATCTTCATCCTGAAATACTCTGGGAAAGGCATATTAGCTTTGAACCCTTCACTCAAAGATTCATACTTTTCCCAACAGTCTCCTCATCAATAATATCCCCTTGTTTCCCAACCAGTGTCACTTCTAGATCTTTCAGGAAAATTGGTTCATGCATGCTCAACCATGTGTTTTGGGATGAAGGAGTGTGCTGCCCTAATCTGTCATTTTCATCTTTATGAGTCCACAACCCAGAATTACTATTTTCACCTCTTTCCATATGGTTCCCAAGGCCACCCTATGATAATCTCTCTATGAGTTGGCTCAAGCAGAGGTTTGTAGACTCTTGTTTTTTTACCATATTTATAAACATTTTCTTCATAAACTCTTCATTCAACTATTCCTCTGATTTTCCATCTTTATCTACCATGTCTGAACCTTCTTTCTTGGGTGTATTCTTCCTAGAATAAACCTTCATAAAATACCAAACAGGCTATAGAAAAGACTGCTCTGATACCACTGAAATATCCCCTTTTCAGATTTATTTTATATTCAAGATTTCCAACCAAAATTTTCACAAATAAAAATCTGATTTTATGACAGTGGTATATAGAAAAATATGACAGCAAAGTACAGTTAAGGCAGCAAGGCATAAAATTAGAAAAAACCAATATCTTCACTTTTATTGCAATTAAACTAACATGTAGCAACATGAAAGTAACATGCATCAACATGCAATCACATGCATGTAACATGCATCAACATGCAATGACAAGAAGTTCCACTGATAAAATAAATGATCCCCCTTACTGAATATGGTTGTCTTCTCTTTCTGGACTTGAAACTGGATCAGCAAGCCTCTGAAACTCTGAATCTGACAACCCGATCTGAATAAACTCCACAATAGCAAACTAGGGCTGGATCTCTCACCACTGAAGAGTGTTCTACTAGCTAGGGATAGATATTTCACTACCAAAGCTAGGGTTCCTGAGGAATTTCACCTCCACAAGTAAGGAAAGCAAGCTGAAAACTCCAACATAAGATGCCAAAATGAACCTCCATCCTTTTTCCTCCCCAAACACCACCTTTTATAACTTTTTCCATCATAATAGTGGTCATAAAACCCTAATTCGACCCCCCTTGGAGATATGTCATATTTTAATCATCACTTAAAGTGACTTTATTTCTCCTAGGCCAAAAATTCCACTTAAGTGACCCCAACGAAGAAATAGAACATTACCCCACCTTTTTCACTTAAGTCATTATAAAGTACATGCATAACGCCAAAACATAACATATAAGTGAAATGCAAGTGAAAACCATACCCACCAACTCTATACACCACTAGCCCCTTGGGTTTGACCAAGGCTAAGACAGAAAACCAGTCGCTAGACCATGGAGGTAGGAATGGGGACATTACAGTCTTCCCTTACCAAAATTTGCTTGTCCTAAAGTGAACGTAAAATAGGGTGCTGTAAAATCAGCTCTCACTCCCAAGTGGCATCCTCTAGTGGTAAGTCTTTCCACCGCACTAGATATTATGTGATTACCTTGTTCCGAAGATTCCTTTTCCTTACCTAAATAATAGATTCTGGTTCTAAGACCAGCTTCCACTCGTCATCCAATGGTGGTAAATCTGTAGAAGGCGTAATATGTTGTCCAAGTGCCTTTTTGAGGCATGAAACATGGAAGAAATTATGAATCTTACTGTGCTCTGGAAGCTCCAACTCATATGCTACTACCCCAACTCTACACACTATCCTATATGGCCCATAGAATCGTGGTTTTAGCTTCTCTACACGGCTCTTCTTATGTGAGGATTGTCTTTATGGCCACAATCGTATGAAGACCAAATCTCCAACCTCGAAAGATCTCTCAATTATGTGCCTATCTACAAATACCTTTTGCTGATTCTGCACCTTCTGTATGTTCTCCTTGAGAGCCTTTAGAATGTCCTGTTCTCCTATACCCAATCATGAGCTTTGGGAGCTTGACTATCTGATAATACTAGGTCTACAAATGAGGATGCTCATAACCATATAATTCTCAAAAAGGAGTCATACCAATACTCATCTGGTAGGTGGTATTTTAACAATATTCACCCATATGTAGCCATTTGACCCATGCACACTGATGTCCTACAACATAGCTATGTAAGTAGCCCTCTATCCACTTGTTCACTATCTCAGTTTTCCCATCAGTCTGGGGATGATAGCTGGTAATAGGTGTCAGCTCCATACCTGCAAGCCTAACGATCTCCTGCCAAAATGTACTCATGAAAATATTATCACTATCACTGAAAATACTCTTAGGTAACCCATGATGCCTAAAAATACCTGTGAAGAAATTTTGAGCCACCTGTGGTGCCTTGTGCCTTAAAGGCATAGAAAGGAAATGGGCATATTTAGTCAACCGATCAACCACCACATATATGCAGTCATTCCCATACATTAAGGGAAGACCTATGATAAAATCCATAGATATAATCTCCCACTTCTATTGTGGAATAGGCAGAGGTTGTAGTAGTCCTACTGGTAAAGAGTGTTCTGCCTTGGTTTGCTGACAAACTGAACACTCCCTGACATGGTTAAGAATGTCATCCTTTAACCCCTTCCATGTGAATCTCTCTCTGATGTACATGTATGTCTTAAAATATCCTTTATGTCCAACCAAGGGTGTATCATGCACTGCTCGAAGGATCTTCTCCTTCACTTTGGACTCTAGTACAAGGAAAATTCTATCCTTGTAGTAGGTGAGGTCGTCCACCACTCTGTATCGATCATCCTGAATAATGCCATCCATAATCTCACATGCAAACTGATTTTTGGAGTACTCAACAAGTATATGAGCCTTCTAATCAGCTGAAATCTCTGACATAAAGAAAATCATAGAATCAAAGCAAGGCCTCCTAGACAGTGCATCAACCACTACATTATTCTTATCTTTCTTGTATTCTATGTCGAAATCAAAAGCCTAAATCCTATTTACCCATCTTTGTTGGCAGTCATTGAGATCCTTTTGCTCCAAAAATAACCTCAAGCAATTGTGATCTGAATGAACCACAAATTTTCTGCCCACTAAATATTGTCTGAATTTGACCAATGCATGCATAATGGCCAACATCTCCTTGTCATAAATTGAGAATCCTCTCTCTACTAGACTCAATTTCTAACTCTCATAGGCAATGGGATGCCTATCTTACATGAGCACTACTCCAACACCCACTCATGATGCATCGCATTCAAGTACAAATGGCCAAGTGAAATCTGGCAATGTAAGAACTGGATAAGAACTCATCACGCCCTTAAGGTGATCAAAAACCTATTGTGCTGAATTTGACCAAGAAAAATCCCCCTTCTTGGTCAAGTCTTTCAAGGGTGCAGTCAAGCGATAGAAGTTCTTCACAAACCTCCTATAATATGTGCATAGTCCCAAGAATCCTCTTAAGTGTGTCAAAGTCCTAGGTGGTGGCCAATCCAAAATCATCTGAATCTTCTCCCTATCCACTTTGAATCCACCTCCTCCGGTCACATAGCCCAAATATAGCAACTCTGTCATACCGAACTCACAATTAGAATCTTTCGCATAAAGCGAATTAGCTTCCAAAATTCCCAACACCTCATCAAGATGTTGAATGTGATCCTCCCACGTCCTACTGTAGACCAAAAAGTCATCAAAGAAGACCAATACAAACTTCCGAAAATGGCAGTTGTACACAAAGTTCATGCAGGACTGAAATGTGGCTGGTGCATTAGAAAAACCGAATAGCATGACCAAAAACTCGAAGTGGCCATAGTGGCACCTGAAAGTTGTCTTATGCACATCCTCCTCTCTGACCTTGATCTGGTGATATCCAAATCACAATTCTATTTTGGAAAAATAGACTACTCCATGTAGCTCATCTAGTAGTTCATCAATGCATGGCACAAGATACTTATTTTTTATTGTCTTCTTATTTAGTGCACGATAATCTATACACATTCACATGGTTCCATCTTTTTTCTTCACCAACACCACTGAAGAAGAAAAAGGACTAGAACTAGGTCTAATATGCCCCATGTCTAGAAGCTTGTGTATAGTCCTCTCAATCTCATCCTTAAACCATTTGGCGTGATGGTAAGGAGTAGTAACCACTAGTTTTATGTCCCCAAGCTCAATCACGTGTTTAAACCCCCTGTCTAGTAGTACACTGGAGGTATGTCCTGAAAAATTTAGAAAAAAATTAATGGAGCAAGGAAAAATTCAAAAGGGGGTCTGAAATGGCTAGGGAACCCAAAAATAGCTCGTTAAGATACTTGGTGATTTTTTGGGCGAGTTGGAGGGGTATCAAGAAGGTCGAGTCTTTAATTATCTTGGGTGAGCTATGGGTTGGGTTGTGCAGGTGTTAGTTTGAGCTCAGTGGAAAAGCAGCTTAAAAGATTAAACAAGACTCGGTGTATAGCTTATGGGAATGTCGAGATGGGTGGTTAATTGGGAGTTATCAAGGAAGTCATCATAGTCAAGAAAATTTATGCACAGGATGGTCAAGAAACTCAGGTTAGTAGTCACCATTGGAGAAAAATATCTGAATGGCTTGTTGAGTTACTCGGCGAGTCAGATCATGGGAGTTGATGTTGCGGCAGGGTTAGCTCAGGTATCGAGTGCGGTTGGTAAAACATTAAAAAAGAGAATAATAATTGGTGGATAAATGCCCCTCCCTAAACATATCGTATTTAAATCTAAGTAAATCCCTAATTCAAACACTAAGGAGGAAGACATGGTCAAATCTTTCCTAGCAACCCCTTTGAGGAGAGATCACAGATCATGTAAACAAGGGGTTATCCGTGGGTGAAACACATAGAGGACCGGAAACACTAAATCAAAAACCGCATGTAGCGGCAAAGGAGAATGTTCCTCCTCATTCTCCTTGTTCAAGCAACACATATCATTCGATCACAGATTTTGAAGTTGTTATTCCTGTACAAAAGCTCCCAATGTGACCAATGTCTCACTCTATATCCACTTCGCTTCTACTAGATAACGAGTATTCCTCCATCCCAACCTTTGGACACAAATACATATGAAGATAGATGGCCTCCATGTGCTAACATTTTAGATCCTATGTATTTAGCCTAAATAGAAGATAAAATTTAATAATGTATTTTTTATTCTTTCTTGAGTAACTAAATATGATTTGTACATGTTTTTTTTATAGCTCTTAAGTAGATTTTTAATAATTGATTTGTACATTTATTTGTATAGCTTATGACTGCTACAGAGACTCCTCCACATATGCAGACTGTGGAGGCTGCTGTAGATACCAGCCATAGCATCTGCAAATCCCACTAACCGAGGTACACATTTTTTTTTAATTTGTTAAATTTTGGAGGTTCATTATTTCTTATTAAACTTAAATCTACAATATCAAAATTTTGTTAAGGTATATATATGAGTGTGAAATATTTAATTTGAAAATAATTATTTGTATGTAGCTTTACCCCTCGTGAGTCTATTGTTTGTCCCTGCGAAGCGTCAACAACAAATCGATAATCATGACTATTATAACATGCCTTCAAGCTTTTTAACTAATTTTGAACTTACAATTTCTTCAAAATGTTTGAATGTATTTTAAATGTTTTTATATTGGTTTAAAAACTGTTGTTTATGAATGTCAGGTTAGGTTGCAGGCATACTTGGAGACACCTAGTGACCACACTACTGAAAGGTAGGTGGCATCTCCTCCACTAAATCCTAAGGGTATTGTGAATACGTGCTACTTCTAGCAGGGCGAAGAAGAGGAATGTATGGTTTTGAGTAGTTTATAGTCCACTTGGATCCACATATAATGCATTGGTCATGAGTATATATGCAAGAGTCCATATTATATATTCTAGCCTTTTTGTAAAATGTGGTCCCATATGTGTACAGTATGAACACTGCGCATTTGTAGATATGTCAACATTACACTATGAACTCCGCAATGAGTGATATAGATACAATGGACTTTAATTGCGAAGGGAGTACTCATGACCACATATATGTGGCATCCAAGTGGACTATAATCTACTCATGAAACATCTTCCCTCTCTTCGCCCTGCTAAGAAGTAGCACGTCCACGACCTGGGGATGTAAGTGGAGGGAGATGCCACTACGGATTTCATCCGTGTGGTCCTAGGTGTCTCCAAGCATGCCTGCAACCTAATCAATTGCTGCACATTCATAACAACAAGTTTTTAACACCCAAAATTTTAAAATACCTTCAAATTTAGAAACTTGTACAATTTAGTTAAAATGCATGTGCAATCTTACCGCAATGTCATGATCCCTATCGATTTTGTTCTTGTTGACAATGCTTAGGGACAAAATACAACAATAGACTCACGAGGGGTAAGCTACATACAAATAATTAATTTTCAAATTAAATATTTCACACTCATATATATACCTACAAAATTTGATATTGTAGATTTAAGTTTAATAAGAAATAATGAACCTCCAAAAATTTAACAAATTTAAAAAATTGTGTACCTCAGTTAGTGATTTGCAGATGCTATGGCAGTATCTACAGCAGCCTCCACAGTCTGCATATGTGGAGGAGTCTCTCTAGCAGTCATAAGCTATACAAAAAACATGTACAAATCAATTTAAATCTACTTAAGAGCTATACAAAAAACATGTACAAATCAATATTTAGTTACTCAAGAAAAGAATAAAAATACATAGTAAATTTTATCTTCTATTTAGGCTAAATACATAGGATCTATAAATGTTAGCACAGAGGCCATCTATCTTCATATGTATTTTGTCCAAGGTTGGTATGGATCAATACCATTATCTATGTAGAATCGAAGTGGATATAAAGTGAGACATTGGTCACATTGAGCTTTTTTGTACAGGAATAACAACTTCAAAATCTTGATCGACTGATATATGTGTTGCTTGAACAAGGAAGAATGAGGAGGAACATTCTCCTTTGGCCGCTACATGCGGTTTGATTTTAGTGTTTCCGGTCCTCTATGTTTCACCCACGGATAACCACTTGTTTACATGATCTGTGATCTCTCTCAAAGGGGTTGCTAGGAAATAATTTGACCATGTCTTCCTCCTTAGTAGTTTGAATTAGGATTTACTTAGATTTAAATACGATATGTTTAGGGAGGGCATTTATCCACCAATTATTATTCTCTTTTTTAAGGTTTTACCATCTCACAATCAGGAGCAGAATGCCCCAAAAAATACATCTCCTACATCTGAAACCTGTAGCCCTTATAGTCCAGAGGATGAGTGCAAGTTTGATTTTGCACTTTAAGATTAAGGTGGGTTGGAAGATTCTTTGAAGTATCAATCTCAACTAGGATCTTGCATATACATTGTATGTGTGAAATCATAGGTTTGGGATTCGACGTTAATGATGTTTCCCAAGGTATTTCCTATGGATATCAGACAACTATGGTCCTAAAATATAGGGGTAATGGGGTAATTTGATCTAGATTGGTTTGTGTGATAAAGATTCAGTGAGAGGGTTGAATGATGTGAACCATGGTTTAAGATTTAGGTACCTTTGTTGAAAACCCAAAGTTGTTTAGAAATTTTGTCCTTGTCATATAGGGGAAAAATAATAATAAAAATTCCCTTAGCATAGGGGTAGAGGTAAACTAACTTACCCGCTAGAAGCGGGAACCAATTCTTGGAGATCTATCATGGAGGATAGGGAGGCTAGGTCTAAAGATGATTTGAATCTACATTATCAAGGCATGATCTTGGTAAAATGAATATATTTTCGAGGACTTCATCGCACAAGGTTACACTTGGTTTCTCTTAGTAGGCCTCATGGTTTTTCTATGTCTTCTGCTTATTACAAAAACCTCATTAAATGAGTGATTGACTAAAGCTTTAGCATTGTAGCAGGAGTTTCCAAAGCTCAATCAACAAGGGAGAAAACCCTAGTTTTTCAACCCCTAACAAAGATGTTAGGATTTCACTCAACCTCCCAATGGGTTATAGTGTCCCCAACAAAGATAACAGGATTTTCCATTCCTCCTTGCAAGTTCTTGGCAACATTGGTGCCAGTAGTGTCATCCATCCAACCCCAACAATGGCTGAAGGCATAAATAGGGTAATAAACTGTTGTGGATCTGGATAGCAGAGAAGGTGATGCAAAAGATTTTGGGCTTTGACGATCAACCTAGGATTTGCGCTAGGCTATGAACGAAAATAGTCTTCTTATGGAATAACAACTTCTGTAAACTTTCCATTGACTGGTATGAGGGCATGTGACCAGATCCATTTGAATCTCTCCTCCCACATCCTTACAAAAATTCCTACTTAATAACATACCATATGAAGGAGGGATATCAGCTACCAAAGAATAGTAGCCAAAACCTTCTTCTCTGGTAAAGTAGAAAAAGGGACTACTTGTGACTATCTTTAATCTCTTCCAACCAATGGTACCTCATTACTCTCCATAGAATAGCAAGGACCCATAAGTGTGTGAGAGAGTAAGATCCAAAGCATGAGCCATTTTGGCAGGAATTACGATTATCTGATGCTCACTGAATCTATGACACATTTAAGGCTAAGTTTATGGCCTGCTATAAGAAGAGTCACATAAAAGATTGGGGTTTGATTATTCTCATTAGGTAAGGTGACTGCAGCTACAAGGTTGGGTTGGGGTGTAGAGGATGGAGTAGGTAAAAGGCCTTTAGAGGTAGTTTTGGAATGGGAATTGACAAAGTGGAGGCATTTTGGCAAAGGCTTTAGGGTGGGTTTGATAATATTCATCCTCTGAAATTTGAACCTTTGTCTTCTTAAGGTGATCAATGATATCAAAATATCTAAAGGTGGATGGGCTATCATCACTAGGAATCTTAGGCTTATCAGGTTTAAGAGCTAGAGAATGAAGAATCCATAGCAGTAAAGGTAGGAAAATAAGAATTAGTAGAACTCACCTTCTGTGTGGATGTTAAGTGGGAATCAGTGAGATCCTATTTTTGCAACAACGGGGATAGATCGTGGGAGCTCGAGATCTGAATCGGGATGCATCACTTTCTCCTTATTATTTGTTTGTTCCCAAGTCATGACAAGTGTATGATTCACTATTCATATCTTCGTACTACTACTTCATCATAATCATCCGATCTTCATCAACACCTTTCAGTGGTGAAGAAATTACTCGAGATCCTTCAAGTTCCTCGAGTTCTTCATTGGATCCTCTTCTTCAAGTTCTTCACAATGCTTCATTGTAATCTCTTCATCTTTAGGTTCTTCAACCTCACAAGTTGCATTAACATAGGGACCTTGCTATGGGTGGCCCCTCAATTTCCAGCCTTGTTTGAGAGGATGGAAAATGATTTCTAGGCTGAAAATTCCTCCTTGGAACATTTGCATAAGGAGTTTGACACTTGGGCCAATTGTTTCTTGATGGCAATGAGTGATCGTCACCATGTTTAGCAAGCCTTTTGTCACTAATGGATCTAGTATTATCTCTAAGGGTAGAAG
The DNA here is from genome assembly GCA_019776745.2 of Taxus chinensis. NCBI lineage: Eukaryota > Viridiplantae > Streptophyta > Pinopsida > Cupressales > Taxaceae > Taxus > Taxus chinensis. The sequence continues at coordinate 2,634,218 of CM034151.1, read as the reverse complement.
AAGAGGAAGAAGAAGCTCTAGATTTGGAAGGATCTATTTTCAACTTACCAGACATGATCAAGTCATCTTCAATGCTAACAACTAATCTCTGATACTCAGCCAATGTTGCAAGGTTGGATCTTCTCAATGTGTAGCTAACCTTCCCCTATAGGCACTTGAGCATTTAGGAAGAAACGGTCCTCCTTTGAATTTGATCTACTTAGTGAGCTGAGTGTCTGGTGGGATCTTGGGTAATCAACTTGTTGAACAGTGGCCACAAATTCCCTCATGGGCTCTTGTGATTATTTCTCTTATTTGATAAATTTAGGCTAACAAAGCATGCACATCCTTTGTAGGTTTGAAACGGTTCTCAAATATTGTCCTCATTTTGGTACAACTAATATTGCGCCCAACAGTAGAAGATGATAGAACCAATCTGCCCTCGACATTATCTTGCAAAGTTTCTACAAAAAATCCTCATCATAGACATCTTCAATCTTTAACTCCAAGGACTCCACATGTAACTATGAAGGCTGCAAAATGTTCATTAGGATGCACCTTGCCATCACCTCTGAACTTAGGGAAGTTCTTCCTGATACCCCTGGGTAACTCATGCAAAGGCTGAGGAAGGGAAATAGGCCCAACACGATGGCCCCAAGGTAATGTAACTACCATCCTTAGAAATATTGCTTAAAGGAGAACTGAAACACCAGCAAGAATTAAAGCATGAAGATTAAGGATGAGTTGGTCTGGAGGGATACCACTCACAGGGGTTCTATTTTCAACAGGAGGCATACTTATGGAATGAACTCTTCTATTTCTCCCTATTGAAGGAAGAGGGAAACCTTGCCACTCTAAGAGCTGAAACTGAGAATATTCAATACCAAGGGCTCTCCTTCCATGAGTAAAACATAGAGTCACCAGATCAAATAATGATCAAGAAAATTTTCATAAAATTGAAATATGTTCAAAATGGATCCCCAGTGGAGTCACCAAAAACTGTTGGTTGTCAAATAAGGACTTTATTGAAAGCAACAGTTAGGGGACAGAAATTCCCTCCTCTTTAATGGGAGAGGTTCCCTTATTTAAAGGAAAAAACCTATTTACAAATGTACAATGTTTAGCTTTAATGAGGAACTCTGATATCATGAAAGTGTTTGATATAACATATCATCAATACAAAAAGATAGAAGAATTAAGGAATGGGAGGATGCAAAATAGCACTCTCAGGAAATATAGATAACAAAATAATTCCTTACTCATGCCATAAGGGAATCATATAGAACAAAATCATTTGCATTAAAAACCATAAGATGTTATTTCACGGACACAAAGTTCCAGAGATGACAGCTACAAGAATACAAAGCTTCTTAAACTAGAATAGAATAATGATTCAAAAACTTTTAACATATAGCAATGAAATAACAAGATCAGATGGAAAAAGTAAGAGAACTTCTTGTATTGATAGATTTTACTCCTTTACACTTTCAAAAATAAACAGAGTTCCAACCCTTGAAAATGGCGCAGAGGGCCCATTATATAACTTACAAATTGGTTACACTTGGTAACCGTTTCTTTTAACTAAAATGTTAATTAAGGAAGTGTTTGACACAAGATCCTTAATTAGTTTACAATGAGCTCAAAAAAGAAGGAGGAGAGGAGAAACTAGAAGAGAAAACATCCGCTTATTGTTGAGGAGGGCCCACCGACTTGAGAAACCATTGTTTGGATCTTTTCAATGCTTCAGCTATCTCTCTGCCTCCTGGGACTGATGTGTTGGAAGTGGCTTGAGACCAAGTGCCTAGACATTTCTCCATTTCCTTATCAAACTCGGTATGTTCAAGGTATTCTTTATTAGCCTCTTCAATAGCAGATTGAAGAGAGCAAATCTCCTTTATCTTCTCTTTGGTAATTAATTCTCCTCTGAACAGGTTTTCTTTAACAAATGCCCTGAACTAAGTTTTAATCTCTTGAAGAGAGAAAGGAACACCTAAAGTTCCATCATGAAGATGACAATGAATATCCTTGAAGGCAGATACAACACAAGTCTTGAAAGATTCTCCCTTCTGCCAACTATTTCTCAATTCTCCCAAGGCTTCTTCCAGAAACTTTTATTTTCCATTCAACACTGAAAACCCATGACCTGAAGAAGTTGTCCTTGGCATCATCAAAAAATTTATTGGCCATCAATATCTTTTCATCATCTTGTTCCATTAGGTGAAGATCTATGATGCAACTAATCCAAAGTTTCAGTTATTTGTCCATAGTTCCAATAGGGGAGGAGAGTTTTTGTTGCAGGTTGACCACCTTCTCATTGAGTTTGAAGGCTTCTATAATAAAATTCAAGCCTACAATGATCATGTCATCGACCATGGCTTCCATATCCCTTCCATATCCTAGGATACGATGAAACTCATCCTGATTAAGAAACATAGGAGGTGGAAGGGTAGTTAGCGGAGTAGGATAAAAAACTTTATCTTTAGTCAACAATGATTTGATGAAGCTAGAAAGAACTTGATTTTTTTCTTCCAATGTCTCATATTCATAACCTTAGACAGAGGTTAGCACCTCTCTTAGGAGTGGATTCTCCCATTATCATCCAGGTGGAACCCTTCAACTTTAGGCTTTGAATTTGGTAGATCTTCTAAGGGATATGATTAATGTATCATATTCCTTTATCAAGCTATGAAACCCTTCAGAGAGAATCTGAGCTCATAGTGAGAGAATCTACCATAGTGCCTCCACCTTGCTTCAAAATCATCTGCACAATCGGCCCAGTAGTCCTCAGTATCTGACCTATGATGATAATTAATTCTTAGGTTTTTCTCAATGAACTTCTTCAAATCAAAATAGGTCCTAGTCCTGAAAAAGTGGAAAGTGATGGGAGCAAGGGCCCTTTCTATATTTTTAGCATCCAAGGCTATTTTGCATGTATAATTACCCAAGGAAATAGGGAAATATAGACCAAAGATTTTCTTGTCCCTATAGTTTCTATGCAATTTATCCAATTTTCTTGCACACTTCAATCAAAGCCATCTTGTCATTACAAAACTTGGGGAGCTTGAGAGGTGTGTTTTTCATAACCAGCCAACCTGATATATGAAAACATCCTGAACTAAATGAAGAAAGCTCCATACTTAGCTATCAAGTAGATGGCTTCATCAGAAAATATCGTGGTAGTATCACCTTCTAAGAGCCTCACAATATACATGGTAAAGGCATCATTAACCCTCCTGAAGTTGTGGTTCCTAGTTTCAAGGGTGAATTGAGGGTAGTATGCATAAATGGGTTCATCCTTCTAAGCCTCCATGTATGTGAATCCAAACCACTGTCGGGATGCTGCTAGGGAATACATGAGATAAGAAGTCATATAGAACTTCTTAGTCTATTGTACATTAGACAATTTCTCAGTCAAATTCATGCAAATGATTTCTGCCCAATTTATGTTCTAACTACCTTCATAGAGGATGTTGATGAGTAGGCAGATCCAAAAGTGAAATTCATTTATAGAGGGAAATCCCATGACACAAGCTAGCAAGATAATGAAATTAGACAAATCTTCATTGAAAATCAGCCCTAAAATTATTCCTTGGTAAAGTTCGACGATGCTCCCTTCTTAGGGTTCTTCAACCATGATTTTTTCTATCCTCGCCTTATATTTATCATTTTCCTACTCGAATAGAGTCTGATCTTGAGCCTGAGTGATAACGATAGAGTCTTCAACTTCTAGAATCCATAGAGCAACAGAAATGGCAGCAACATCCAGTTTGGCAATCAGCTCCCCATGCACATTAGACAATTCTTTGGTGTCTGAGTTAAAATGAGCCCCACAGGTGAGCATGGTGTCGGCACATTGTACAGAGATAGGGAATCCCACCGCATACACAAGACCACTATCATTGATCATTTATGCCATGGGGGAAGGGTTAGGACTAGTCAGTCTGTTCCAAAAATCCCCAAAATCCAGGTGCCGAACCTCACTATCGCCGATATCGGGAACAGAGGACTCGAGAGGTGAAACTTGTTCTTTACCTTGAAATTTAATCTTCATGTTCATAGTGTACAGAGAAATAGCCTTCAAGGAATGAATTCACAATAAAACATGCAAAAGGAATGGGAGCATGAGGAATTAATTTTAATTGTAGGGATTCGAGGAAATGATGGCAAGTGAGTAGTGTGTCAAATGCATAGAGGATAGCCCCATTAAATAGCCATTTAGGAGAGAGAAGGTCATTAAATGCACATTAAATTAATATTACACCAACTCAAAAAGATAAGAATTAGGAAGAGTAGGAAAAAATGGCCTGGATGGTCTTTGGTACATTTGGGACATGAGGGACGTGAAGACATGATCCAGCCGACACAGGCTATGCGGGTCAAGTGGGCCAAATGAGCACAGGTGGTCCAGAAACTTGGAAATGTGAGGGATGTGAGGGATGAAAAGACATGATCCAGCCGATGTGCTCGATGCAGGGAAATCAGGGACATAAGGCACAAATGCTTTTGGGAAAGATGGGACAAAAGTACGCAAAGGACCCAATCCGGCTGATGTGGGCGATCAGGGATAAGAAAGCCTGGACGAACTTGGAACATACGGACTGAAAAGTTTCGATATAACCAAAAGTTAAAATATTTTCAGGGAATGCGGCTGATTAGGGAACAGAAGGCCCGGTGGATGTTAGGAAATAAGGGATAAAATATGTGGAATAATCCCTTACAGAATCGCAACAGTAGAAACTAATATGCAGAAAAATATTACAGATCTCAAATAAAAGTGCAGAATAAATAACACAACATAGAGAGACAATATTTAACGTGGTTCACCCAATTTGGGCTACGTCCACCAAGAATCACTTGCTTAGATTTTATTACAAGCCTTCACTCTCTCAATACAATACCCAGATCCGTTTGGAGCTATGCTCAACAAACTCTACAGAATTCAAACCCGAATTCAAAACACATATGTAATACATTTGCTTGTTCATCTATCATATGCATAAGACCATATAAATAGACAACTTCTTAAGCAGTTTGATACAAAACCGTGGGTATCAAAACCAAGGGTAAAAAACCGTGGGTATCAAAACAATGGGTAAAAGACCAAAAAAACCATGGGCCCAAAAATAGCCCATAATTGTTACCCATTACCCATGGGTTAATGAACCACCCATGAAAATTTGCTTCGGGGGCTTCGCCCCCGAACCCCCCTTTCATCAGGGGGGCTTCAACCCCCCTGACCCACTCACCGGCGAGTGGGACCGCCGTAAAAATACCCGAGTGTAACACATGGAAGGTGTACCAAACTCTAACATGAAAATAGGCTCCACAAACATAACAATCTCCAACTTGGAGACTAGTTTCCACTGAGCAAGCTTCTCAACCCTTCACTTTCATCCGCGAAGGCCAACCAAAGCTGAACATAGCTTTAGTTTATCCCTTGTGACCACCTTGGTCATCATGTCTGTAGGATTCTGACTAGTATGAATCTTCTCCAACTTCAACTTATCTTCCTCCAAAGCTGTCCTGATGAAGTGATATCTCGACTGTATATGCTTCATCCTAGAGTGGAAAGCAAAGTTCTTAGCTAGGTGTATAGCACTCTGACTATCACTATATAGCTTACATTCCTCTTGCTTATGCCCCAACTCCTCAAGCAATTGTTGTAGCCAAATCATCTCTTTGCTTGCCTCTGTGGCAGCAACATACTCAGCCTTCGTGGTTGACAAAGCCACCAACTTCTGTAGTCATGAAATCCAGCTCACTGTTGTCCCACCTACAGTGTAAATATAACCTGTTGTGCTCCTCCTGCTATCTACATCTCCAGCCATGTCTGAATCTACATAACCACGTAAAGTGGTGTCTGATCCACTGTAGCACAGAATTGTCCCCATGGTTCCTCTCAAATACCGAAGGATCCACTTTACTGCTTGCCAATGCTCTTTACCTGGATCACTCATAAATCTACTCACAGCTCCTACTGCATGGGCAGTATCAGGCCTAGTGCACACCATAGCATACATCAAACTGCCAACTGCTGATGAGTAAGGTACCTTTGATATCTGGTTTCTTTCCTGCTCTGTCTTGGGACACTGCTCCTTTGATAACTTGAAATGGCCTGCCAAAGGAGTCCCAACCGGTTTAGCATCCTGCATGTTAAACCTGTCTAATACCTTCTTAATGTACTCTTTCTGAGATAAAGTCAACTTCCGTTCCTTCCTATCCCGAGTTATCCTCATACCAAGGATTTTTCTGGCTGCCCCCAAATCCTTCATATCAAAGGATTCACTTAGCTGTTTCTTGAGTACTTTTATTTCCTGCATGTTTTTCCCTGCAACCAACATGTCATCAACATAAAAACACAGGATAATATAACTTCCATTCTCAAATTTCTTTGTATACACACAATGGTCAGAATGACATCTAATATAACCTTGCTCCATCATGAAGCTATCAAACTTCTTATACCATTGACGTGGAGCTTGTTTCAAGCCATACAAGCTCTTCTTCAGTTTACACACCATCTCCTCTTTACCTTTGACCTCATAGCCCTCTGGTTGCTGCATATATACGCTCCTCCTCCAAATCACCATGGAGAAATGTAGTCTTTACATCTAACTGTTCTAAGTGTAAGTCTTCTGCTGCCACTATTCCAAGAACAGTTCTAATAGAAGTCATTTTTACTACAGGGGAAAAAATCTCATCAAAATCTATACCTTGTTTCTGTGCAAACCCCTTGACCACCAACCGGGCCTTATATCTTTTCTTTCCTCCTTCTTCATCTTTAACTCTGTACACCCACTTGTTCTGCAATGCTCTTTTGCCTTCCGGTAGCTTCACCAAATCCCAAGTCTGGTTCTCCATAAGAGACTTATGCTCCTCATCCATGGCTTGCTCCCACTTATTACTGGCATCTACCTGCATTGCTTCATCAAAGCTCTCTGGCTTTCCACTATCAGTGAGTAATAAATAATAAAGAGAAGGAGAAAACCGTTCAGGTTCTTTTCTTACCCTAGAAGACCTCCTCACTGTAGGAGTTTGTGGTTCCTGTTGAATAGGTTCCTGAACTGATTCATGGGTCACTTTCCCATCCGGAAGATCCTCTACCACTGCATATTCTTTCTTGGATTCTTCCTTGTTTTCCTGCAACTGTTGCTTATACATGACTTTCTCATTAAAGACCACATCCCTAGACCGAATGATTTTCTTGTCCTTAATACTCCAACATTTTAACCCAAATTCATCACCACCATAACCAATGAAAGTACATTTTTCTGATTTAGCCTCTAGTTTGGTCCTATCATCCTTGTCTATATGAACAAACACTTCACATCCAAATACTCTAAGAAATGAATAATCAACTTTCTTACCGTACCATGCCTCCTCAGGTATGCCTCCATCCAAGGCACTTGAGGGTCCTCTGTTTATCAAGTACACAGCTGTGCTCACCGCTTCTGCCCAAAAAGAAAGAGGCATTCCTGCATGTAATCTCATGCTCCTAGCACGTTCCATTATAGTTCTGTTCATCCTTTCTGATACCGCATTCTGCTGCGGAGTTCCTGGAACCGTCTTTTTCCTGCGGATTCCATTCTTAAAACAGTAATCATTAAATTCATTGCTGCAATACTCCCCTCCATTATCTGACCTGAGACATTTTAGCTTAAGACCTGTTTCATTCTCTACCAAGGCTTTCCATTTAACAAAAGTGTCAAATACATCAGATTTGTTTCTAATACAGTAAACCCAAACTTTCCTTGTTGCATCATCAATAAAAGTAACATAATAACTTGAACCCCCAAGAGATGATACCTGAGCCGGCCCCCACACATCAGAATGTACCAGCTCTAACTTACTCTCTTTCTTTGTAGGTCCAACCTTGAGAAACCGTACTCGCTTCTGTTTCCCATATATGCAGTTTTCACAGAAATCCAAACCTGTTTCTGTATATCCAGGCAAATTCTTCTTTATGATGTTCATGCCCTTATGGCTCATATGACCGAGCCTATAGTGCCATAATGTTGTATCTACATCTGAAGCCACAAGATTACAATCATTAGTATTATCCGTGGTTAAATACAAGGTTCCAACCTTCTTACCTCTTGCCACCACAAGAGCACCCTTGGTAACCTTCCAAGAGTCTACTGTAAATATCACAGTACAACCATCACTTCCCAACTGCCCTGCTGATATCAAATTTCTCCTTAATGTAGGCACATGTCTGACATCCTTCAATAGCCATGTATTCCCATTCTGCATCTTGACCTGAACAGAACCTTTTCCAACTATGCTGCAAGGCTCATCATCACCAAGAAAAACATGCCCAAAATCCCCTTGAACATAATCAACAAAATAATGCCTATGTGGAGTAGCATGAAAAGAAGCCCCTGAATCTAAAACCCAAGATTCAGTAATATTATGCAAAGAAAGAATCAAAGCATCCTGACATACATTACCCGATGCCACATTTGCCTCCTTGTTTTCTTCCTGTTGTTTCTTCTTATCCCGAAGCTCCCAACAGTCCTTCTTTGCATGCCCAGGCTTTCCACAATTCCAGCATACAATCTTGTTCTTGGATTTTGACCTTGCTCAATCTTTTGATTTTCCACAGTTTCCTCTATTCTTCTGTCTCCCTCTAGTTTCCACTGTCAAAGCATTCCCTGAAGTAGAAGATTCCCCAGAGCTTCTTCTTCGCATTTCCTCACTTAGAATCACCCCTACAACATCCTCAAACTTCAACTTCGAGTTAGCTGGAACCGAGTTACTTACCGCCATTACTAGGTTGTTCTAACTCTCAGGTAAAGAGCACAGAATTAATAAAGCCCTAACTTCTTCATCAAATTCTATTGTAACCGAAGCTAGCATATTCACAACCGTATTGAAATCATTTAAATGATCTGCTACTAAACTATTCTCAGACATCTTCATATTAAACAACTTTTTCATTAAAAATATCTTATTAGAGGCAGAGGGTTTTTCATACAACTTCCCTAATGCATCCATTAGATCTTTTATAGTCTTTTCCTTTGAGACATTAAATAATACCGAAGATGCAAGACTCAGCCGGATCGTTCCAAGTGCTTTTCTATCCAGCAAATCCCATTCCGCATCTATCATACTCGAGGGTTTGTTCACCTTCTTAGACAACGGAGTATAAAGATCCTTTTGATAAAGGTAATCTTCCATCTGCATCTTCCAAAGACTAAAATTCTGCCCGTTGAATTTATCAACCCTAGATCTTCCTTCATCTGCCATAGCTCCCACTCAAGCTAAAAAATTTCCCTTCGATTCAACACTTCAGCAAACCAAACTAGGCTCTGATACCAATTGTTAGGAAATAAGGGATAAAATATGTGGAATAATCCCTTACAGAATCGCAACAGTAGAAACTAATATGCAGAAAAATATTACAGATCTCAAATAAAAGTGCAGAATAAATAACACAACACAGAGAGACAATATTTAATGTGGTTCATCCAATTTGGGCTACGTCCACCAAGAATCACTTGCTTAGATTTTATTACAAGCCTTCACTCTCTCAATACAATACCCAGATCCGTTTGGAGCTATGCTCAACAAACTCTACAGAATTCAAACCCGAATTCAAAACACATCTGTAATACATTTGCTTGTTCATCTATCATATGCATAAGACCATATAAATAGACAACTGCTTAAGCAGTTTGATACAAAACTGTGGGTATCAAAACCAAGGGTAAAAAACCGTGGGTATCAAAACAATGGGTAAAAGACTGAAAAAACCATGGGCCCAAAAATAGCCCATTATGGTTACCCATTACCCATGGGTTAATGAACCACCCATGAAAATTTGCTTCGGGGGCTTCGCCCCCGAACCCCCTTTCATCGGGGGGGCTTCAACCCCCCTGACCCACTCACCGGCGAGCGGGACCGCCGTAAAAATACCCGAGTGTAACACATGGAAGGTGTACCAAACTCTAACATGAAAATAGGCTCCACAAACATAACAGTGGACTTGGGACATGAGAGACAAAAATTTCTGACAGACCCGCAAATCACCAAAATGAATCCAAAAAACATGAATTTTTACTATCTCCTCAACTTTCCACTTCACTAGAACGTCACTAAAGGGTGTCAACTCAAAATTTTCAATTTTTGACTTTCAAAAGAGGGGAAATTTTGAGAGGACAACATATAGCCACCTCTTATATTTTAGGATAGATTTTTCCTATATATTTGGATGTCTATAAAATTGTAATCAATAAATTTAGCAAGATTTTTATTGTCTGCATTTTATGTAACTAAGGCGGCTCTCACCTACTACCTTTTGAACCTACCATTTTATTTGGTATCAGAGCAAAGGGTTTTTTTTAGAGAAAGTTTACAATCTTTGGATATGCATATCATGGGTTTTTGAATTTGGTAAGAGGAAAATGTAAAATGATATTTCCCATACATATGAATTCATATCAATTAATTTCAAGCATGCAGGGTGAGGAGATTTCAATCCTTGACCTGAAGGAGGCTCGTATATTTGTGTTTTTTTGTGGGGGATAAAATTCATTCATCAGCATAGCTATATATTATTTACATTGTCTTGGTTACACCCTACATCCATTTGGATCTGTACACTTTGCATTACAATGCAACTTACTCAGATTCAATAGTGTCGACCTTTGTACGCAGCTTGGAAATCTGCAAACCCGTGTCCATGATCACACTCTCTTCTATAACATGTAGTAAGAATATATACATCTTCACAGCCATGGAATCACTCCACATATATACATAATCGTGATTCATTTATCCATATATTTTTTAAAATAAAGTATCAGTTTGGGACACATCCTCTTACTATAATATTTACTTGGTATGGTCTTTAAATACATCTCATAGGTGTGTTGATGGCCAAGTGAAGGTTCTATAGCCTTGCATGACTATCCAGGTTTCAATATTGTGCATGTAACGTTGAATACTACACAATTATGAGAAACATAATAAACTCCTTGATACCTCTTTTCTCTAGTTTCAGTCTCTGCATATTTCACTATCTGGTGCTTGTTTCCAGAAATACATTGGCAATACCCAGTATTCTTCAGAGTGCAGTCTGCATTGAAATTATAGTTTGTTGAATTCAGATTCAATGAAAATTCTATTTTTTCACTACATTAAATGGTTATAATATGTGGGTCTCATAGATCTGAAAAAAATTCTTTTATAAAATTTAGCTTTTCCTTAACGTCTTCATTATTTTTTATTCCGTATAAATTCTTCAATCAATATAACTACTAATTGATTTATCTCATGACATAAGAGTCTTATTTTTTTTTTGTCTTAGTTTAGGAGTCGATAAATTATCAATAGTTTGTTAAATTCTTAGGATTCAACTAAGAGTTTTTGTACACAATTTGTCTTTGTTTTTTTATAATTCATGTTGATTTTTTTTTGTAAATTAAAAGTAAATAGTCATTTTTTGTCAAAATATCAAGTCATTATTATCCAAACTTTTAAATCCCAATGTCATCTTGTGAAATTTGAATCATTATCACATTATCTATTGTCTCATCTCGAAATAGTGTGTTTAGGTGAATAATAGGTTGTTGGTATTGTCCTAAAAACCATTCGTTGTGTGGTTGTTGGCTTACCACTTGGAAAACCATCCAAAGGTTATTGGTATATTGTCTTAGAAACCATCCAGATCATGAGAAAGCTACGAAGTGGCACGTTGCAGTATAAGGCAGGTTTTTCCCATGTTCACACTAAGGGGGGAATAATAGGAAATAAATTATTCAATGCTCCATATATACATGTATTGCTAAATAATAATTATGTGAGTAATTATTATCTTTTAATCATAATTAGTAATTTATTATTAGTTGTTACATAAAACAACAATATAAAATGTATATGTGGTTAGTGCGTTAAAAACAACTCACGTAGATTAGCGAGTTGTTATAGCCACCTCTTATATTTTAGGAAGGTTATTTCCTATATATTTGGATGTCTGTAAAATTGTAATCAATTAATTAAATAAGATTGTTATTGTCTACATTTTATGTAACTGAGTTGGCTCTCACCTACTACCTTTTGGATTTACCATTTGAACCTTGGGATAACTCCATGTTACCCAATCACACTAATTGCCTCAATCACAAACACTAGCAAATTGGAGGGTGTTGTGATTCGGTGATAACATTAACCTCTTCCATATATCATTGTAATGGTTTGGAATTATGTGGTCTATCGTCACTTTCCTAGACATGACCTTAAATATGGGCACCACGACTCTATCCATAGAATTTTCCTTATGGATAGGTTCTCCCTCTTTGGTGAAAACTCCACGATCATTACATTCATCACCCTCTTGTTTACCTCTTGAAACCACCCTAAGGGTCTTAAAGGTTTCACTTGTACATCTAGTATCCCATCCTAAGTAGTTTACCTAGCTATTCCTAAAAATTCATGGATTCTCCTATTAAAATTAAAAGCTATTAGAAATAGACTGTTCCCTCGAAGGACAGTTGTTCATATAAAAAAAATCAAATCAGATCAAAATACCAATCCCTCGAAGGATGGATATCATGTATATCATTATTGCCATCACAATCATAAATGTGTAAAGTATACCATACCCTCAAAGGATGGCTACTCTCTTATATCATGGCATATAAGGTTTTCCACATTGATCAACCTTATATTATATTAGCATCCTAAGAAAGCTTCCCACATTGATCAACTTCCCTCATTGATTAGTTTTCTCTCTTTCACATACTCAAATATGAGGCATATGACTTAGGGAAATCCACTTATGGAGAACCCTCTTCCCACATACAAGTTACATCTAAACCCCTTTGTCATGTCAACATTAGGTTTATAATCTCACTCATCCATCCTTCCCCCTTGATCTTTGGAGTAACTAACTATCGTTGGTTAGGTGTTAAAACTTTCTTTGGATGCATGTGCATTATGTTATCGGGATCCCTTTCTTGTTTACCTCTAACACAGTTGGTGGCATCATTTCCTCGTGTATTCCTTGATATGAAATAGTGTCCTTCATACCCTTTGGTCACCATCTATCAAGTTGTGTTTCTTTTCTTCTATCTAATATAAGCCTCTACCGTATATTCCCTATATTTTATCCTAGCATAAATTATACATCATATGATCCATCATTTTGTCTATATGTGATTTATCTTATCTCATCCAGTCTAACATCTTATTTAATCTTATTGATCTATCTTATCTTATCCATCTAGTTTGATCAATATCTATTATCTCATCTCATCCAATATATTATCTCATCCATCATCCTATCACACCTTATCTATCTCATCCAATCTTATCCAATATATCTCATCTTAAGTCCACTTTTGTGGCCATATTTGTGTTCCCTCTCGGGGCACCATTCTTCATATTTTTATATTTCTCCTCCTTGGCCATTATCGTGCCCTTTATTGGGGTACTATTATTTCTCTAATCATCCATTTTTTGCTCTTTTTCTAGGGTGCCATCTCATCATCTCATCTTGTCTCAAGTCCACCTTCTTGGCCATATTCATTCCCCTCTTAGGGAATTTTATATCATCACTATTTCCTATCTCACATTTTTTGGCCATCTTTGTGTCCTTTTTTGGGGCACCATTATTTCCATCCTCATCTTTGTCCTTTTTGGATGCATACCCTTACACCAAGCTCTCATGTATGAAGGATTTTGCATTATTTTCACATTTGGTTACACATAATTTTCATGTGTGCCTATCATCCATTGGTGCTCACGGCTTGCATCCATTTGAGTGGTTTCCCATTGGATTCCCTCCATTTCGCTGTGATTTTCACCCACTTACTGGTCTATAGAACATTTTTTCCATCTCCATTGTGATCGTCCTTTGTTCCCTATCAAAGTGATATCAGACTCGCCACCATATTTTTAACCTTTTTATTAATCCTTCTTGCTTGGGGCATTATGCCTCACTTTCTCTTTCTCATTATTTACATCCTTCTCATCTATCTCTTTCAAACTCATGATTAATTCCCTGGTGTATCATCGATCCCTAGTTTGAGGGGGATCACCTCATCAATAATCTTTTCAATCCCTTCTCTTTTTTTTCATTGTTTTCCCAATGCAAACCACTCAAAAAAAGGGGGCGAATGTAGACACCAAAATTTGGTATCACTACCCTCTTCACCTCGCATTCACTATCTTTCACCATGGTCACTCATTCAAATTTCTCCTTTCCCTCTTAAATCCCATTTATTCAAATTTACCACTTTCATACATTATCTCATCATTTATTTTATTTCCCCATAATTTATTTTAATTCACCGCTAATCCCATTTAATTAATCCATAATCATATTTATTATCTTGATCACACCCCATTTATCATATCCAGGTTCTCACCTACCCTCATTTAGCATTTTACTACCATTTATCCTCCCTAGGCCCTCATTTAATAATTCCATCTCCCCTTGGCCTTGATTTAATATTTTCCTTCCTCTCAACCACCTCTTATCAATCCCTAGGTTCTCAATCACCTTCATTAAATAATTTTACCTCCCACATACCTTTATTAAATGTTTTCCTATCCTCCACATCCATCCTCATCTTATAAATACACTCATACCCCCTCCTTCTTAGAGAGAGAGGAAGAGAGATCAAAGGATGTAATTTGGAGATCAAAAGAGGGAATTATTTGAGATATTAGGTCTTCTTGTGGATTTGTTGTGTTTATTTTTCATCTTCAAGTCCAATCGTCATTGACCTAGCCCAATCTCAACCCAACCCCTATTGCATCACCTATTCTACCATCCAGTTACATAACATTCTTTCACTCTAATTCTAAGTTCACACAAATCCCAAATCTATCATTCCATCACTTTGTCATTCTAGATCCACTCTGTTAGTCTTTGGTTGTCACCAACTCATCCTAGTCACCATTAACCTAAGCCATATTTCAATCCTACCCTTTTGAATCCCTATTTTCTTACATCCTTTGTGTTTCTCCCACTCCATATATTCTCTACAAGTTATCATCAGTTGCTACATTCTTGAAGTTGGTACAGATTATTGGAAATAATCTTACACAATAAAAACACCAAATAAAATAATATTAGAATAATTTTCAATTCATCTAAGATATATCTTCATTAACATTGAGAGGTATAAATACACATATGATCTCCTATTAAATAGGAGTCATCCTTTATCCCACATATCTCTCAAACTTACACTAATCTCTCTCAATCCCTTAGTTATCTCAACACACTCAACTAATCCTAAAAATACCAACGTGAGTTGTTTATACAACAAACTCAAAACTAATATATAAAACCTATATTATTAATATGAGATATATTTTCTCATATTTAATAATATTACATTTTATTTATCCACCCATATATATTATCTCCATGATAATATATATTACATTAAAACATTCACCAATGTAAACAATATAATATTCCTAACATACACTCCCTTTATCATTCTAGATATGCATACAAAGCTTTTCAAATCTACATTTTTGTTATTGTTTCAATCCGTTTGCCCCTATCTTCATTGACTAGACATTTGCAGCCTTGGTTGTCGTTGACCTAGCTAGGTATGATTTATTTCATGTTAATTTAGATCATATCTACTTCTATTATCTTATATCCATCTTTTCATTTTTTTGTTATCTTATATTCTTGATTTTATATTAGATCCATATCCATTTGCTCCATCTATATTTATCAAACATAGGGGTTGGCATCCACATAAGGAATTTTACTCTTCTTGGAGCCGTATTCATCGGAAAACCCCCCATCTACCATCTAATCCATTTTCTTTCTAGTCATTTTGTTGTGTAGATTATCAAGCTTGCAGCAAGGAGGAGCTATCTTTACACCTATCCACATCATCATTGTCATCTCGAGGTACCTTAAACCCTCGCAGGTTTTGAGTTACTTATTTCTTTTAGTACTAGTTCACTAATCTAAACAAGAACCGTGAAAATTTTTTCAACATTGTGATAGTGGGAAATAGCTATATGTACCAATGTAAATAGATGTTTAGATGGAAAAATTAACTCCCCTTCCTATTTCTGTATGCAGAAAATGCATTCCCTTTTCCCTTGAGTGAGTATCAGAAAGTCTGACCCATAATAAAATAAGATTCCTAAAAGATAAAAGAAGAAAAAAAATATTGATTAAGATAGAAATATGTCAGGGCACCCAGAAGGGACGAGGGTGCCTGGGCGTTGGCATCCTAGCTAGGTACTTGTGTCCAAAGTCTTGAAATATAAAGCAATAAATTTTAGACTGGGTTGTAGGGTGTACAATGCCAAATAGAAAATAAGAAACATCAAAAAAATTCCAAATATAGTTTTCAATGGCTATTTTTCTCACTTAGGAATCATATGAATGGTAGTATGTAATTTGGACCTCGAAATGCACCCGAGTGCGTGATTTTTTTGTCTACAAGAATAAAACCCACTTTACAAGGAGGCTACTACCCCATAATATGATCAAGCACCCACTTAACCACATGATGATGATGATAAATTATGTATGTTTCTCCTATGACATATTGTGTTCACAAATTTAGCTCACACACTTCAAAACCCTTCACAAACACACTTTCTCCTTCTTCGCTCAAACTTTCTTATTCATAAGTTGATTAGGTCTAAATACCTTGCATGTAAGCTCCTATACTCTTATCAATCCTTCATACCCTCTTTCATATCTACCCCGAATCCCTCATACCTCTTTCACACTCTGTTGTAGCTTGTTGTTTCTTCTCTCACACCATTATTCATAATAAGAAAATACATTGCACTTAAATACATGAATCTTTCTTTCAAACACATTAGGTCATCCATCACCATAAATGTCAACATACTAAAAAAATACATCTGAAATATCATATTAAAACATATTAAGGGACCATATAGGTCGAAAATGAACTGAGGCACTCAACATGCACAACTAATCCTAAAGGGCTAATTCCATCTCTACCGAGCACCCCATGGACTCTAAGAGCACAAGGAAACTCCATGAAGACTCCAAAGGTTCCACATATGTCATGAAAATCCTATCAATACATTCTATAGGATCAATAACCTTTGCATCATCCATTCTTCTCCTGACACCACCAAGTAGGACGGTTTCCTACTCATTTTGAGCACCTCCAGTGGACCCGTCTTCAAATATGAACACCAAGAATCCTAAAAATACCTCAACTATGGCATGAAACCACTCATTGGAAATAAAATAACCAAAGGAACAATTCTAACCACTTTATACATCATGAATCATCTCATAGAGTCATCAAAACAAATTTTTCCTTTAAGATACATATGCTCCCCAGAAACCAGTCTTGGAATTAGGACCTTCTCACACCTTTTTTTAAACTTTCAAGACCTCTAAATACATGTAATAGGATAAAATTTAACCCCTCATCACTATCCAAATTATATGCATTATGAAACAAGTAAAGATATTTTTCATTCAGACAAATTTCATCAAATAACCTATATTGTCCTTAAACCCTGTCAAGTAGGTCAACTTTTGAACTCAGCCTTGCTAACAAATATGACTTGTAAACCTCAAAAAAATTATGCATTATGTCATATTAGATGTGTAAAACATTTCCATATTCATTAGACACCTCCTTCTATGGCACACATGCCCAAGAACCTCTTTTCACCGTGACAACTAAAAAACTCCCTATTAGGCCTAAAACCATTCTTCACTTTTGGACCCGTGCAGACCTCCAAATGGCTTAAACAAGCTCTGAAATCACTACAAACATCGAGCATGTATTTTAAGATTATTTCCAAATAGCAAACCTGAGATGAAATCAAACTTTTCTAGAAATAAGAAAATTTGAGTGTGCTCCACCTATAGTCAAGACTCCAAACACCACCATCTGAAATCTAGTAGATTCCTTTCCATCCTATAATCATCATATTTTATGATCCAATGCATTTTTATCTCAAACAAATAATTTTTCCTCCATCGCTCATGAATTTAAGTAGGGTTTTTGACCTTCTTGGCTTCTTAATGATTGTTTATAAAGCACAACACATTATTAACCTTCCTATCTTCATGACTCATCATCTATGAATCACTCAGATCCCCATGAAAATATTTCACGTGCCAACCAACACAAAAAAAAATCATAGCGAGTTAGAAATGCAATCTTGAGAGCTTGGTAGAGCTAAAATCTTCATCTATTGAAAAATTCTCATTATACCAATCTAAAATTATTCCTGAAACTTCAAAAAAAGCTCTCTAAACTTCCCTAATACTCACTTGATCATACTTATCTTTGCATCTTCTCAACCACCCTAACTTTCCTAGCTAGATCATAGAATAAACACCATACCATAGTAGATAAACACCATACCTTTGCTTCAAATATATTTAAAAACTCTTGTTATCCTGGAGACAACATGTCTCACATTTTTTCATGCCCTCATGGGCCCACAAGCCTTCACACATAACCTTTATGCTTCATTAGATCACCAATCATCTAGACTAGGTCTAGATGAACACTTGTGAACCATGCTCAAACCTTATATTCACCTCCTAATACTTATATGAGTGTCTCAACACATCACTAACATGTTATCCATGCTTCACAAGCCTTCATGCAGCTCTACCCTTAATATGTCATCACCTATGTTGATTAAACCTCCTAAATAGGCATGTTTGGCTAAGTAATTCTCACCTTCTTCACTCTTGCACTCATGTCACTCCTTGTTTGCTAATGAAATCATAAGTATAGACTTCCTCTTTCACTCCTTACATCATCCTTTTTCATTAATGTACCTTTTACATCAATGCCAACACTAGCACACACATGTCAACAATATTAACATATATGGGTGTTGAGGATCACTATCTTCAAAAAAACTTACCCTCTGATATTACTTCTCAATGAGTCTACCATCGATGTTAATATTGTCACATCACAAGAGTCACATATTCTCAAAATCAGTCAATCTTTAGAATAGTGAGAACTCTAGGAATTCACTACATTCTTATCCAAACACAATCAATATTTTGCATGACCTTAAATTGATATGCCTGGAATAGACCCTAACATCATTATCTATAGTATCATCACCATCATAGATTTCATAATATGCATCCTTGCATCTTACTATTAATTAAGGAATAAATTCAATGTCTTTTTTCAGCCAATTTCACACTACCTATCGATTATCCCCAATGGGTTTCTAAAATCATACCCATCACTAAAGCCACTAGTAAATTACGCATCTGTACAGACTTTTAAGACCTTAACCTCACTTGGCCAAAATATGATTTTCCCCTACCTAACATTGATCAGCTCATTAATCTAACAACAGGGCATGAAATGCTCTCTCTTATAGATGGTTTCTCTGGTTATAATAAAATCCTCCTCACACCAGAAGATCAACATAAAACATCATATACCACCCCATGGGGAACCTTCTACTATAGAGTAATGCCCTTTAGCCTAAAAATGCAGGAGCTACTTATCAGCGCATTATGACCTACATATTTCATAAACTCATCCACAAAACCATAGAAGAATACATAAGTGATCTCTTAGGAAAATACAAACACCGAAGATACCGCCTAGTTTTCCTCAAAATGATCTTTTCATGCCTATTACAGTTCTTTCTCGATCTTAATCTAGCTAAATGTGTATTCTGAGTTCTCACATGAAAACTTCTATGATTCATAGTTTCTATCAGGGGGATTGAATTTGACCCTATTAAAGTCAAGGCCATTATTGAATATCCTCCTCCATCTAATCTCAAACAACTACGTATCCTTCAAGAAAATATTTAATCTCTATTTTTTTATCTCTCAACTATTAAACCAATGTCAACCTTTCAATCACCTTATTAGAAAATACATATGTTGTAAGTAGGATGGTGATTTTCAATAGTTCGTTGACTCCCTCAAACAATACCTCTTATTTATGCCACTCATTACACCCCCACGTGAGGGGGAGGCTTATATATCTATATCTCTACTACTGACCATACCTTGGGATCCATGTTGATACATTGAGATGAACAAGGTAAGGAACAGGTCATCTATTACATATGTTGCACCATTCAAGATTAGGAAACTCGTTATTCAAAAGTAGAAAATTTATGTTGTGCCTTGTATTTCGTAACTTCCAAACTCCATCGCTATCTCCTAAATCATAAAATGTACGTGGTCATAAATTTTAATCCACTAAAATCTATGCAATCTAAACCATATCACAATGATCACATAACCAGATGGATTATACTCATGACATTGTTAACCTTGAATTTATCTCTCACAATTTCATTAAGGGGAAAGCCATTGTTGATCATCTTACTGAAGCTCCCCTTCCTACTGATCAACTCCCTTGTGAACAGTTTCTATATGAATCTATCAATACCCTCAATC
The DNA here is from genome assembly GCA_019776745.2 of Taxus chinensis. NCBI lineage: Eukaryota > Viridiplantae > Streptophyta > Pinopsida > Cupressales > Taxaceae > Taxus > Taxus chinensis. Next base: position 2,613,847 of record CM034151.1, on the reverse strand, counting down.
GTGATAACACCCATCTCAAAATGACCTTTTTTTAAGGGTCCAAATGTAGACAAGGGGGTTTCGGAATAGTCATAATACCCCCTTGGGACACCCCTATTCCGTTATCCTTCAAAATGAACTTTAATTGCATAAATAACATGAAGGAATATGAGGCCCTCATCATGAGACTTCAAACCATCGTGTTTCTTGTTGTACAAATCCTTGACATCTACGGGGATTCACAACAAGTCATCAATCAAATAAAATGGATCTATCATTGTAAAAATAAATTCTTACAAAAATACGAAACCATTGTCAAATATATCCTTAAACTCTTTGACCATTACAAGATCCAAACCGCCCCTCACTCATTTAATAAATTTGAAGGTATCATTTCCTCTCTCACCTCTCTCGTCCCTTTATCACCGCTTCATCGCAATACACAAACTAGATTATCCATCATATACCAACACTGATGTCCCAACTATCAATCGTATAGAAAATAGCCAATTTATTACTTGGTATCCACATACATACAAAAATCTTTCCATAAGAAAAATTCCTTCGTATCTATCCAAAAATGGTAAAAGATATTTTCAACAATGTGCATCCTACTATGTCATACTAGAGGGTATCTGTATGCACCCAAAATTACACATGCTACATTGTCATAAAAATAGTTACAAAAGGTCCCCAATGATGATTCATATCATTTCAAAAGCTTTTTGAGTTCCTAAACCCATTCGTAGTACATATTTGTAGCCTAGACATCCTTATTTAGATTTTGCATGCTTTCTTCTAGCTTCTTGCTTCATTGTATGCATGTTTTGACCTTCAGTGTCAAAACTACCTCCCTACCTGGGCGGTGGTTTTGAAACCGCCACCGAGGCTTGGGCGATGGTTTTGTGTTTGTCACCTAGCTTAGGTCACGGTTTTGAAACCACCTCCCAAGATTTGGTGGCAGTCCTATGATCATCACCCTGCGCAGGGTGGCGGTTCTGTGCATTTTTTCCAAAACCTTTCATGTGTAATTTAAACACATGATGCTTCACTTAACTTGACTTCTAGGGTGCATTTGTGAAACAAATTGCCTAAAAATGGTCTTGTTTGCATGGTATTCCTTCCCTCTTCTATTTTTAAATATATTTAATTAGTTTTAACTACCTCTTCACCCAATAATTTGGCACTCCAAGGTTTTCTTGTGCATGAAGTCACATCCCAGCCAATTTCTATATAATCAATGATTGTATTCAAGAAAAATACCTGAGAATTTTGTGTATCTTACATAGTATTGTTGTCATAATCCTGCTAGAAATTGCATAGCCAAGCTTTGTTCACTTGTGTTATCTCTCTTTCACTTACATTACAACTAGCGTGCCTTCAAGCTATCATTGCTCAAGTGCCTTCTCCTATTAATGTCTTTGCATTCCCAATTCCCTGGACTCATATGGACACACAGATAAAGAAAGGATAAACTGAGGTGACAAGTCATCACACAGCTGGATTTACCTTTGTTATGTGAATTCCAGGTTGGAGTTTTTTTTATTTCCTTCATTGCTACAATTTATCATTATTACATCATATCAAATAGAGTAGAAATAAATTTCCATTCATTTTCAAGCAATTAGTTAATTTCTAAGAGGGTTTAAATCATTAATAGCAGCTCTCGGTGACGGATCCTCTTCTTCCCATCCCTGTGGATCTGAAGGAGAGAATGTCTTTAGGAGGCATTCTATATATCATAGATCATTTGGAAAAGTTCTTATTCTAAGTTAGTTTAGTTTCAATACACTCAGCACATGTGAATAGCCACACTAGGTTATCTCGTTTATTTAGTTTTAGTGCAGAAATATTTTTAATTATTTAGAATAAAAGAAAATTGTTGTTTGTGATTGTAATATTTTAGTTTTTTTATTTATTTAGGTTAGTTTCCTTTCAACAATAGCATAGATTTTTAGTTTCATCTTATTTAATTTGGACACTTCAAACTAGTTCAAGATTGAGATCCAGTTAGGCAAAAAATCCATAGGGAATTTATGTTACCCGTTCATAGCCTCTAAATCTCCCCTTTGCCAACCCAGCAACCAGGAGATCACACTACCAGATCTTAGTCACTGATCCTTTTATAGTTAACTACACATATTTCCACATCAGCTGTCTCAGAATGACCTTGGGGGGTCGAGTGCGGTTGAAGGTTGTATGTAAATTTTCATTTGTATAGTATCCTTTACAAAATATGGTTTGACGGAATCCTCCTCTGGTGTCTTAAAACTCCTGAGGCCCATATAGCTATCCAAGAATTCCATGATGACACATGTGGTGGGAAATTTAGTGGTTTAATTATTGCTAAACACATCCTATGAATGGGCTACTATTGGCCTACACTTAATCAATATTGTTGTGACTATGTCAAAAATTGCATCAAATTTCAACAACACTCCAATCTTACACACATCCTCAGTCACTCTCTCTAAACATCTCAATATCTTTAGCATTTCTTGTAATGGGGGCTTGACCTCATTTTCCTTATTGACCCTTATTCATCACAACGACACAATTCCATCATCACAATAATTAAATATTTTACAAAATGGGTAGAATCAATCCCCCATATCTCCACTAAAGTATATAAAATCATCGACTTCATCCATCATCACATTATCTGTCACTTTGGTATACCTCATAAAATCATCACAGATAATGAAAAATCGTTCAAAAATAAGAAAGTTCAAAAACTATGCAACACTTATAACATCAAACTCATCTTTTCTACCCCTTTTTATCCATAAGATAATGGCCAATCTGAAGCATACAATAAAACCCTCAATAATATCTTCACCAAAACCATTAATCAGGAAAATAAATATTGGCATCTTCAAATTCCATTCACATTATTGACATATCAGAATAGCTTTCTAACCCCTACTAGTGTTACACCCTTCTCCTTAGTATACTACACCAAACCCGTTCTTCCTCTCAAAGTTAAAATTTCATCTTTCTACATCTCTCTTTGAGATCTCATCTCTGATGAGGATTATCATCAAGAACATCAATCGCAACTAGAATTGTGTTAGTGAAATAATTTGTCGATATGGAAAATTATGTGGTTTTCACCAACGCTTTGGTACTAGGTCCCTCGACTTAAATGGAGCAGCTCTATTTATTGAAAACATGGAAATTATATACACTACTCTATCAACTAGGGGTGGTCTTTCAACCGGGGATACACAGGGGTACTTCCCTACACTTATGGAAAAGTTCTTGTATAAACTAAAATGGAAGGCAAATATTGAAAGAAAGGTATGAGGAAAATATGAGGAAAATAAAAAATAGATTTGAATGAACCCACTTGCAAAATCTTACATTATTCATTTCAAGGCTTTACTCCAATTTTCAAGAGATTTTGATCTCCAAGTTTTTGTAAATCTGAGAAAAAGTTATTTTTTTCTAAAACAATTCATGTGGCTATAAAAAATAAATGAGGGCATGCAAATACTCTTCTTAAACTCATTCTCACAAGGAATATGCTGTTAAAATTTGGTGGCAAACGGAGTTCGGGAACATGAGTTATGAGTTATGCGTAAACCCATGCTTTAATGTCTGCCAAGGAGGTTGATTTGTGTTTTTTTAGTTGTGAGTGGTGATGAGCATGAGGTAATGCATTTATGGAGTCGTAGATGGAAGGAAAAAGCACATGGTAGTTAAATACTTAGCCAATTTTTTGGTTTTTGATCATCTTGCACATGGGAACATTTTTGTGTCCCAACTATCCCAAGGGGATGGGATAGATGGGGAAAAAAAATGCACCCTCACATGAGCATGACAAGTGGAAGTATGTGATTTCTTGGCAGAGGAGAGAGAAAGAGCAAGCAAAAAGCACCTGGGGGATGAGGTTGGTCACATGAGGAACTTGGGGAAGTGCTCAACATGGGTTCATTTTTGTGTCCCAACTATCATGTCCTTTTGGGACAATTAGAAAAAAAAAAGTGCACACTTTTTTGGGAGTGACAAGTGCTGGAAGGTGATTTGGTGAGACAAAGAGGAGAGGGGTTTGAAAATGGTCTGCGGAGCCTTCATATGGTCACATGATAAATTAGGGAAAAACATGGGCATGTGGTGCATTATATTTTCCCAAGGGGAGAGTACAGATGGAACTGAAAAGTGTGCCCTCACCTGGGAGTGACAAGTGGAACTTTTTGGTTGCATGACCAGAAGGGCTAGGATTAGGTGATTGATTAATCTAAATATGAAATAAATGCCTAATTATAATTGTTATTGTAGCAATAAATAAATATAGAAATTAACTTAGGAAAACTAATCAATAAAATGTAAAATCCCAGTTGCAAGGAGGAAAAAGAGGGACTTAGTTGATTGGTAGTGGAAACTACACTATGCCAAAGTACTAACCCGGTGAACAGAGAGGTAAAAGCATTGCACAGATACCCTAGAAAATGTAGATCTAGAGGATTATGTTGGGCAGGGGTGCCCATAAAGGGGCAGGGGTGCCTACGGGCACCACAGACTGGTAGTGGGTGCTTGTGACTACAAAAAATTATCAGAAACTCATATTTTCCATATCATAATTTGTTTGGTTTCCTTCTCCTTTTATCACTATGAGGTCACACGATGATCATTAAGCTCATTGGAAATATGCAATGAAGTATTGACCTGCAAAACCCTCAAATAGACATTAAATCCTAAAAAGGAAAGATACAAAATGAGGGTTCATATTTTCTTCAACTATGACAATGGTGATATTATGACTGTGCATTGCACCACATCTTATACCCAATGTAGTTATGTGTGTGTGTGTGGAATTGTGCCTTAGGTGGCTCTTGTACATGTCACACTTGATAGCGAGAAAAGTAGCTAGATGTAAAGAAATGTAATAGATGTGTGCATGGAATAGAATAGACTTCCCTCCTATGAAGTGTATGCAAAATAATGCATTACCTTTCCCTTGAATGGATGTTTGAATGCCCTTAAATAGCCTTTAGATGAAACCTTAGGTGGAGATAGCTAATGCTTAGTGTTTAGTCCTTTATTATGATCACATAACTTTATATTTATATGATTCCCTTGTTTGAATTTTGTAATTAACCCTGAAAAAGGAAAACTAAAAATATAATATGCTCAAATGGATGGAAAGGACCAAAAATATGTGAGTACAAGAAAAAGAGGTCACGGGTGCCCAGAGGGGATGACGATACCTTGGCACTGGCATCTTGGTTGGGAGCTAGTGTCTAGACTCAAAGAAACTGAAGGTTCAGAGGTCATAGTTAGTAAGAAGGTGTGCAAGACCAATAATGGTAGTAGAAAGAAATCAAAGATGGCCAAAGAAAAGGGCTAATTAGTATTTTTCTTACTTATGAATCATATGAATAGTAGTATGTAATCAGGACTAGATAATTACCCCAAGTGCGTGATTTTTTGTCTACATTTTCCCCCAATTTATGTTGTTGATTGAAATCTCGATAACCTAAAGTATATAGATATGTGTACCTGAAAGCCATGTAGATCAATGGCAAGAAGTGTGTTGAGATCATAGCAAAAGTGTGGAGTGATAAAAAGGTGGATCGTGGAGAGTAAAGATGAGAAAGTGCAAAAATTGATGAGATAATGACCCTAGGTAAAAAACACATGTTGTATAGGTCATCAGTGTACCTATTGTTGATGTTGATGTTTATGTTATTGATGTTGTTGATGTAGGATGATGTTGATATGATTTATTTTTTCGATGTAGTATAATATTGACTACCTCTTCCCATAAGGATAGAACTGTAAAAGAGAAGAACGATCAAGTATTCAAATACACATGTATATGATCAAAATGTGTAAAAAGGATGCAAGAAAGCATGTATAATGGGAAAATATGAAAAAAGATCATGTGCGCCTGATTTTTGATGAGGAAATAGTGTAGAAAGAATCATGTAGATGTTGTATAAGACCAAGTTTTTTGGGTAATCTCATGCCAGTTTTGTTAGCTACAAGTTGTTTAGGCAATCTCGCACCAATCTAGAAGAAATGTAGGGAGGAAAGTCTAGTTTTATCCTCCATCCTTTAATTTCTTTCCACAATTTTGAACACCACTGCATATGATGTGTAAAAATTTGATCCGCTTTGACCAATTTTGATCCAATGTTGAATGTTCGTTATATGGTGGATTTTAAGGATTGTCTACCCTGTAACAGTTGCTATGTGGAGTGTTGTAGATTGTGTTACACTGATGAATTTTTTGTAACTTTTCCCTAGTCACAGGTGTCCAAGAAGTGTTAGGGGCACCCAGGCGTTACTTTCTGGGTTTGGGAATTGGTATTTGTGTTGTGTAAAGGACCCAAGTTAGGATCTGAGCCCTATCTGATGTTGAATGTTGTGTTGTACCGATATTGTGTTGTGTTGAAATGTGACTATGAACTACTATTTGGGTTGAGTGATTCACCCAAATGATTCTCCCCTTGTTTGGAGTGCATGCAACATCATTGAAGGAGTATGCATTCCAAATGAGGACTGACCACTATGCTAAAATGGTGCCCTATAGGGGGAGGGATTCTTCTTGGTAGAAACAAAGGCACATGTAAACAAAGTGGCTAGAAAACAAGTGTAGTATAAGAAAACATGCATGTAAAATGTAAGCTAGTACACAAGCAGATAATGTGTAATATAAGATGCCAAAAGACAACAGACAAGAAGACAATTTAGACTTTGAAACATGGGACACCACTCATGGTGTCACAAGAAAATCAAGGTTGGCTAGGCAAAAATCATACAAGTGTGTACACAAGACTAAGGTAAAAGCCAAAAAAATAGTGGCAAAAAATGAAAAATAAGAACAAGCAAAGTAATAGATAACCATGGTGGCAAATAGACCTGTAAAATAAAGGTTACACATAAAGCAAATGTTAACATGTTAGAAATATAAAAATTATTTCAAGGTGTGTATAATTTGATAAAGTAATGTTCTATGAAACAAAATGAAACAATAGCACCTATAATATATGAAAGTGGATGCCCCCAAGAGCCTCTGTGGGACTAGTAATAGGTACTACACCAAGCATCCTTGTTGTGTGTATATATTTTTAGAATTTTTTATCATAACTAGAGATTAAGTGAACATGCATGTGTGTATGATAAACATAATGACATACAATATATCTATCTAGCATGTGTAATAAAGTGTATATGTAACAAGTACGTGTAAGCAATACTAAGTGTGGCCAAGATATGCAATATGTTTTGGATGAGATGGAATGGAATGATAGGAGTAAGGTGCCCCCTAAGTGGATGTTTTTATATGAGATGAGGTTCATTTATATATTCCCCCTCAGTAGTCAAGAATGAACCGTAAACGAGAGTGCTTCATCGGGAAATGGTCTTAAATGTGTGTACTAGAAAGATGTGACCATCATAGTGTAAAGTGTAGAGTGTGAAGGCATGAGGGTTGTGAGGTCCATTTGAGATGTAGATCCTCAGTAGTCAATTATAGACCATGGAACTAGAGTGTGTCACATTGGTTATGTGAGAGATATGTGTGTTGCGTTGTGTTGTTTTCGCATGAGAGAAGGTTGTGAATATTTTTCTTGTGTAGGAGATTGATTGGGTAGTTGTTTATTTTGTTATATATTGCAAAGATGTCAAGTGTGTAGCAGGTTGTGATGATTGCAAACACGTTGAGTGTGTAATGTTGTATGTTGAGGGAGATGTAGTATGGACCTGTTAGGTTTGTAGTAGGTTTTTGTTTCATGTGAAATTATCTCATAGGTAGTGTGTTGTGGATATGTAGATCATGCAAGATGTGTGTGTTGATTATATGCAAGAGAGATGTGTCATATGATGTAATGGATGCATGTTATGTGATTTAGGAGATATATGTTGTGAAAACACTAAGCATGAAGCATGTTGTAAATTTTTCAAGTGTGTTATATGTTTTGTTAAAGATGCGAGGAGAGTATGTGTTGTTTGCTATTGTGTTGATTTTATAGTGATGAATAAGTGTGAGAAATATGTATTATTTGTGTGTTTATTGTATAGTGATGAGTATGTGTGAGAAATAATATGATGTGTAATGTAGTGGGTGAGGTTCATGTGTATAGGATTCCCTCAACAGTAAAGTGTGAACTGAAGCACAAGAGTGTATCATTGGGTAATGATGATAGTAGAGTGTATCAAGATGTAGATGGTGTATGTGAAAGTATAAATGTGAAATGATGTGAATATAAGACATGTGTTGATGCCAGGGGGAAGAAATAGGTGTGATGCCTCCCTAAGTGTGAGAAAATTAATGTGTAATCTGATAAAATTGAAAGAGGAGGGTCCTCAACCCGATGCTTGTGGAGATAAAAGCATGTGATCATGCTCTAAGAGTGATGGTATATGAGATAGACATTGTATACGTGAATGAAGCCTATATGCATGCAACTGATGATTATATGGTGGGAACCTTTGTGTAAAAAAATGTGGAGGTGATGGAGACCTATGTGAAGTAGAACACAAAGGTGATTGACACCTATATAAAGTAGAGCACGCAGGTGATAGACACCTATGTGAAGCACAGCATGAAGATGATTGACACCTATGTGGAGTGAAATGAGGTGGTGAATTATGCCTAGATGAAGGATTTGTCCTAGTGATGCATCTAAACTGATGTGATGGATTAGCATATCGATGAGACCACATAGGCCATGTGTGAATAGGAGAGCTAGGAGTAGTTTTTGCTTTAGTTTCGAGAGGACATAGGGGCCTAGATGCTCTACCTGATGCAATAGCAACCTCAAGAGGAGGGTTTGTCCATGAAGTGGATGGTGGCACACCATTGATAGATATGACTTGGTTATTGTGAATGAATTTTAGACATAAGTGATTCATGGATACGATGGACTAGGATTTGCGAATCCAATTTATACCTAAGAGTATGTCACACCCTTTAATTTCTAGTGCCACAAGAAAAGGTACAAGCATGGTGAGATGACTAAAAATGAATTCAAGCTTGAAAACCCCATATGAGTCAGGGATTGGATACGAAATTTTTGATATTGGATAGCCGATAGCAACAAGAAGGGAAATAGAACACACGTTGATGTGTCATGATGGATCAAATTTAGTTTTATTGATAGAAATGAATCCAATAGAAGTGATAATGTGTAAGTGATCAAAAGAGAATGTAGCATGATAATCATCATTGGAGAAAGAAATAATTGGTGGAGAAATGTTAGTATGAGCAACTAGGAAATCAAGGGCCCCTGAGGTAGGAGGAGGCACTACGTGATATGTATGATTAGCCAAGGAATCAGCTACTTGTGATTTTCATTGACTAAGCTAAATATGAAATAAATGCCTAATTGTAATTGTTATTGTAGCAGTAGATAAATACAGCAATTAAGTACATAAATTAACTCAAGAAAACAAAGCAATAAAATTTAAAACCCTAGTTTTAAGGAGCAGACAGAGGGACTTAGTTGATTCGTAGTGGAAATTGGACTGTGCCAAAGTACTAACCTGATGAACAGAGAGGTAGATTTGTCGCACAGAGCCACTGGAAAATGCATATCTGGAAGAGTATGCTGGACTGGGGTTCCCAGAAAGGGGCAATGGCATTTGCAGGTGCCACATACTACTAGTGGGCACCTGTAACTGTGAAAATGCTCAAAAGATCATTATTTCCAAGTCGTAAGTTATTCATTTTCCTTCACCTTTTTTCTCTATGAGGTCACACGATGATTGTCAAGCTTGATGGAAATCTGCAATGAAGTATTGACCTAGAAAAGCATCAAATAGACATCAAATCCTCAATAGAAAGATGAAAAATGAGGGGTTAGACTATCCTCAGCTATCAAAATGGTGATCTTACAATTGATCATTGTACTACATCTTAGACCCAATGTATTTATTGTGTGTGTGCAGAATCATGCCCTAGGTGGCTCTTGTGCGTATCACACTTGATAGCGAGTAAAGTAGCTAGATGTAAATAAATGTTATAGATGTGTGCATAGAATAGAATAGACTCCCCTCATATGAAGTTTATGCAGAATAATTTATTCCCTTAGCCTTGTATGGATGTTATAATGTGATTCACAAAAATAGGTCCTAATGTAGCATAAAGAGGACAAACTAGGGTATTAATGCTAATATAGTTAGGAGGACTAAAACTTTATAAATGAAATATTAGAACAGTATGGAATAAATGCAAACAAACTATTCTAAGTAAATAAAAAGCATAATATGCAAGAGGAGAGAGATAAGTGACTTAGTCGATAACATGAGACTATTGCATAGTGTTGCAGATCTAGGAATTAAACTCGGCAGTGTAGACGAACACACAGGGACCTTGCAAAAGGTGGATCCAACCTTTCTGAGATGACAGAGGTACCTGGGAGGGTAGTGGAGCACCCCAAGGCACCTGGTATGCAATCTAGGTGCTCTAGACACTATGGATGCTCATAACCTCAATCTGGTATGGTCGTTAGATGTCTCTAAATACTTACCATCTATCGTGTTGGATTCGTCGGATGAACTAGAGAATGGCCCATAATGCAAGTAGAAGTAGTAAACCCTAGAAAAATTAAAGATGCATATTGTTGGTCGTCAAATAGGACTTTACGAAGAGCAACAGTCAGGGGACAAGAAGTCCCTCCTCTTTAATGGGAGAGGTTCCCTTATTCAGAAACGAACCTATTTACAAATGTACAAAACATGATTTGTTGGTTAAACTTGGATATCACGAAAGTGTTTTCTATGAAGATCATTAATTACTTAAGGACTGAGGAAATGAGAGTACGGGAAAGAGCAGAAAGGCAACATGCAGAATTATGGATATCAGAGTAATTATTTATGTATGCGAAAGTCACAGTGAATTGAAACAAGATCATTTGTATCGAATAAATAAGATGGAATTTAAAGACACAAAGTTCTGTAAATAGCATCTGCTTAGAACACAAAGTTTCTTAACATAACACAGATTCATTAATCAAGGACACAAAGTTCCTTCTTGGTTATACAAGATCACCATGCTTGCAAAGTTGAAGAGTATGCAATCAGTAAGACTAACGAACTTGAGACAAATGATCTTCAAAAAGAAAATAAATGAAAGCCTAGGAATAACAGAGATCAAATAGACAAAGAATGGAGAAGTCCTTCTGTATTGATTTCTTTATAATCTATTTACACTTTTCAGAAAATAAGCCAAGTTCTTCCTCCTTCAAACTAGCGTGGAAAGGTCATTATATAGCTTACAAATCAGTTACTCTTCGTAACCGCTTCTTTTAACCAAGAATAGTTAAGGAATTCCAACCGCAATACCTCAACCTCTTACAAAGAAAACAGAAAAATAAAGGGAAGAAGAGTAAAGAATAAGGAGAAGAAGACAGGTGGCCAATCACTGAGAGGGACCCACTGATTTCAGAATCCGCTGCCTAAATTTCTTTAACGCCTCAGCTATATCTCTGCCACGAGGGACTGACGTGTTAGTCGTAGACTGAGTCCAAAATCCCAGACACTTTTCCATCTCTTTATCAAACTCGACATGAGTATGATAATCCTTATTTGCTTCTTCAATGGCAGATTGAAGAGAGCAGATCTCTTTCATTTTTTCTTTGGAGATGGAGCTTTCCTTGAATAAATTATCTTTGACAAAAACTCTGAATTGAGCTTTGATTTCTTGCAAGGAAAGGGAAGTACCAGAAGTCTCATCCTGAAGATGACAGTGTATGTCTTTGAAAGCAAAGACAACCAGTGTCTTGAAAGCTTCACCCTTCTGCCAACTGTTCCTCAGTTCACCCAAAGCCTCCTCCAATACTTTGATCTTCCACTCCATGCTGTAGACCCAGGACCTTGACAGATTATCCTTTGCATCATCAAAAACCTTATTCGCCAGTAAGATATTCTCATCTGTCTGTCCCATAAGGCGGAGGTCTACTATGCAACTGCTCTAGAGTTTGAGCTCTTTATCCATGATATTGATAGTGGAGGATAGCTTCAGTTGCACATTACTCACCTTTTCGTGGAGTTTGAAAGCTTCATCGATGAAGTTTAATCCAGCAACAAGCATGTCATCCACCAGGGCTTCAATAGCTCTGCCATAGATAGAATACTTGTGCATATCTTTAATACTCTGCACTTCATCTTGGCTTAGAATTACAGGAGGTGGGAGAGTAGTTAATGGGGTAGGGTCCAAAACTTTTTCCTTAGACAAAAGAGACTTGATGAAACCTGTGAGAACTTGGGCCTGTTCTTCCAACTGTTCAATAGTTTGTTGCCCTTTCTCTACCCTCCCAATGACTCTTGTGACTGTTTCCTGGAGGTTGTGAATTTCACCTTCAGGGGTAGACTCTCCCATTGGGATTCTCGAGAGCTCTAAGTCAGATACCTGCAAGTCCTACTCTGATTTATCCGTTGTAGGCTTAGCGATCTCCAGGAATTGCTGACCTTGAGCATCAGACACTATTCTAGAGGTAACCTTGGCTTTCTTGGCACGAGAAGGAGTGGTGCCCAACAAGGCTGCAACAGCATCAAAATTTGGTCCTGAGCTCTGAGAAGAAGATTTCCTCTTCCTTTTGTCAACCAAAGGTTGCACCCACACAAAAGAGGAAGAGGAATCAGCAGGAGGGGCAAGGGGACCAAGAGACAGAGAGCTCATGATGCTCAAGGTCTGCGCAGCTGTTGACTCGAGTTGAGAGGTGAGTGGGGCACTTGGGGTAATTGCGGTAGAAGAGTCAACATCACCTGAAAGCTCAGAGCTCTGGATTTCTTTATCTTTATCAGTTGGGTCTTCAGGAGCATTTACAGGGGTTGGCATTTCGCTTTCTTCACTTTCACTGAGAACAATGATGTTCTCTGGTCCCATAGGCAACTCTATCTGCTTTCTTTGAGGGTCACTTTCTGTAGGCTCCTTCTTAACCTCCTTGAGTTTCTTCTGGTACACTTGAGTGGATGAAGAAGGAGTGGAAGCTGCAGGTCCTTGAGTTGATGAGGTAGGAGGGGTCTTCACTGGTGTTTCCAACCTTGGAATAGATGCTTCTCTTCTTGGTGTTGAAGCATCCTTAGAAGAGGGTTCTCCTGAGTGCCTTCTGAGCTCTTGAACTTTCTTGTCAAACCAGACCTTAGTCCTGACTAAGACTGGAGCAAGGATCTCAGCCAGATCATCTTTTTCTTTCATGTTCCAATCCAAGTCCTCCAAGGGGGTGTGCTTAATCACACTGTCATACTCATATGAGTATAGATCAGAATTGTCATCCTGGAGTCCTTCGGGAACTTGGTACAAGCCGAGTTCTTGGATGAATTGTAGGGAGAACCTGCCACAATGCCTTCTCTTGGCTTCAAAATCATCTGCACAGTCAGCCCATTAGTCTTCTATATCTACCCTATGATGGTAGATTATCTTGATGTTCTGTTCAATAAACTTCTTCAAGTCAAAGCAGGTTCTTGGCTTGAAGAAATGAACGGTGATAGGTACCAGGGCTCTCTCTATGTTCTGAGCATCTAGGGCTATTTTGCAAGTGTAGTTTCCCAGAGAGATGGGAAAATGCAAGCCAGAAATCTTCTTATCTCTGCAAGTTCTGTGCAACTTGTCTAATTGCCTGCATATTTCTATCAAGGCCATTTTATCATTGCAGAACATGGGCAGTCTCAGAGGGGTGCCCTCATAGCCGGCGAGCCTGATATAAGAGAAATTCCTGAACTGGATGAAGTAAGCACTGTAGTGCGATATTAGAGTCATAGCTTCATCTGAAAATCTCCTGGCAGTGTCACCATTGAGCAATCTGACCACGTACATGGTAAAAGTGTCATTGACCCTTCTGAAATTACGATTGATGGTCTCTAAGGTGAACTGCGGGCAGTAGGCATATACTGGATCGTCTTTGTATGCGTCAAGGTAGGAAAAGCCAAACCATTGTCGTGATGCTGCCAGGGTATACATCAGGTAAGAAGTCATGTAGAACTTCTTCATTTACTGTACATTGGACAGCTGCTCTGCCAAATTCATGTTGATGATCTCTGCCTAGTTAATATTTTGTGTTCCCTCACACACCATGCTGATGAGCGGGCACATCCAGAAGTGGAATTCGTTGGTAGAGGGAAAACCCATAACCCGAGCTAGCAGAATTATAAAGTCAGACAATTCTTCATTAAAATCTACCCGGAAAAGGGTTTTGGACATGCGAGAGGCTCCCTTCCTAGGGTTTTAAAGCCATGACTTCGCCACCCGTGCCTTGAATTTGTCGCTATCTTGATTAAACAGGGCTTGTGCTTGATCCCGGGAAACGACTATGGCATTATCCATCTCTGGGATTCTCAGTGCAGTGCTAATAGTGGCAGCGTCCAGCTTGGCGATGAGCTCCCCGTGTATATTGGTTAATTCACTGGAAACATGGTCGAAGTGAGCTCCGCACGCAAGCACAGTATCAGCGCACTGTACCGAGATTGGGAAACCTCCAGCAAAAGCCAAACCGCTATCGTGAATCATTTGTGCCATTGGTGTAGGGTTTGCATCTGCCACCCTCGCCCAAAAATCACCGAAGTCAAGATGTCGAGCTTCGTTGTCCCCAATATTGTGAACAACAGACTCAAGTGGTGAAATTTGTTCCTGTCCCTAAAACTTGATCTTCATATTGATAGTAGCTAGGAGGACAGATCCGCAAACCAGACTCGGAAAGGAATTACAGAGGGAGGGGATACATGCGCAGGTTTTCAAATTGCAAGGGTTTGAGCAAAAGATAGCATGGAAGTAGTGCGAAAAATGCAAAGGGAAAATGCTCATTATATAGACGTTTAGGAGAGAGAAAGGTCATAAATGCGCACTTAATACATACCCACCAATTTGAATAAGCATGATATTCGGGTAGAGCGGGAAAAATAAGCACGAATGACACTTGGTTCACTTGGGACATGTGAGACGCGAATGCGCGAAACACGCGGCTCGGCCGATTCGGGCGAAACAGGGAGAAGACGCACAAATGCATTTTGGGACATTTGGGACAAAAACGCGCGAAGGACGCGGTTCGGGTGTTTCGGCTGAAAATGGAACAAAGAGGCCTATTTGAACTTTGGGACATTCGGGACAAAAAGTTCCAAAGGGCGCGGTTCGGGCGAATCGGCTGAAAATGGAACAACTTGCATAATTTGATTTGGGACATTTGGGACACGAAAGTGCGAAGTACGCAGTTCAGGTGTTTCCGCCAAAAATGGAACAGCTCGCACAATAAGCTTGGGACACTTGGGACGAAAAATTTCGACGGGCCCGAAATCGGGACAACTTCGGGGAAATCGGCCGATCGGGGAACAGAACGCACTTTTGAACTTGGGACAGTTGGGACAAAATTGTCTGACAGGCCCGAAAATCACACAAAATGACCCAAAAACGTAGATTTTCTCAATTTCACGACTTCGGTACATTAGAGAAAACACTTAAACTCAAAATTTTGAAATTTCACTTTCTTTAAGAGTAGGGAATTTTGAGTGGACAACACATATGAATGAGTTGGACTGACCTCATCCGCCAAGCTAGTGGACTTATAACTGAGTGTTGTACTACATTACGAACCCTGATGTAATTCTGGTATGTGTGTGCATGTTGTGCCCTAAGTGATCTCATGATAGTCACACTATGTGAAGTAGTGAGAAACAGTAGCTATAGAAATTTAAGTAGCATGTGTGCATGGAATAGAATGAATCCCACCCCCTATGAAGTGTGTGTGATGTAGATATCCTAGCTTGAATTCATGGCACTATGTGGATGCAAAGTGATGCAATGGATGCAACTCTAGATGGAGTGATAGTAGTGATGGGATGTAATGACCTAGGACCCTTATTATGGTCTTATAAGCTTTATATTTATAGGGCTTTCAAGTTTAATTTCATAATTAATCCCAAAAAGGTCAGCTGATAAGAAGATAAGGATGACCAATAACTAGAAGTGACCCAAAAAGGAAGGAAGGAGGTTATACACAGACCGAGGCGCCCTGGGTGCGGCCAGGGCACCTCGGGGTGCCCCAATACAGTCTAGGGTGCCCTAATTTAGGGATATAAACTTAGGAATGTTAGAAAATGGGGTGATAAGTATTGTAAATGATGTGCAAAATATGTAATAAAACATAAGAATAAGATTTCCAAAAGGTAGGATTAATTAGTACTTTGTACAATTGAGAACCTTTTAAATAGTAGTATAAGACTAGGCTAAATATTTGTCTAATGTGCAATATTTGTTTCTACATTTTCTCCCACTTTATTTTGGTGAGCAGAAATCTTGGTAACATAAAGTAGATAGATATGCATACCTGATAACCATGTAGAGTGTAGAAAATGACATACCGATGGACTGACTCAAGCGTGGAATGATAAAAAGAAAAATGTGGAGCAACATGGATTCTAAAGATGAAAAATGTGTATAAAAAGTGACGAGAGTGAACCTAGGGTGGAACACATGTATAGTTGTTGTTGTGTGTAGTGTACTTGCATGGTTAGTATGTCAAGTACATGTCAGTATGTGTTGTCATTGTCATTGTTGTTGTTGCTGCCCCCAATTTGACTGCTTGTTTCTCATACGGCAGATCTGCAAGGAAAAAATGATCAAGTAGTCAAATATGTATGTATATAAAAACACTATGTAAAATATGTAAATGTAAATTATGCTAGAATAGAAAAATTAAATGGAAAAATGGAACATGTGCACCTAATCCATGTTGAGAAAAAAGGTGTAGAAGGACATCATGTATCATTGCAAGTTTTTCAGGCGATCTCATGCCACCCTGGCTAAAGAAGTGTAGGGATGAAATACTTTATGTCCTTCAATGTTAACCACTTTTGCTACAATTTGTTGAAGAGATATTTATACTATATTGTTTTTTGGATGATCCAATGCCACTGGATGAAGAAGTGTAGAGAGGCCACCCACAGTAACCCCTGGTCCTGTAACCACTCTGCAAAATTTCTGAAGGACACCATGTCATATTAAGGACATTGTGTATGGAGTTCGTAGGCTGGTCTAATCTCACTCGTTGTGTCTAAACCGATGTAAATACGATGTTTTAGTAGAAACCCTCAATGATTACCTACCTCTTTGGGGGTGCATGCTATGACCCTAGAAGGATAATGCAGCCCCAAAAGAGGACCAACTGCACTCTGACCTATAGAACTCTACCCTGCAAGGGGAAAGGGAAACACTTGGTAGATACCAAGGCAGGAACAAAGGGGGATGGCTTAGGTAAAACAGGTGTTAGTCCACAAGGACATACATGTAGTCAGTGTAAGAAAATGCAAACAGTTTAGAGAAACTACCAAACACAGTAGTATAAACATGCAAGAAAAAACAAGAATACCACACAAAGTGGGTTACAAACATGGGACATCACTCACAATGTCACAAGACACACAATGCCATCATGGCCATAAACAATAGACAAGTGTGCACACAAACAAAGGGAAAATCCCTCAATCAATGGCAACTAAAACAGATAAGTAGAAACAAACAAATAGTCATGGAAACATGTAATCCTACAAGACAAGTGCTACACATGGAACACCCGTTAACATGTTAAAGTGATAATAAATATGTCAAACTTTGGAAGAGAAAGTAATAAGATGGTAAGTATGCAATGAAACAATATCACTTGGATATGATGAAATTGGATGCCCCCAGCAACCGGTATAGAAAGGGTAGAAGGTGAGCATCCATGTCGCATGTAAATGTCATGTCTCTATGATCACAATAAAAAAAGGGGGTGAATGCATGTGTGTGTATGATAATTACATATAAGAAATAAATCTAACATGTGTAATAGAATGAGCATGCAAAACACTAGTAAGAAAAATTAAATGCTACCAAGACAATGTAATATGTTATGGATGGATGGAATGGAATGATAGGGGCAACATGCCCCCCAAGTGTATGAAAGTGTATGCAATGAGGTTCATTTTTTCCCCCTCAGCAGTCAAAAATGAACCGTAAATGAGAGTACGTCATCAAGAAATGGTCGAGTAGGGTTGGTTGTTTCTAACACACTATGATGAGTGTGTGTATGTTGTAGTGAGGGAATGTAACATGAGGAGAAGATATGCATGGACCATATAGCGTAAGCATAAACCACAAATTTTTTGAATAAATGAGTGATGATTTATCCCTAAGCATATATCACTATGGGAGAAGTATATGTTGAGAAGATCTAAGGAAAGATAAACATGGACCCTATAGCCTAAGTGTATACCACAACGTGTTGAATGGATGAGTGATGATTTAGCCCTAAGTGTATATCACTACATGATGAAAGAAAAAGGTAATGATTTAGCCTATAGTGTGTGTCACTACAAGATGGGTGATGAGGGTGTATGATAATAGAAGGTTGAGATTTAGCACTAATCTTAGACCAATGTGTGATGAAGAAGGCAAGGGTGGTGATTTAGCCTAAAGTGTATACCACTAAGTGATGAGTGAGAGTACGGTTGTGATTTATCCTAAAGTGTATACCACTAAGGGATGAGTAGGATAAGTGATGACAGAATTTCATCGAAGAGGATAATATAATAGGTGATGATAGGATGTTGATGAAGGGAGTGGTGATTTAACCTAAGGTGTAGACCACTATGTGTTGATCGACGGTGTGATGATGAAAGGTATGATAGTGTAATGGAATGATTTGGAATGGAAAAAATGTGATAGAAGAATATAGTAGAAGATGGTAGCATGAAATAGGATGATGTAGAAGTGATGAATAAGAGTGGTGATTTAACCTAAAGTGTATACCATTATAGTATGTGATGATGTGTGTGGGTGATAGATATAGCCTAGAGCGTCGGTCACTATTCCAAGGAGTGTGGTATGGTGACATTTCGTATATAGGTAAGGTTTATTTGATTAGTAAACCCTCAGTAGTCAAGTATGAACTGAGGAACTAGAGTGCGTCATAGGGTGGTGAGTGCAGCATGTAGTAAACAATCATAGTATGTGAGTGTGTAGTGTAAGTAACATGAGGTAGAATATGTAGAATGGAATGAGTGTGTGGATAGTGATAGAATATGTAGAGATGATAAGGAAAACTAGACCCAAGTATAAATAAATATAGTGTAGCATGTAAAAGAGGGAAGATGTATAAAATGTAATAATAGTAATGTATGAAAATGGATTAATGGAATGATGATAGATAGAACTAGACCCTTGTGTAAGGGAATCTAGTGTAGCATGTAGAATATGTAAGGTGTATGGATGAAATATGGGTGTGTATGGTATGCAAGCTATGTGAAATTTAGTGGTAGGTGTAGAATGAAATAGAAAATATAGGAGAAAAAAATGTAAAGCTAAAATATAACCTAATGTAAATGTAGAATAGGAGGGTAGACTAGAAAACTAGGCTCATATATAATGGCGACTAGTGTAGTGTGTGCTATGAAGATATAATGTAGGATGATATAATGTAAATGGATAGGTCCTATAGTGCAGTGTGTATGATTTAGTGTAATGGTAATCCCTCAACAGTCCACTGTGAATAGAAGCACTAGGGTGTGTCATCAGGTAACGAGGGTGGGAAAGCTTGTAATGGTCATGCGGCTGTGAAGAAACTAGTGTGATAGAAAAGAAAGGTAATAGGATGCTAAGGTGTGGAGGGGGGATGTGTATATGTTCTATGCCCCCCAATTATTCAGGAAGGATAAATCACCCAATAAGGTTGAAGGGCGAAGGACCATCAAACATTTTCAAGAAGGAAGAAATAGGAAAGCAACATTCGAGAAATGGTGGTATGTTAGATAACCATAAGGTTGGGAAATGAATTTGATAGGCATGCAAAGGGTGCACATAAGAAAAATTTTACAGTGTGGTAAAATGTGTAGGTGACAGGGATCGAGAACCCATTGTGTGTAAGGGAGAGGAAGGACCATGTGGAATAAATTGAGGTGGTGATTGACGGCAAGATATGGTAGTGGTCTTAGGAATAGGTTTGTACTTACATGTAGGATTGATGGGGTGGCATGGTGGCGTAGGGGCCAATCAAGGTGGTACAGTAGGAATAGGGTGATTTTTGGGAAATGCAAGAGGAGTGGAGTGAGAAATAGGGGAAGACATATGAGTATCAGATCCAGAAGGTGTTGATAATGGGGGTGAAGGAGGAATTTCGTTAATAGAGATAGCCTAATTATTGTGTATAAACTTGAGGTGAAGATGGTTCATGGAAATAATAGCCTAGGATTTATGAATCTAATTGAGGCCGAGCAGGAGATCACATCCACTGACGGATTGACTAACGAGGCAAGGGATGAGAAGTGTGAGTGGACCTACGGTGATGTGTAACCTAACAACACCATATGGTCAGTTGAACGGATAGTCAATGCAAGATGGAGGATACCCAATAGAGCGTAAAAAGGACAAAGAACATGCACTAATGGGGGAGGAGAGATCAACCTTAGTATTGTTGATAGAGGTGGAGCCTATATATGCCTATATGTGTAAATGTTTAGCGATAAACGTAGCATGATAGTTAGCATGAGAGAAGGAGATAACAGGTAGGGTCGTATCAGTGTTGGCAACTAAGAAGTCGAGGGCTCCTACATCGGGAGGTGGTGTGTGTTAGGTTAATTATTATTTACCTAATATTCTAATTATGAATTTTATAATTAATTAACTATTAATTACTTATTTATTGTTATATGGTTTTTAAAACCATATTTGTCTTTTATTTCCACATGTATAATTGTTATAATTGTTATAACAATTATGTGCTTCCCGGATGTAATATTCGAAGCAGTTGTGTTTTTTGGTTGTCCCTGTGCAACCCATTTATTTGTTTGTATATTGTTTTCCAATATGTATAAATATTGCAGCACTCCATTGTAATGGTTAATAAATTTAACATTAATAAAATATACAGGCTTTCGTCCCTGTTTGTGAAATTACATTTGGTACTAGAGCAAGAATTTGGACCTGTGAAGAAGAGAAGGTGTGGAAAGAGAGAGCAGCCGAGATAGAGGAGTTTTGGAGAAGCGTATGCAGCATCTGAGAGCCTGTGTAGCCTCTTGCAACCTCCCAGCCCCATCCCTGCCTCCTCACATCCTCCTGTTCATTTCAGGTGTTTGGAATGCAATTTTTGTTTTTGCAATAGTGCACCCAACGCCAGGCAAAATTTGCTGTAGATATATAATTTTTTTTAAAAATAATTCCCCCATTAAGGGTATTTCATTTAAATTATTTAGTCACAGATAATATTATCTATGCTATCAAATTTGGAGGAAGAGTTTATTTTGTGCATAGGATCAAGCAACTTGGCGTATAGAACAGATTGGGCCAAGTTCTTTCATGTTGTGGTAAGCTCTCAAGCTGAGCCACTTCCCTCACACATAGAACCTGCAAACAAAATAGCAATCTGTACAAGAATCAAAAGTGGATCGGGAAAAAAAAAATGGTGAGAAAATACTCAGCACATACCCCTGCGTCCACTCCTCCAGCGGATCTACAACACGTTTTTTTCAAATAGCAAAACGTTTTTTTTCTAACAACAACACCGTCGATTCAACCGCCATGTACAATCCTTCCTCCATCAAACTTGTTCGACCTACAACCTGCACCAACATAGAAGAAAAAGGAAGCCATTAGCATCAACAACAAAAAAGTGCAGATCATATCAAAAAGGAGCAGTCCCTTCAACAAAAAAGCGGTAGCAGAAGCAAATGAAAAGTAGGAGATACAAATAAAAATAAGGAAAGGAGACATAGGCACTTGAAGATCCATTTTTCACGCAAATAATATCCCTAAATCCACATTTCCACGCATGCAGGCCATGTGGGATTCCAGCCAAGTCATTTTTTAAAAGGTTAGTTCAGAATTCACCTTTATTTAAATATAAAATACTTCATTTCTATTTCAAGCGCTCATAAGAACCTAGCTTGGATAGAATGGAAAGTCTTGGCAGTTAGGAGGTGCATGGTTCAAATCCCACCCCTAATTGAAAATTTTGAATTTGGTGAAAAAAGTTGGTGGGACTGCTAATTTTAGTGGAAAATTTGAATTTAGTTATAACTAACTAAATTTAGTGAGGAAAACCCTATTTTTAGGGAAAAAAAAAAATTTCTCCACTCAGGCCTATAGGTTTGCATTTCTGAGCACTTTTTTCCAAAAGGAAGGGCATACCTGAAGACTTCATTCTAAGCTAGTTTTTTATGGTTGTTTGCTCAGCAAGTCGGGTCATTGGGCTCCGAAGGCCACCAGGGCTTGCAAAACAAAAAAATGCATGCCATTCATTTTTTTCTAGATTTTTGAATGTAATTTGTATACTTCAGAATATTATACTAATTTGTAGGTTTCCATAGCCAACTGAAATCTTTGTAACTACTCAGAAACTGGCAGAATATTGTAATCGCAAATAAAAATAAGAAATTGGTTTTGTAGCACTCACGAGATCTTAGATCTCATTCGCAACGTTTGGTAGATATGGTGCCTTTGGGAAGCACTTACGAGTAAATCCATTGCGACTACTACTGCACTTAACACCTAATATAGCTGCAACAATGTCGTCTACACATCGTCTCTAATAAATTAACGAGGAGTTATAAGGTCATAGTGCACACACTATGAACCATCCCATTCTTCTGTGAATGATTGCATGACATAAATCTAGACTGAGAAATTATCCAAGTATATAGCGAAGTTACGTGCGCGTATGAGGATATTTCTTTAATCCAGTTGTCAATAATCACACAGACCCCATCAGTATTGTCTTGGTACCACGTATTGAATTCTTTCACGTACCGCCGGGTATATAGAAAGGGAGAGTTTCTTCCACGTACCGACAGGTATATCAAAAGGGCACATATATAGAAAGGTTTAGTATATCATACTGATGGTATATAGATTGGGATACCTAATACCCTAAGTGATAAGAGTAAAACCCTATCAGTGATCTCTGTAAAATGGGCAATAATGCCTCAAAATTTTTTCTTCCAGATTCAAAATTGCTCAGAGGAAGCAACTATGCTGCATGGAAGACAAAAATAAAGACACAACTTGAGTTTGAAGAGATCTGGTCTATTGTGAATGGTACTTTGACCAGATCAGCCACTGATACAACACAACAACGGCAGTTTGATAAAGCAGATCAGAAGGCCAAACTCATCATCTTGTTTGGAGTGTCCGATGATGTGTAACCCCAAATTCAAGATGCCAAAACTGCAAAAGAAAAGTGGGATAAATTGAGCATAGTATACGAGGCCAAGAACAAGAATTTCCTACTGAATTTATAGAGTCAGTTACATACACTGAAGTTCAAGAAGAATGAGAAATTTCAAGATTTCTTAAGAAGAGTTTCAGAATTGAGTGCTACACTTTTATCCCTAGGGGAAGCAGTCACAGACGATGCTCTCATTCCCATTGTTTTGAGAGAACTCCCCTTTTTTGACCACATTTTTGTCACAACACTAAATGTGACATATACGCCAGTTGGTTTTGACAAACTGGTAAATCTACTGCAACAAGAAGAAGCAATGCACAATAAGGATGATGAAGAGGAGTAGGCACTGGCTTCACATCAAAAATGGAAAGGAAAAGGTAAAGGAAAACCTAATTCCTATAAGAAGTCCCAACATCATAATCAGTTTCAGAGGGAAAATCAATAGAAGAAGAAATGTCCTATCTGCAAAAGAGGACATGAATTAAAATATTATTGGTATAACACTTACAAGAAAGGTTCATCCAGCCACTCTAGATCACAACAACAAAAATCGTACAAGGTAAATTCTAACAACAATCATGGGTAGAAAAGGGGGAAAAGAAGACCCTACCAGCCAGGGTAATATTGTTGAGCAACAAGAACAGTTTGACAATGAAGACTTCTTGTTCACTTCTCGATTAAGTGAACCATCCACGTCATCTAGTGATGTTTGGTATCTTGATTCAGGAGCCACTCAACACATGGCCAGCCACAAAGACTGGTTTATTTCAATGATGGACATGCCATCAAAAAATCATGTTTCATTGGGAGATGATTCTTCATATAGAGTTCAGGGGATTGGAAACATTTCTCTACCCCTTGGTTCACGTAAATGTAGACTATCAAATGTCCTATATGTCCTTGGGTTGACAAAGAATCTTCTCCAAGTTAGTCAACTCCTAGATCACAACCTAAAAATTGAATTTGATAGTCAATCCAGCAAGAAAACGTGTTTGATTTGAGATAAATCAAGAGGCTCGAAAGTAATCGCAAAAGCCTCCAATTTGGGACGCATGTTCCAACTTGATTTTGTTCACAAATATAATCAAGAACTTGTGGCTAAAAAATCCTCCTCATCATAGTTGTGGCATCGTAGATTTGGTCATGTAAGTTTCAAATATCTCGAAACACTTTGCCGGTGTAATATGGTACATGGGCTACCATCTCTTTAGAAGGATATAGACAAGTGTCCTCACTGCCTAGTAGGAAAACAACACAGAGCTTCATTCTAGAAGAGTAAATTTCAAGCTCATGGTAAACTTGACCTGGTTCGACCAATAGTAGTAGCCGATGCACCAAGTCATCTAGTTCCATCCTTCATGCTTGTGTGTACGACTATTCCATAAAAATGTGCATTTTTTTCACAAATGAATGATCATATTATTACAACATTATCTGATTGTATCCTGAGTAGATATCCAGGAGAGAAAATATTTCTGAACCAGCTACCACCTGTAAGATTTGATCCATTAAAGGGAGTGGGTAGTGGTCTTTGAGGGATGCCATGTTCAGGTCCTGAAAGTCTACAATCAATCTGATTTCTCCATTTCTCTTCGTGACTGACACCACATTTACAACCAAAATTGAGTGTTTGATTAGAAATATAATGCTTTCCTCTATCAGCTTGGTCAATTCCTTCTTTGTGAGGGGCTCAATGTGCAGGTTGAATGGTCTCTACTTTTTCCTGATCGACTTAGCATCTAGATCCAGTTTTATTGTATGTTGTGCTAACTTCGAATTGAATCCTCACAAATCTTCATAGCTCTAAGAGAAGAGATCTAGAAACTCTTGGTAAATTTTTATGAAATCATATCTTTCCTGCTCAGTGGCTACGATGCCAATTTGGAGTGTTTTTCCTTCTCCTCTAAAAATTAGTTCTGAATCATCTCCTCTTGCTTGTATGTGTTCTTTCTCATTAAAAAATTGATCATTAGGATTGAAGATGGACTCCAATGTCACCAAGCCATTGGGAAGATTTTTTTTCTGCAATTGCACTACCTAATCCATGTACTACTACTCTAATTTGTCTTGATTCTTAGTTGAGAACACAGTCTCTCCCTGCAAGAAATTAATGATTTGTTGATTATATTCAAAACACTCCCAACTTTTTTTATTATGTAGAATTGTTGGCCTTACAATCACATCGATATGGAGTTGCATTTTATCCCTTTTAATACTATCCACCACATAAAAATTTACTCCAACCACTGCAAGCCTATCCATAGCTTCATTTTTATTTCTAGGTATGGATTCGATATTGAATGCTTCAAATTCCTAAATGAGATCCCACACCCTATTTTTATAGCTCTTGAGTAGGTCATTATTTTTAGCATGTTGTCCTTTAACTTGATTAACAATCAGCTCATTGTCCTTGAATACATGCAAGTTCCTTAAATACCTCTCTTCTCAGCCGAGTGAAGTCCATTGATTAGAGCTTCATATTTTGTTATATTATTTGAATATGTAAACTGAAATATGAAGGCTAAATAATATTTGACATCTTATGGGGATACCAACATTGCATCTCCCCTATCCCATTGTCTACTTCTTCAATCATCGATAAATAACTACCATACCTCATTTTCATCCTTGTCTTCCACCTTGGTGAGGCTATGAATGGATGAATTCTCTTCATGTACGCAATATACTCCTAATTTAGCTTCTTCCATCTCCTTGTAGGAATCAAAAGCATGAATTTTTCTTTCCCACTCATCCAATGTAAAATCTAGAATGTTACTAATCTTAGTTCCTTCTTCTGGAGTGCATGGGAAATCCTCCCGATCAAAGACAAAACAACTTGCATTGATAGGATTTGGCACATGTGACCCAATATGGAAATTAGCAATTGGTTCTAACCTGACTATTGTTTTAGCTCCATATCTCAATCTGAAAAGCATGCGTGACTAGTTTGCAGATAGATATCTATTAATTTTGGTTGTGAAGTCTCTTGATAGAAACAACACAAAGAGTGGTGGCAAGTATATTACAGGAACATCCTGCAAGACAGTGACATTGGGACATGCATGAAGTGTTAGGCTTAACCCTTTGATGAATCCAACTATTCCAACCATTTTCCTATCTAGCTGTATCACTCCTCTCAATACTGGTTTGTACTTTATACCCAACTGATCAGCTATCTGCTTCGACATCATAGAACTACTTTCCCCTGAATTGAACATGCAATTATGTACGAGCTTGTCTCTAACGATCAATGATACATAAAATGGTGGAGGATTCAAATTTTTACCTTTTTGAACCCCTTATTCTTTTATAGAATTGGTAATAACCTTTTCTTGATCCCTAGGTGTCTCCTTTAAAGTATATTGATTATCCATCATAGCTTGTAACAAGTCTCTTTGTCTTGTGATTGCTGTGATTCCCACATGGAAATGTTCACATGTGTTTTTTTCTTCATTTATTCTATGTTGTTGATAAGGAGTGGGATCTCCTTTTGTTTCCCCTTATTGGGTACAATCTTCTCCTACACATGATTTGGTACTTGAACTAATGTAGTAGGTGCTTTAGGAAAATTTTGCATGCTCGGAGTTGCATTTATCTTATTCTCACCTTGTGGTGTGGGAGTAGGCTAAGAAACCTTCTTCTTTGAAATTCTTCTGCAACTGCTTCTCAACTTTGTTTATTCTACCTAAATGATAGTTAATTACAAATACGCCACCACTTTCTTATTCCATCAACATCACCCTCATGATTACATATTTTTATCATAATGTGTAATGAATGACTCATCATACTAACTTTTAAAATCAAGTCTAATCACATATGTGAACTTTTAATTTAACCTTTAATAAGTTCAAGCCATAACTACCATCCTTTTCTGATGTAATCCCTCTGCCTTGATGACTCATCATTCCTAAAAGTAAAAAAGGAAAAACACTTAGAAAAGACATGGAATTCAAACAAATTATTTTTATTTTGCATTAGTCATTTATTGAAGAGATCAACTACCATTGTTGGTTTTCCATTTATCTTTGAGAGACTTTTTTTTGGGAAGAGAACGCCATTTACTAGTTTTCATTCCTTCCCTTTTTTTCTTTTTTTTCTTTTTTATGGGGGAAGAGAGCACCATTTGTTGTTTTTTATTCTCTTCCCTTTATTTTGGATCCATGCATTTGATTATTTGATCATTTTAAAATAATTAGGTTCTTCCATATGATCAAATTCTTTGTCTCCTTCAATCTGCTTGAAGAATTCATCCTTAGTAGGAGGCTTCCTATAAATTTTTAGCCTAGGTCCATTGACCAAAAATGTCCTACTGCCATCAATGGGAAGTAGCTGAATAGATCCATTGTTAAATAAATGTTCAATCTGATAGGGTCCTAACCATTTGGTTCTCAATTTTCCCTTGAATTGTTGGTACTTGGAATCAAATAGTAATGTCCAATATCCTACCTTGAATTGTCTTTTCTTGATATGTGTGTCATGCCACTACTTCATTTTCTCTTTGATTATCTCTTTCTGTTGAATTGCTTCCATTCTCAACTCATCCAATTCATTAGTTGAATAATTCTTTCCTTTTGTGTTGCATTCAACTCAATACCCACTTTAGTCATTGTCCTCAATGTTTGTAGTTCAAATTCAATAGGTAACAAGGGCTTTTTCCTATAGACTAACTCATGTGGTGAAAACCCTGTTGTAGTCTTCCAAGTTGTATTATAAGCCCAGAATGCCTCAGGTAGTCTCTTTACCCAATCTCTTCTGCCTGCTTCAACTATTTTTGTAAGGATGCTTTCCAATTCTTTGTTTGTTACTTTTGCTTGTCCATTTGACTATGGGTGATAGGGAGATGACTTCCTATGATTGATCTGATAGTACATTGTGAAGTCATGGATCATATTAGACATGAACTATGGCCCTTGATCTAAAACTATACTCCTTTATGCACCAAACTTCATCATAATTATGTGCCAAAGGAAATCAGCAATTGCTTCTTCAGTGGCATTTGTTAAATCCTGCACCTCTGCCCACTTTATCACATAATCAGTACACACAAGAATGTGCTCCTTTCCTTGTGAAGGAGGACTAAAGGGACCAACAAAATCTAGCTCCCACCTTTCAAATGGTTCGATCACTACTTGAGGCTGCAGAGGCATTTCACTGGTAAAGGTTGGTTTTCCCATCCTTTGATAGGGATCACACCGCTTGATATATCTTTTCACATATTTATACAGAGATGGCCAATAATAGTCAGTGTCAAGTATCTTCTGATTTTTTTATTTTTATTGAAAATCATCTTCCACTTGGTTCATCATGACATGCCCTAAGTATGTCAAAGGTTTCATCTTCTCTCACACGCCTGTGTAAAACCAAATCAGGACCACATTTAAATAACATTCCATTTAACCATTTAAATTTTGCACTGGTTTTGATCAACTTCTTCATTTGTTTCTTAGTGAAAGAAGGAGGAAACTTCCCTATTGCAAGATAATTTTCCATATCAGCAAACCATGGTGTATCAACCGAAATAACAAACAATTGTTCATCTTGAAAGTTGTCCTTAACTGGATCTTGCTCTCTTGTAGCGGTAAATCTTGACAAGAAATCAGCTACCACGTTAGATTTTCCTGGATTATCTATAATGGTAATAACAAATTCTTGTAAAATCAGTAACCATCTAATTATCCTACCTCCAACCACTAGTTTTTTCATTAAGTATATAATTTTTGAGTGATATGTATGTAAAAATATTTTGTACCATGTAATATAATGTCTAAACTTATTAATTACATAGATCACATCAAGAAATTCTTTTTCAGTGGTAGCGTAATTTCTTTCAGTGGGAGTAATATTTTTACTAAGGTGGTAAATAGCATACATTTTCCCTTCTTCATCTTTCTTTCCCAAAACTACACCAATTGAGTTATTTGAGGCATATGTTTGGATGTGAAAATGTTTCTCCCAATTAGGTCCTCTTAATATTGGGGTAGTGATTAATTTCTCTTTAATTTCCTCAAAAGCATGTTGACACTTTTCATCCCAAAAAAATTCACAATCCTTGGTAAGTAAACTAAACATAGGGGTAGCAATTTTACTAAAATCCTTAATAAAATTCCTATAGTATCCAGAATTCCCTAAAAATGACTTGATATTGTTGGGGGTTTGAGGAACAGGTAAGTTTGAAATAATCTTGATTTTTTCTTGGTCAACCTAAATTCCTCTTTTTGAAATGTGGTGTCCTAATACAATCCCCTCATCAACCATCATTTAACATTTCTCATGACTAAGAGACAAATGGTGGTCCTCACATCTTATTCGTACTCTATCCAAATTCTTCAAAGCATCATCAAATGTGTCTCCATGTACAATAAAGTCATCCATGTATACCTCTACACAATCATTTATTAGGTCTACAAAATTGTTAATACAGCTCTTTGGAAGGTTGTTGAAGCATTACATAGTACAAATGGCAATACCCTATAGGCAAAGGTACCCCATTGATAAGTAAAGGTATTTTTGTCCCGATCCTTATCCATAACTCTGATTTGATTATATCCACTAAATCCATCCACGAAAGAAAAGTGTTGTTTACCTGCAAGGTTTTTCAAAACTTGATCTATTAATGGTAAGGGAAAATAATATCTCAGTGTGGTTTTGTTCAAATCCCTTTAATCAATACAAATCTTCCATTTTCTGTTCTTTTTAGGAACAATTACAAGAGGAGACACCAGTTGACTATCTGAGATAGGGTAGATAAAACCTACTTGTAATAGTTTTTCAATTTCTTACTTGACGATGTCCCTTAAGGTTGGATTAATCCTTCTTTGAGGTTGCCTAATTGGTTTAATGTTTTTAGTATAGATGTGATGGGTGTAAATACTTGGATGGATTCATTTCATGTTTTTATATTCCTAAGAAAAATCTCTAGTATGATCTTTCAAAACATCGAACAATTTAGCTTCTTCATCATTCTTCATCCAGCTATTAATCTTTAAAAATTTACCCAGTGTAATCTCAACATGTTTGGTTCCAATGTGTGATGAAATGATTTGAAAGGGTTCCATTAAGGTGTTTAGTGGACATGGATGTGGTAATAACATATGATATATAGCAATATATCCAAAATTCCCTTGAGAAATAATACTAGATAAAGGACAGTAGGAAGAGTTATGATACTTATCTTGTTGTCGTTCAAACTCCTCATCACTATTGTTTTCCAGTAATTCCTCACCATTTCTTGATACCTTTGAAACAGAAGCTACTAATTCTGTAATTATTTCTACTCCTCCCCAAGAGAAATATTGTTCCTCCTAAGTGAAATTATTTGCATTTACATGGGATCGTTGTTGTTGTGGTTCCGGAGATAAGTCTGAAGGTTCTAGAACTAAATGTGATGGTTCTGAAAATAAATCTGTAGGTTCTGGAACTAATTTTCTAGGTTCTAGAACTAAGTCAAATTGTTCCAAGGACAGTTGGTGTTCGTTTAATGGTTGAAATTAATCATATCTTCCATCTCTCGTACATGATCCTGCAACCTTATCATAGCCAAAGAAGATAGATTTTGTTGATTAGTTTCAGGATCATCAATCCACAATTGCTCTTGATTATCAATAAAAGGTCATGCAGAGGGATATAAGGAAATTTTCTTAGAACTCTTACCATTTGAGATAGTCATATCACCTGATATGCAATCAATTAAGGCAGCAACTGTAGCTAACCATGGTTTATCCAAAATAATGGGAGAACCAAGTGTTTTACCTTTTGGCTACAATATAAGGAAGTTCGCTGGATATTCCCATGACTCCACTATAACTGCCACATTTTCAATAACTCCTTCTGGTTTAGCTACAAACTCATCTGCCATCTGCAATATGGTGTTAGTAGGTTATATACTTGTTAATGGTAATATTTTCAAAGTGTCCATTGTCATCACATTTATATCTACACCCAAATCAACCAAAAAATTATGTATATCTTTATTCCCCATAGAGACATAAGTAACATGACTACTAGGATCTCCATATTTGGGGAGTAGGAGTTTTCCTACTAATAAATCAGCAAGTTTTCCATCTATCTTAATAGTCCTGGGCTACTGCTTCTTACTTTCATGTCTTCTTAAACATAACATTTTGATTAACTTTTTCAACTCCAGAATGTCATTGATGGCTTGCAACAATGGTATTTCAATATTAAATTTCCTCAACTCCTGCACCAACTCAGAGTATTTGGTCTTCATAACTTATTTAAATCTCTTTGGAAATGGAGTTTCAGTAGAGTTGTTATCTGTCTCCTTATCTTTTTCTTTTTCGTCTTTCTTGGGAACAACCACACTAGGGGTTTCAGTTTCATCTGTCATTTCAATAATTATAAGAGGTGGACTACTAATTATTTTTCCTAATCTGGTTTGAATATCCTTACAATCCATGGCATTTAGATCAACTAGTTTTTCTTGTTCTGTCCCATAGACAGGAGTTGTTTGTTTGTTTCTGGGATTAGTAACTTGTTGTGCTAGTATTTGTGTTTGAACCACATTTTCAATTTGTGAATTTTGTGCTAGATAACCCATTATGGCTTGTTGATTCTGATTGGGATATTTCCTTCCGTAAGCATAATTATTAGAGCTCCACCTAGGTTGTGGCCAAGCATTTGGGTTACCTTGACCAGACCATGGTTGTTGGTGTCCTTAGGCATACCAAGATTGTCCTGACCAATCCTAAGGATTCCATGTCAGTTGAGGGACACAAGGTAGTTGTCCCCAACTTTTTGGTACTTTCTGAGCTGCCCATGGCATCATCCAGGGGTTAGGAACTGACCTACGCATGAATTGCCCCTATGTAGGTTGTCTCTGAACAAAATTTACTTCTTCTGATGTGGATGGGGTATTGGTTTGTCTAAGCTGATTTTTAATAAATGGAAGAAGAGAAAAATCATTACTCTCATGGTCCCTAGATTCACAGATAAGACACATTTCTATTTTATCCAGAGGACAATCTCTTATTGCATGCTTCTTCCTGCATCTAAGACAATACATAGCTAATGGTTCAGTTTTAGCATTTTCTTTAGCTTGCAATCCATCCATGGTGGAGGTTAATTGAACTAGAATGTATGTTTTAAATTTTTACAGTTCATCCATTAGTTTTTTCATATCTGGGTGCAGACTTTTAACTTTTTTCCTTTCCTAGGTCTACCCCTTGTTCTTGAATAACTTCTACAAATGTCTTTAATATCATTCGTTATTAATTGATCAATGTTTTCACCTCCCATAAAATCAAGGGCTTCCCTAGATTCATCATCCATACCTTTAAGAAAAATGGTTTTTCTTTACTCTTCTTGTAGTACAAATCCACATCTTTTACTTACAAAGAGGAATCTGTACCAAATCAATGTTCACATATGTTAATCAAACACCTCGATCAATAAGATTGATTAACTTGCCAGAATAATTCTAAATAAATGTTTCTCCAAACTAATAAGTAGTCAATATCATATTTGTCTATGGAACTCAATGCAATCCATTGAGAATGCCCAAGCTGGTAAATAGGCAATTAGATAACAATCTCATAGAACCACCTCATTGTCGTGATCAAGCCATAAATCAAGGAAGTGGAAACAACTTCAAAGAACTTCAAGATTATAGATTTCTTTGAGAACTCATCAAGGATCTAGACATAGTACCATAAATTCAAGAAAAGAATTATACCTAAGATCCTAGATGACATCTTCTAATATCTGGGAAAGTGTGAAGGTGAAATATTCTTCATAGCAGTTTCATAAGTCCTCTGAACCAAATACAGATAAAGGTAAATTCCTATTAGGTTCTCTTTCAGCTTCTCATGCCATCTTTGGTAGTATCTACTCTAACACCCCTCCCAATCAAGTGGTATGCGATCTTCAAAATGGAGAATGGTGTATCCACATTATGAGTCCCGGAAACTTGACCTAATCAGGTACTCATGAATCAAAAAATTCTGGGAAAAAAGGGTCACCGCAAGGTATAAAATCCAGTAAAGTAAAGCAACTAAAGGTTCCACTCCAAGGCATCCCAAGAAGCTCGGTTCAAAAACCTCCACAATGCTGAAGAAGTTTGGTGTGCACTATGGTCTAAATCCACTGCTCGATCACAAAACTCAAAAACAATTGACACTGGGCTCACCAGAATAGCTCCATACTAAGGAGACTGGTAATGAAGTGATGTCGAAAGTGTAAAAAAAAACACCAAACATAATTTGATCAACTGCTGCAAATAGGTGTGCCACAATCCAAGAATAATAACCAAAGCAACAGGGCAAGGACACAAACTCAGGAGTGTCACATTCCAAGAACAAGAAAAGCTAAGGTAAGAGGGCAAGGACACGAAACCTGAAGAAGAAGGATCAACACCACACCTTCCCATACTACTGAATGGGTGGAGTGATGCTACAAATTTGTATGAGTTTTCAAAACAACTACTTGAACACTGAAAAACTAACATTGGGCTCCACTAGAATAGCTCTCCCATAAGAGAGACTGGTCAACATGCCAAAAGTGTTGAAAATATAGATACAAAATCTCTCAATAAACAAGAAAGATACACTACACCTGTTACAGAAAAATGCTCAAAAAAAGAAGCATCACATTGCAGAAGGTATAGAAAGTGGAGTAAGAGAGCCGAATGGTAGAGGAGCCATGCCTGTAGAGTTCTCTCAATGAATGCCTATTTCACAACCACAAGTGATCAGATATCGACCCCAAATCAACACGGATGGATGAAGAATATTCTGCATATGACTGGTAGCAATAATGCACTTGGGTAGGGAAAAGAACATCAGAATGTGTGTCAGGTTGATCATGTAGTAACAGCTGAAATCTCAGGTTTCTCAAGCTTGAGTGAAGGTGCAAAAACTTCATGTGTTGCTCATGATCCTCAGAAAAATTCAAACAAACAAAAAAAGGAGCTTTGTCAATGTGTGATCCCAATGAAGCATCTACTTGAAAACCAATGTCATGACGAGAATTCCACTTAACATGTGGAATAGAGGAAACAATACCCTGTGAATGTCTGCTAATGACTCCAATAGTGATACCCATAGAATGGAGCATGCGAGAATGTGAATGCAGTGGTATGCTTCTTAAAAAATCCATATACTTAGAAAAAGTAGGATACACAACATGTGGTACTGTAATAGGCACGGATGTGGAAGAGCATGCAGTAACAAGCCTCATAGGTTTAAAAGCATCAAAAGTCAGGTTCAAGCTCAATAATGACTGCGCTTTAAATTTTAGTGGGTACAAGAGCAAACAACTGCAAGTCAACTATGATCATGTATATGGTTGTCCACAATATGATGGTGATGCTGCTAAGGCTAACAAGTTTGTTTTGCAGGGAGTGTATTATTATATCCTTATCGTGAATCCAGTGATTATAGAAGAGAATTTCACTTCTTTAGTGATCTATTTTCTTCCAAAATTTACAATATCCTCTTGAAGTCCACATACTTATAGAGAAAAGCATATCATTCTCATTCCATGATAGGTACAAAATACAACTCCCAAAAATTTAGGACGTCGGGCTCAACCGAAATGATGTCCAACATATCCTCCATGATTTTTTCACTCTCAAAAATAAATAACTCCAATGGAAAGAGCATGAAAAAACAAGCACTTTTGGTGCACTCAAAATTCGTAGTTACTGATCAAAAGTTACAAGCTTTTTAACTATTTTGTTATCTTATTTATTTTAGGTGCCACTCTTGAAACAAAATAAATTGTTTATTGTCTTCACCCTTTCACAAATAAAATTAAAGGGGGCTAAAGTTAAGCACCTACTAGTAGGAGTCACAATCTTTAAATTCCTCATATGACCATGTCATATGACCAATGTCTAAGGTGATTTTGCAATGGGTACATCTTCTTTCTCTTGTACCATAATTTCATGAATTTATTTTGCACATTAATATTAATTATGAAACTCAATGTCAAGTACATTGACTAATCTAAGAAAAATATACATTTCAATAGACATATCTAACAGTGACCAGTCAAAATCTAGAAGTAGCAACCTGCATATTTATCCCAAGGAAAGCTAAATACTGCATCAAAAACCGTGAATCAAGCTTACCATCCATTTAGGAGAGATCTGATGATATGCTTCCTGATGCTAGTCAATACCATAGGTCAGATGAAAGAACTACATCCATAACAACTGAAGTTAATACTGTCTGCTAGGGTTCTAAATGAAAAAGTATTATCCAGTCACATCTTAAGTGGGTCCCTTAAATACATTAAATAAACGGAAGCCTCCTTTTCCATTGGAAAATGCATGAGCTTGGTAAATACTTGACTGTAACATCTCTCCTTACTAAATCATATGAAATCTTCATCCTCAAATAATCTTCCATTTCTTCATCTTCTTATTCTACTTGATTTTGAAAACATCCTCTTCCTTCATCTGTTATCATCTAAAGGATTCTTTTGATACAGATCTATCCAAGAAGGAACTTTTTCAAGTGTGCTAATTAAACACCAATCAGAATTTTATGTCTAATTCTCGATAAAACAAAATTTTGCATAAACCTTCAAGGTAACAAATCCACAACTGAGAAGCAAAATCTGATTTATCTATTATGGAACTCAGATGTAATTTATCCCTAAGAATTTGTTCCACCATTGCTTCAAATAGGAAATTAATCAACAATCTCCAGAACAAGTTACCATCTCATGATCCAGCCATAAATAGGGTTTTAGGAAATAAACTAGCCATCATCAGGTGTAACTTATCTATCCAACTAGATTGGAGAAGGTCACTAGAGATCCATCTAGGTTCAATCGATCAGATTCACAGGAAATGAGCTATTCAATACCATGGATCAGAGGGTTCGAACTATTATCCCAATCAAATTTAGGATAATGATCTCCTAGAATTGCGGAAAGTGAAAAATAAATATTAGGAGGTGAAGACCCTAACAATCAATAAAGGTGAATCAAAACTACTCTAAACGGTGTCTGAGCTATTAAATACCTACTTTCTAACAGGTTTCAAACTCCTTCTGGCAACTG
Organism: Taxus chinensis; assembly: GCA_019776745.2. Taxonomy (NCBI): domain Eukaryota; kingdom Viridiplantae; phylum Streptophyta; class Pinopsida; order Cupressales; family Taxaceae; genus Taxus; species Taxus chinensis. The sequence continues at coordinate 2,577,704 of CM034151.1, read as the reverse complement.
CCTCCAATAATTGACTAAAAAATGGCCACGTTTTCATCTTCCTGGGGTCAACAGTTAAGACTAATGGTGCTTCTGGACCACTTCATGGTTTTTCCAATTATTTGATCAAGAAGCTGCTAATGACCACTTGATCAGATACTTTGGCATATAATAAATCAATAAATTGTGAAAAGTCTACATAGATCTACTCAACACACCTATCATGACGTAGGGAAAATTTCAAAGACCATATTCCACGGATAGTTGGGATAGTTTACACCTAATTACCCAATTCGTGGTAGGGCCCAACACCAAAAAATTTCCTTAAAGAAGGAGTGTCTTATCAATCTTCCAAGATGGGAATCCACATCCAGGGGGACCCTATACTCAAACCAATGAAAATGTCTAAACTAAATGCAGGGACAACATTATCACTAGTGATCTCAACCCCCTTATAGGTAGACATTTGTTACTTCTTAATAGATGGGGGTAAAACATTCCCAATTAGGAACTCATTACCAATATAATTAATATCTCTATATTGCACTAACAAGTGGAATAGTGTGCCACATGTAGAGACATCTCCATTGTTAGAATAAATTGCTAGAAATAAATCCCACAGGTACAAAGGGAAAATAGATTGCTAGAAATAAACACACAATGTAGAATTAAACACAATTTTCTTGGAAATAAACACACGATTGAAAATGTTTTGAAAAGCTTCTAAGGAAATGAAAATCTAGTCTATAACACCTGCAGGGACAAGTATACAACAAATTTCAACTTAAAGAATCAAAAACATTTACAGAATTCACATATCTACACTATTTTCTTTAGAAATATAAATACCAATAAAACAGAGTATCTCTATTTCTTGGAGGAGTGGGCCCTTGTTCCACCTTGAATCAGGATTTGACAAAGTAATATTCTCTCAAAACGAAGTCGCTATTTTATTGTTGAAATACTTTATCTTACAAAAATGTATTGTATCTTTATATATCTCTATCTCTATCTCTATGTATTTGTATGTATATCTCTATATCCTTTAAATCTATCCACAGGTTTATATGTATATATATATATAATATCATATATATAGATAGGTATATATATATATTATCATCCAAAGATGCATTTACTTGGCCATAGTTGTTCTACTGATTCAGATGGAACCGAATTAGTGCCCAAAATAGATGTTGAATTTGGAACCTTGTTGGATGTATAGTTGTCTGATAAGTTATCCCTAGATCTTTGAGTATGAAGAATCGAAAATATCTTCTGATCTTCTCTTGAATTGAAAGTCTCATTGATTTCTTTATCATTAGGATGTAGTCAATGTAAACAGATTCCCATTGATTTCTGAATTTGGAGAAGTTATTGCAACTAAATGCGACTGTTCTAGATCTAACTGTGAAAGTTTTGGAGCTAAACGCAGGTGTTCTGGAACTAAGTGTTGGAGTTCCAGAACTAAGTCTGAAAGTTTTGGAACTAAGTAATAGAGCTCATAACTATGTGATGGAGTTCTGAAACTAAGTCTGGAAGATCCGGAACTAAATCGTATTGAAGCCAATGCTCCCAAAAATATGTTGATTTCTTCATACTTCATTCTCTTGATTGATTGTGACCTGTTTTATTACAAAAACCAAATTTCCACACACTTTGTTAGGAATTACAGAGTTTTTAGATGTTAGAAATAAATTCAACAAAATATGGACAATTACATCCTAACTTATACTAGATCAAACAAAAAGCCACAAAATGCAGTCAAGATTGATAAAAAGGAGAGTAAAATAAGATCATTTATTACACATTAACGAGACATATTTTGGCCTTATCAATAGCTATTAAAGAAGACTTGAAGATCACAAGGTTTTTCAAGTGAATTATGACCTCATGTAGGTCTGTGATTATCATGATATACTATGTGAATAGTGTAGAGACATTATTAGCCTTGAGATAGTCAAGTGACTGAATTCTTAAGTATGGTTAATGGCCTAGTAAGTGTTGGTAGACATAGAATTTATGAAAAGAGATCAAAAGGCATGCAAGCTTAAAAGGATAAGCATGATCAAGCTTATTATATCATGATGAACATTTCTGGTTATGGAGCTTGTCAACATGTTGGTAAGTATATATAGTTAGATTTTGTTGAGTTTTTAGTGGTATTGTATGACCTATTTAGGTCCATGAGTGGGAGTGCATAGAGGTATCACCATGAAGAATCCATGGCTAGTACATGGAATTCAAATTCTGAGCTTGAAAGAAAAAACCCTTAGTTTTTTGAGAGATGATAGAGTTGGTCTAAAAGGGTATTCACTCCATGTGTTTCAAGTAAGAATATTATTTTCTCCAAGATGGTCTATTAAGTAGGATACAAGGTATATCAAAAATCATTTGTGTTTCAGATATAGGCATTTTAGTTGAGATAGTAAGATTGGAGGAATGATCAGTAAATATGTGTTTTGAAGAGATATTGATTTGGAAGAGTTGGGTGAGAATGTTAAGGGTATGCAAATGTTGACCCTTGGGTCTAGGAAGAAGGATGTCATGTGAAGTAGAATGACAAGTAGTATTGAAAAGTGAGATTGGAAAAGGGTGACAATACAAGAAGACCTAGTTGTTGACAGAGTACAAGTTTTCTTAGTGATTTCTCAAATGATAAGGTTTCTTGATGATCTCAGAGGCAGAAGCTTAGTGAATTAAGTAAAATGAATGAGATTTTGAAGGATATTATATATTGAATATATATAGTTGAATAAGCATGGCAAGGTATGATGGATCAGTCTAAGATAGGTTCAGTGTCAGATGATGCTTCAAAAGATATGTACAGTCTCAAGTATGATAATATGGCATGATTGTGCTAAAATTTGTGTTGTGTGACCTCATTTAGGTCTATGTTGATAAGAAAAGTGTCTCACCAATCATGAAGATTTAGTAAGCAGAGAAATATGGTTTTTGAAGGTTAGTATTGGTGTTTTAAGGTTTAATGACCCTTGAATCAAGAAAAAGGATGTTGTGACAAATTTTGTAGAACTAAAATTTAGTCTTGTAAGGTGTTAGGTTGTGGAGCCTATGTTTTCATGTGTGAAAATGTTCAATGGACTGTACACTAAGAGTATTGTACACTTTCCAAGGATTGTCTCGAGCAGGAAAAAATAACATTGGCCTCGAAAAATGTGCCCAATATACCAGGAAACTATGTTTTTCTCATATGGGCGGGTTTTTTGACCCATAGGTTTATGGGATAGTTTTGGAGCCCATGGTTTTGGTACCCATTCAGTTTTGTAAAACCACTAAAATAATTGTCTACTTATGAGGTTTTGTGCATATGGTAGGTTTGAAGTAACATTACACTAATGTGTCTGAATTTGGGTGTGAATTATGTAGAGTTTTCTTGAGCATAGCTCCAAACAGATCTAGGTATTGTATTGAGAGCGTAGTGGCTTGTAATAAAATCTAAGCAAGTGATTCTTCATGGATGTATCCCAAATTGGGTGTACCACGTTAAATATTATCTCTTTGTGTTGTGTTATTTTTTATTTTGCACTTTTATTTGAGATCTGTAATATTTTCTTCATATTAGTTCCTATTGTTGCAATTCTAAAGGGATTGTTCCACATATATTATCCCTTATTTCCTAACACAAAGGTAGTTAAAAGGATGTTATGGTTTTGTTAAGTTTTCCAAGATGAGTTAGAGGCTTTACAATCTAAAAATAGGTGTGCTAAGTGTGTTGAAGTACATGATCGGAAGGTTGCCATTGAAGAAAGGTATCTTACTCAGGGGGAAGTCAATAAGCCAGGTATAGGTAGCGAAATCTTAGTTTGAAGGTATTGTGAAATCAGGCATGAAGCTACCATGTTAGGTCTATATAGCTAGAAAGGGATAAGTGTGTTTCAAACATGTTAGTATCACTATTTCAGTCTGTAACAATCTTGAGTAAAGTATGGAAGTGGCTAATATCAATACAATCAATCTTGAGTGTATAATGGCTCAGTAGATGCTTGAAGAATACAAATTTGGGTACTATAGGATAGTTTTTATGATGAGTATCTAGTTCTTATGTGCTTGAATGAAAATGTTTGAATTATAGTTTAGTCACAGGGGAGAGCTGAGAAGATTGCCTATGGTATTGGTTGAATGCTTGGGGTGATTAATTTGGTCCTATTTTGGTATGAAGTCTTGAAAATCTGAAGACGGCAGAGAAGAGGTCGGTGGCGTCATGATGTCGTCTAGAATCATGAGCGGACATGTTAAAGTATTAGGTTGATTAATTGCCTTAAGGAGTAGATCATGAGGCGTAAGAATAATGCTCTAGCCAATTTTGTAGTGTCATGATGCGGGGTATATGAACTCAATAAGAGTCAGTCAGGTTTCTCAAGCTAAAGACGACGGTAAGTAGGAGTCATGTCAAGCAGTGGAGTCAAGGTATATTAAAAGGTAGGATTTGTTTCTTGCATTTTGTTAACCCAGTGCATTGGTTGAGTCACTGATGTACTAAATGGATCGAAAAAGTGTGATTGGTGAACGTTGAGGATCAGTAAGGGGCTTGAAGGTTGAATGGGTAGTGCCTTATTAATGGGTTTAGTGTCTCAACAAGGTTTATTGGGCTTCGGATGTTTCAGAGTGTTGCATGCTTGTTCAATGAGGTAGGTCTAACTGGAGGTATAGATAGTTTGGTGTGATGGGTAGGTGTCCAACAGAGTCAGAAATGTTGGTCACGAGGTGGAAGAGATCTTGGAGTGAGCATCAACTGAAAATTTTTCGCGTCTCAGTTGAAACGGCTACATATGCATAGTTCTATAGCTATGAAGCGCAAGAGCTTCAAGCATTTACCATGCAAATCCTAGGTAGAATTGTAAAATACTAGGCATACTTTTCTAGCGGCATGTATGGAGCATATACAAGGTTCCTTTAGCTTCTCGGAGGCAAAATTCAAATTTTCACTACAAAAATTTCCTTGAGAACTAGCAGTGAAGTCAATGGGCAAATGCAACTTGGTCTGAATAGTACCTGAAAAATAAATGATGAGGAAACAAGCGATGGATCATGTAGAGGATGATGTTTGGTGCTCTGTGTCAAATCATCAAGTTTTGAGATGGAATTTGAAGTTATTCAAGTTTTACTAAAACTGGTTTTTACGCATGACAATATGAGCACCTTGTATTCTAGCTTCCAAAAAAAATTTCAAAACTCCTCCTGTCAAATAAATCATATAATTAGTTTTTTGAGAGATGATAGAGTTGGTCTAAAAGGGTATTCACTCCATGTGTTTCAAGTAAGAATATTATTTTCTCCAAGATGGTCTATTAAGTAGGATACAAGGTATATCAAAAATCATTTGTGTTTCAGATATAGGATTTTAGTTGAGATAGTAAGATTGGAGGAATGATCAGTAAATATGTGTTTTGAAGAGATATTGATTTGGAAGAGTTGGGTGAGAATGTTAAGGGTATGCAAATGTTGACCCTCGGGTCTAGGAAGAAGGATGTCATGTGAAGTATAATGACAAGTAGTATTGAAAAGTGAGATTGGAAAAGAAGACCTAGTTGTTGACAGAGTACAAGTTTTCTTAGTGATTTCTCAAATGATAAGGTTTCTTGATGATCTCAGAGGCAGAGCTTAGTGAATTAAGTAAAATGAATGAGATTTTGAAGGATATTATATATGGAATATATATAGTTGAATAAGCATGGCAAGGTATGATGGATCAGTCTAAGATAGGTTCAGTGTCAGATGATGCTTCAAAAGATATGTACAGTCTCAAGTATGATAATATGCATGATTGTGCTAAAATTTGTGTTGTGTGACCTCATTTAGGTCTATGTTGATAAGAAAAGTGTCTCACCAATCATGAAGATTTAGTAAGCAGAGAAATATGGTTTTTGAAGGTCAGTATTGGTGTTTTAAGGTTTAATGACCCTTGAATCAAGAAAAAGGATGTTGTGACAAATTTTGTAGAACTAAAATTTAGGCTTGCAAGGTGTTAGGTTGTGGAGCCTGTTTTCATGTGTGAAAATGTTCAATACTGTACACTAAGAGTATTGTACACTTTCCACAATTGTCTCGGCAGGAAAAAAAATTGGCCTCGAAAAATGTGCCCAATATACCAGGAAACGTGTTTTTCTCATATGGGTGGGTTTTTTGACCCATAGGTTTATGGGATAGTTTTAGCCCATGGTTTTGGTACCCACAGTTTTGTAAAACCACTAAAACAATTGTCTACTTATGCGGTTTTGTGCATATGGTAGGGTTGAAGTAACATTACAAATGTGTCTGAATTCGGGTGTGAATTCTGTAGAGTTTTCTTGAGCATAGCTCCAAACATATCTAGGTATTGTATTGAGAGCGTAGTGGCTTGTAATAAAATCTAAGCAAGTGATTCTTCGTGGACGTATCCCAAATTGGGTGTACCACGTTAAATATTATCTCTTTGTGTTGTTTTATTTTTTATTTTGCACTTTTATTTGAGATCTGTAATATTTTCTTCATATTAGTTCCTATTGTTGCGATTCTAAAGGGATTGTTCCACATATCTTATCCCTTATTTCCTAACAAAAGGTAGTTAAAAGGATGTTATGGTTTTGTTAAGTTTTCCAAGATGAGTTAGAGGCTTTACAATCTTAAACTAGGTGTGCTAAGATTTGTTTGAGTACATATATGGAAGGTTTGCATTGAAGAAAGGTATCTACTCAGGGGGAGTCAATAAGCCAGGTATAGGTAGGGAAATCTTAGTTTGAAGGTATTTGTTGAAAATCATGCATGAAGATACCATGTTAAGGTCTATATAGCTATGAGAAGGGATAAGTTTGTTTTCAAACATGTTAGTATCACTATTTCAGTCTGTAACAATCTTGAGTAAAGTATGGAAGTTGTTAATAATCAATACAATCAATCTTGAGTGTATAATGGCTCATGTAGATGCTTGAAAGAATACAAATTTGGGTATATAGGATCAGTTTTTTATGATGAGTATATAGTTCTTATGTTGCTTGAAATGTTTGAATTATATGTTTAGTCACAGGGAGAGCTGAGAAGATATGCCTTATGGTCTTGTGTTGAGTGCTTGTGGTGATTAATTGGTCCTATTTGGGTATGAAGTCTTGAAAATCATGAAGAAGGAAGAGGTTCGGTGTCATGATGTAGTCTAGAATCATGAGAGACATGTTAAGTATAGAGTTGCTTAATTCCTTAAGGAGTAGATCATGAGGAGTAAGAATAATGTCTCTAGCAATTTTGTAGTGTCATGATGAGGGGTATATGAATCAATAAGAGTCAGTCAGGTTTCTCAAGCTCAAGAAGACTGGTAAGTAGGAGTCATGTTCAAGCATGTGTGAAGTCAAGGTATCATTAAAAGGTAAGATGTTGTTTCTTGCATTTGTTAAACCCTAGTGCATTGGTGATTGTCAATGATGTCAACTATAATTGATCGAAAATGTGTGATTGGTGAAGTGAGGATCAGTAAGGGGCTTGAAGGTTGATTGGTAGTGCCTTATTAATGGTGTTTAGTGGTCTCAACAAGGTTTATTGGGCTTTCAGGATGGTTTCAGAGTGTTGCATGCTTGTTCAATGAGGTAGGATCTCACTGGAGGTATAGATATGTTTGGTGTGATTGGGTCAGGTGTCCCACAGGTCAGAAATTTTGGTTCAAGCATGTGGAAGAGATTTTGGAGTGAGCATCAACTGAAATTTTTAGAGTCTCAGTTGAAACTGGCTCACATATGCATAGTTCTATAGCCTAATGAAGCGCAAGAGCTCAATGCATACCATGAAAATCCTAGGTAAGAATTGTAAAATCCTAGGAATACTTTCTAGGGCATGTATGAGCATATACAAGGATTACTTTAGCTCTCGGAGGCAAAATTCAAATTTTCACTAAAAATTCCTTTGAGAACTAGCAGTGAAGTCATGGGCAAATGAAATTGGTCTGAATAGTACCTGAAAAATAATGAGGAAACAAGCTATGGATCATGTAGAGGGATGTGTTTGGTGCTCTGTGTCAAATTTCATCAAGTTTTGAGATGGAATTTTGAAGTTATTCAAGTTTTACTAAAACTGGTTTCTTAAGGAATGCAATATGAGCACCTTGTATTCTTAGCTTCCAAAAAAATTTAAAAAATCCTCCTTCAAATAAATCATATAATTACTTTTTGGAGAGCAAAGGTGGAAGAACAAGAAAGTTCTCTTCATTTTTCTAACCTTATTTTTCTCTCTCCTGGGCACCTTCTTGAATCAATGGGAGTAAAATGGTTTTTGGTGTCTTAAAATCACTTGTATGATTTGTTTCAAACTTCTCATGTTTGATTAATTATGCCTCTAATTCATTAATGTCGTCAATTCTCCCAAGCATGGCAGGTTCAGTACAAGTTCTACTCAATTTGTGTAAGTTGTGTGTCTACACGTGTGATATGTGAAGGTATATTCCTGAAGGTTTTGAATGAATCAAATGTTGATATTGGAAAAGAAGTTGACTCCCTCCTCTAGTCCATATTGAATGATCAAAGCTCAAAATTTATCTCAGTAAAGCAAGTGTGAAGCCAATTTCTTCTTTAACCTTAACCTGCCTTATGTACCAAATCATGGAGTATGTGTCATGTGTTTCAAATGTGGTCTCCACCTCATAGCTTATGTTTTCAGATAATTTAATATGGTACATTGGTCTTCACATCATAAGACATGATTTCAAGATGTTGGAATAGGTTAGAGGTCTAGTTAAAGTTTGTAAATCTCAATGTAAACCAATGTATGGACTATGTTTCACTGTGATAAGATGGGATTTCTAGAAAAGGTGGAATTTTGATGTTTATGGAGATGTTAGATGTTCAAATAAAGTTTAGAATACTCCATTATTCCTTCAATGCTAAGAAATGCCTTAATTTAGACCCAAAAAAAAATCTACTCATTTTTTGAAAGAGAACTTATAAATACCTTGTACATTGTACAATCCAAGGAGATGAAGGTATCAACCCCAATTTCAAGGAGATTTTGGATCTTGGAAAGCCTCCCTAAGATTTTCCAAACCTCTGTGAGCTATAAGGCCTCAAATTCCATGTTTCAAGGTCAAGTAATTGCTCTTTTTGCCCTCTCGGGATTGCATAGGAGAGAAAACCCTCTGTTTAGGATTTCTCTAGAAGAATTACATACAACTTGATTTCAAACCATAAAAAACCCATAAAAACGTGAATATTTCTCTGCCTAGGTGTCGTCTTAAAAAAAATCAATAATTAAATCGAACCATATTGTATTTTCTCCATTCCTCGTGATAGTTATCTATTGATAGGGTGAATTGTTTTGCAAACAGGGTAGGTAGGAGAAATTCATGTTTTTCTCTACTCTTGAAGGCCTGAAATTTCATTCAAAGCTAAATAAATAAAATGGGTGTCTAAAATTAGTTTTGGTTATATTTGAAGGTGATTTCAAATCTAAATAAACCTGACAAAGGTTTACCTTGGGGATAGAAGGTCTGTGAGAAGATTTAGCTAGTCAAGCAACACTAATTCAAAATGTGAGAATCAGCTAACACTATTTTAATTGTTGGTTATCTCTTTTAAAAAGGTTAAAAGGAGTCATCTAAATATTTTTAGTGCTTGAAAAAATTGAAAATTTCAGTGTACCCAGTTTTTGCAGGGTTTTAGAGTTCACATCACAATAAAAAGTTGATGAGGAGCTTCAAATCTTAGTGTGTTGGATCCTAAGTGTGTTATAGAGGATAACAACAGTATTGCACTCTGATGAATTTTTGGAAAACTTTAATATTCCTTGTTTCTTCAAGCCTCTATTCAAAACAGTGAAATCTTATTCAAGTCCTCAAAGAACATATTGATGTTCAAATGAAGTTGTAAATTCCCCTGCGAGAAGTGAAGAGTCTAAAAAGGTTATGAAGCATCTCCAAGATATTTGTAACGATTCAAAATATCCATTATTCCTTTTAACTTCCCTTACACTCGCCAAGGAATCTAAGTATTCAAGTTTTTGATAGTTACATAGCATATTCTAGGAACGAAGAAATATTTTTCAAAACAATCAGTTTGTCAGGTAGTTAAAGGGCTTTAATTTCTCATCATTTAAAGAGTTAACTGAAACAGGAAAGAGCACCCAAAAAATATTACATTCCCTTATACAAATTAAGACATGAGAAGTGTGAAGATTCAGAACATGAAGTTAAAAATTCATTTTTTGTAAGAGGATGTAATGGTTTTTAAATCTTATTTTTGGTGAAGTAGAATGTTGATGCTTGTGTTAGTTGAAAATAGATGAGTTTGAGACAAAGATAGATATTCTTGGTGTGATGTGTAAAAATTGAAATCATGCTAGAAAGTGATAGAAGTTAGAGTAGATCATTTGTATGGAGTAAAGAGCATGTGTTAGAATGTTAAACTATCTTGAATACCTGAGTTCAAACATGTGAGTAGAGAAGTGGATGAAGAAACAATGAGTATTGAATTGATGAAGATTGAGCCTTGAACATGAGTGAGTTTTTAAATGTGTGAAGAATAACTAAGCACAAGGTTAGAGATTGATCATCATGACTATGAATGAACTTAGAGACATGAAGAATCAAAAGTTATGCCTTTTTATTTCAATTCAGTAGAGCATTTCAGTGCCATGAAAAATGAGTAAGGATAATAATATTGTTGAAGAAATGAAGAGATTCTAATAGGGAAAAATCTGATCTTGAGTCAATCATTTCAATTGAACAAAGGAGTGATGCTCATGAAAATAATAGGAGTATGAGAATAGCTTTGTAAATCATGATGTATATAGAAATTTGAAGGAGTGGGGTGTGACAAGAAATTGTGTTTGAAAGAAGCATTGTATAAAATTAAGAAGAGAGTGAGAATAAGAAGAGAGTGAGAATAAGAGAAAAAGAAGAGTAATTAATTTAGTGGTCATTGCGAGTTGTAAAATACAAAAAAATAGTGTGATTAAAGCTCTTTAAAATTCTATTTTACAACTTAGTATGTGCAGATTTGTTGCTTCCCTATAAGTTAAAGCTTACTAAAATTTAGTAGATTCCAGACTAAAGTTGGGAGTTAAAGCTTTCAGGAATAGCTTGTCCAGGGTTCATTTTAAGAGACCTCTTGGAAATCGAAGGTGGAGAATACCTGGCGAATATCCTTGGAACCGGTTTCGCGGGAAGGCGAATTTTTTGGGGGTTGTATGAAAAAATTTCGCCTGATTGTCAAGTGTTGCGACAGAAGGCTGTAGACGTGCGACAGGAGATTTTGCTGTCGCACGTCAAAAAAATGCATTGACGCACGTCAACAGACCTCAGTGACGCGCGTCAACAACCGTAATGACGCGCGGCACTGAGGTCTATTGACGCGTGTCACTGAGGGTGCTGTTGACGTGCGACAGCAAAATCTCCTGTCGCGCATCTGTAGCCTCCGACCTCTGCTTTCTCATTGAAAAATCTCGGTGTTGCTCATCAACAAACTCTTTGTCACTGAGGATGCTGACGCGCGTCACAAAGGGTGCTGTCGCACGTCACTGAGGGGGATGTCGCGCATCACTGAGGGGGATGTCACGCGTCACTGAGGGGGATGTCGCGCGTCACTGAGGGGGATGTCGCGCGTCACTGAGGGGGATGTCGTGCATCACTGAGGGGGATGTCACGCGTCACTGAGGGGGATGTCGCGCGTCACTGAGGGGGATGTCGCGCGTCACTGAGGGGGATGTCGCGCGTCACTGAGGGGGATGTCGCGCGTCACTGAGGGGGATGTCGCGCGTCACTGAGGGGGATGTCGCGCGTCACTGAGGGGGATGTCGCGCGTCACTGAGGGGGATGTCGCGCGTCACTGAGGGGGATGTCGCGCGTCACTGAGGGGGATGTCGCGCGTCACTGAGGGGGATGTCGCGCGTCACTGAGGGGGATGTCGCGCGTCACTGAGGGGGATGTCGCGCGTCACTGAGGGGGATGTCACGCGTCACTGAGGGGGATGTCGCGCGTCACTGAGGGGGATGTCGCGCGTCACTGAGGGGGATGTCGCGCGTCACTGAGGGGGATGTCGCGCGTCACTGAGGGGGATGTCGCGCGTCACTGAGGGGGATGTCGCGCGTCACTGAGGGGGATGTCGCGCGTCACTGAGGGGGATGTCGCGCGTCACTGAGGGGGATGTCGCGCGTCACTGAGGGGGATGTCGCGCGTCACTGAGGGGGATGTCGCGCGTCACTGAGGGGGATGTCGCGCGTCACTGAGGGGGATGTCGCGCGTCACTGAGGGGGATGTCGCGCGTCACTGAGGGGGATGTCGCGCGTCACTGAGGGGGATGTCGCGCGTCACTGAGGGGGATGTCGCGCGTCACTGAGGGGGATGTCGCGCGTCACTGAGGGGGATGTCGCGCGTCACTGAGGGGGATGTCGCGCGTCACTGAGGGGGATGTCGCGCGTCACTGAGGGGGATGTCGCGCGTCACTGAGGGGGATGTCGCGCGTCACTGAGGGGGATGTCGCGCGTCACTGAGGGGGATGTCGCGCATCACTGAGGGGGATGTCACGCGTCACTGAGGGGGATGAGGGGGATGTCCTGCGTCACTGAGGGGGATGCCGCGCGTCACTGAGGGGGATTTCACGCGTCACTGAGGGGGATGCCGCGCGTCACTGAGGGGGATGTCGCGCGTCACTGAGGGGGATGTCGCGCGTCACTGAGGGCGCTGTCGCGCGTCACTAAGGGCGTTGTCGCGTGTCGCTGAGGGTGCTGTCGCGCGTCACTGAGGATGCTATCACACGTCTGTAGCCTCTGCCCTTTTCTTGCTCATCAAAAAAATCTCCATGTCGCTCGTCAACAAACTCTTTTTCATGCATCTACTATGCGTCAATATCTGCAGTATCTCCTTATCTACAAACCCTCCTTGTCACGCATCAATAACTTACCCCCTTTTCGCGCGTCTATAATACAGGATATATCATATTATTGAAAAATGTGAAGTAGAAGTGTTCTACCTGGCGAATAATCTAGGTTTATATAGGGGATATTTTTCAAGAGTAAGCGAAGCCGACCCCTAAAAAAAATTAAAGTGTAATTTTTAGGCGAACAGGTCACTGACCCATGCCAAAAAATTCGCCTTTTCAAAATTTTCAAAAATGGAATATTCGCCATATTACGAATATTCGCCACTAAAATTTTCCCTGAGCTTGTCAAAGAATAAGTAGATGATTGGTTGAATCTTAGAGTTTTAGATCCATGTTGAGTATATGCTCAACTTGAAATTAATGTAACATTTACAAGACATTCTTTTCCTAAGCTTGAAATTAATGTAACATTTACAAGACATTCTTTTCCTAAGTTAGTTCTTAGTTTTATTGGGTTTTTCTCCCAATTTGGGTTTCTCACATTAAATCATGTCTTTGTGTGCTCACTCTCATATTTACTATGTTTGAATGTTTATTTGGTTTTACCATAGCTAATTAAGTGGATTGAATTATTTTTCAAAGTTTGAGAAGACACTAATTCACCCCCCTCTCAGTGTCCAAATTTCCAACATCATTTAGTGTGATGTGCATTGGTCTATTGGCTTTAGTTGTATGCATGGCCAAGGTTAGAGTTATTTTTTGGAAAGTATGTATGAGTTAAGGGGGATCAAAGTTGCTCAAAGAGTCAAAGTCAGATTGAGATGAAGACAAGATGTTATCATGTTTGGTTGAAGTTTCCAACCAAATGGAGATCCATTTGTGATTTTAGAAGTAAATATTTCAAGTATGTTTGTGCTTTTTCATTAATGTCAAAATTCGGAGAATAAGCTTATGGAATGTATGTTCCTTAGGGGAATTTTGAGTCTAGTGTGTTTTACCATCAATAGGTTTGTCATCGATGACAAAGGGGGAAATTGTTGGCATTATGTTGTTTTTTATGTTAAAGTATGATGTTGAAGGTGTTTTCAACATTTTTTGAGGTCATTGATGTTGAAAGGAAAGAGAAAAATGAAGGTTGATTGGTAGTGTCAAGTCTAGGTGAGTTTTTTGTTGAGGATTGCTTATTCCTATTGATGGTGGATGGGTCCTTGAGTCAGTGTGAGGGATTGTAGAGGAAATGAAGTGTCTTGGAAATATTTTTATGATGTCATGGAGTGTTATGAATTTCATTGTTGACCGAGGTGTGTTGAGGTCAAATATGGTGGAACAAGCATGTTCAAAGTGTTTGTTTGTGAGGCCCAGAGAGTAGTATGAGGCATGGCATGATGAAATAAGGCATGTAGAATTTGGATATACATTGTGAGAGCATGGGAATTAGGTATATGATATGTAAATACACTTGGAGGTGTTTTATAGTACTATTTCATATGTTAGATAGTGGTTTTAGGTCTTTTCCTAGACCTAGCCCTTAAGAAAGCAAGTCCTGGTGTGGTGGAATCAATACTTCTGGGCATATTTAGGAAAAGGTGAGCATTAGAAATTTTTTTGAAGGTTTATATGATGATTTGGTCCAAATTTTAGGACCTATTGTTGAAGAATTTAAAAGTTCTGATATTTTTCCTAAAAGTGAGTAGTGAAGGTGAGACACCAAGGCTAAATTTTGACTTTCTCATGGTCGTTGGAGATTGTATGCTTTGCATGGGGACCCAAGATCCTATGGATATTTTAATAGGTATATCATGAGTATATTCCAAGTGGAATCATGTTTTTTGATCGTCACATTTTTAGGAACAATCGTTAAGAAGGTAAATTGATTTTAAACCCTCTCAAAACCCTAGCTTGGTAGTGACTTGGAAGAAATTACTTTTAGTGGTCCATAATTGAATTATTTTACAAATTTGATGATTTTATGTTGTATAGGAATCTTCCATACTTCTATTGATGTAATTTAGAGGTTGTGATAGTATGTGAGCCCCACTTAAAATTGCTTATTTCTGGAGATTTTTAGTTTTTGGAAAAGTTGTCCATTAGACCAAGTGACTAATTTAAAATTTATTGAATCATGGGATTTTTTCTTCATGTAAATTATGATTTATGATCATGGTTGAGCTTATAAGAGGTCAAGTGTACCCTATTTTTAAGGACTGGTTTTTAGGTAGTTTGGAGCAGTCTAAGTGCAAAGATGTTTTCGAGGTTCTACAGTTGAATTTTTGGAATGGATTTAGTTTTATAGGACATTGAGGTCAAGATATTTCCATTGATATATCACACTGGAGTTTTTCATGATATTTGAGGAAGTCATGGCTTGTTTCCTATGGACTAATTTTGAGGGTGTTTGGTTGTGCATGGTTTCATGAGGTGAGATGTTGTTCTAGTGTGTTTTAAGGTTTTTGGAGGTTTCTGAAGACTTGACAACATTTCTAAGTGTGTTATATGATTTGGTGAATTTTTTTTCTCTAGATTATTCCTTTGGTGACAGGTTTCTTGTTTTGTTATTTTAAGGCTTTTTAAGTCCTATTGGTGGTCTAAAAGGCTCTATGTGATGTTGACGACCTATATGGTCCTATGGGTGCTATGTTTTGTGATGTAGGAATTTATTTTACACAATGATGTCCAACACAGGTGAAATGTAATGAAGAAAAGGAAAATTAGAAATCTTATTTGAGCTAGTTGTGTATGAGGGAGAAAAGAGAAACCTAGAGGGATGTTTGAAGGAGGAAAAGAAGATATTTGTGACCTTTTGAGAGGAAATGAGGATATGATGTTGTTCTAAAGAGATATAAGATGATGGCGAGATAGGGAAGATGTAGAAAACAACTTGGAAGGAATAATTTTTGGGCATGGAGGCTGGAGAGATTTTTGAGGAAGAATATAGAGGAGAAGAGTGAGCTTCATTAAGTCATCATTAGTTGTGTGAGAAACATTTCAAATATTGGATTCATTTTAGATGGCTTCTATTGGTGTTGAGTCATCTATGGGGGTGTTTCTTCCTTTTATGGTTGATGTTATACTAAACTAGGGATTGGTGTTCCTTGTAGGGTTGGTGTTCTACTAAATCAGGAGCTAGTTCTCCTTGTGGGGTTGGTGCCTCATTAAACTAAGGGTTGGTGCTCCTTGTTGGGTTTTTGCTTAACTAAATTTGAAACATGTCTATAATTAAGTTTTGTTTCAGTGGGTTTTCTTCCCCTTGAGGGTTTCCCACTTAATTCTTGTGTCTATGTGTTATTATGTTCCTCTTTTATATGTTTTGATGGTTTTGTTATATTGATCAATATTCATGACTAATCTAATTTGAATGGTTTATAAATTTTAATGGTTAAAGTGAATGAAAAAAATTACACACTGATTCACCCCCCTCAATGTTTTTGCTTCTAACAAAGACCTTATTCAAACTAAGATCTCCCTTTATTAACCCACACATTCCCTCACTCTTGTAATGATTTGGAATTATGTGGTCTTCTGAGAACATACCACTTATGACCTTAAATATGGGCACCCCAGATCTTCTCACAACATATTGCACATAAACAAGTCCATCTGCTTATAGTTAGGGAACCCCGCAATCATTACTCACACACTTGTTCCACCTACCCTATTAATGACATATTAAGAATATGTGTAAGCTTAATTATCTCCTTCTAAATGGTTACCTAGGCTCGCCCTTAACTCCAAAAATCAACATAACTATGGGGTGGACATAATAAAAAATATAGACTGATCTCTCAAAGGACAGTTGTTAAAAGAAAAATTAGAATCAAATAAAGTTATAAACCACTCCCTCGAAGGATGGCTACGTAATAAAAATACACATATAAAAAAAAAAAGGACTTCTCACATTAAGCGATCCTCACATTAAAAAGGGCTTCCCACATCAATTATCCTTCATATCAAAATCAAAAAAGAAACCATCCCAGAAAAACTTCCCGCATTGATCATATGTCCCATAAAAACATGAACTTCCTACATCGATCACCTTATCCAATATACAATAAAGTTGGGACAAAACCTGGGAACCTTTAAGAAGGGATCGTTTCCCCATGATTACTACATACAAACCTTTCCCATGTCAAAAAAGGGTAAATATAACTATCTCACATCCATCTATTATCCTAGTATGATTAACCATTATGAGTCATATGTTAACATTTATTACCAAACCGCATATGCAATTTCACGCATATAATAAATTTTTCATCACATGCTATATATATCGGGAATAATAACAAATTAAACATCCCACATCATGTTCTTATCCATCATATAGTGCATTAATCATACAAAAAATATCATTATTTGTCACAACCATATCTAAGATCATCAAAATCACATTATAACATATACATTTCATATATTTCCATAACACATCACATTAAAATCATAAACAAAACTCAAAACATAACACAAAACTGAAATCATATATATATATATCAATGTTTATACATCATCAAAGGGCTTCAAGAGCCTCATACATCAAAAAGTATCATACATCAAAATATCTCAAAATGGGCCTACAAAAATTTGTAGTGAACTAGAAGCTTGTCAAGTGAATGTTCCCTCTAGCACTGCTCCCATAGTTGTCATCAGGATCTCTATATGGTCCCTTTCCCAATCCCCTTGGTAGTTGGCCCATGCTTGAGGAATTTCTCTATGGATCATGTCGTCACCGAGCCATGTACTCGTCATATCTAGGATCATCTGGAATCCTTTGCCTAACTATACCCTCGTAATAGTTTAACTCATCTCCCAATGCCTGATAATGATCCATACTCACACTACCATGTGGCCCCATATGTCTACTGGCTTGTGTCATGGCTTCCTCAAGATCTACTCTTGATATAGACCTCCCAGTCACCCCAAAATCCCATCTCAAGGTCTCTCACTCATGACAGTATCTATCTCTGTTTTCCCTCACTAGAGTTAGATCCCCCTGCACATTTGTGATCTCTGATCTTAGCCCATATCTATCTACAGTTATGGATTCTCTATCTCAATTTTTGGCATCTCAAGAAGGTATAGCACTATTGGGGTTAGCACATACTTGTTGTACAGATCTATAATCAAAATTAAGCATTCAAGCAATAAAACATAGAAATATAGCAAAAGATAAATACACAAGATATAACGTGGTTCACCTAGTGTGGGATACGTCCACCAAGAAAGAGCCAATCTATTAATTTTTTCTTTACATAGGAAATAAAATGAAGATCTTCAATCTTCCACACCTCTCTAGATGTACAGTAATTTTCCTTCTCTCATCTTCTCCAAAAATTCCTTCTTACAATTATGATCAATCTTTCACAATCTAACCTTTCTAACCCTAGCTTTCAATCCTATATAAGCATATACAAACTTAGGGCAACATAGCTATACAATTACAACCATTAGATCACCTTTTAATCAAAGGTTAGATCTAATCCCATGACTTAAATAAAAACATTTCATGCACAGGAGACCGATGTCGGTTACTATGTAAACCTACAAGTTACAAAACATGCTATTTGTGAAGCAATTAAGTTCCACAATCTCCCACTTGGAGATAAATTTTTGCACTACGCCATATAGCTCCATCCTTGGATCCTTTCATTGGCCTATTTCTTCCTCTTCAAGTCTCAAACTCGAATACCAAAAGAATTGGAGTATATCTCCAACTTCTCCTTTTCCAACAGCTTCATTAGCATATTCGCAGGGTTTTTATTTGTATGAATTTTCTCCAGTTTCAGTTTCCCATCCTCCAACACTTGTCGTATGAAGTAATATTTCAACTTAATTTTTTTCATTCTTGAATGAAATGTTGAGTTCTTTGCTAAATGAATCACACTTTAACTATCATTGTATAATTTGCAATATTCTTGATCTTTTCCCAACTCTTCCATGAACCTGCTCATCCATATCATCTCTTTACTAGCCTCTATAGCTGCAACATACTCAGCCTTTGTAGTAGACAAGGCCAAAACCTTCCGCAATCTCAAAATCTAGCTAACTATCCTGCCACCTACTATGAAAACATATCCGGTGGTGCTTTTTCTACCATCCAAATCTCCAACCATATATAAATCAACATAGCCACATAAATAAGTATCCAACCCTTCATAGCATAACTGCATGTCGAATGCCCCTCTCAAATATCTAAGAATCCATTGGACTACTTTCCAATTCTCTTTACCTAGATTGGCCATAAACCTGCTCACAACTCCCACTACCTATGCAATTTCTAGTCTAGTACAAACCATAGCATACATAAGACTTCCGATTGATGAATCATATGGAACTCGTGTCATGTACTCGACCTCCTCATGTGATTTAGGAAACTGATATTTTCATAATTTTAAGTGTCCAGCCATAGGTGTACTTACAATTTTTGAATCATACATATTAAACGTTTCCAACACCTTATTGATATAATGCTCATGAGACATACAATTTCTTGTTCTTCCTGTCTCTAAGAATTTGCACACCAAGGATTTTCTTTAGAGCTCCTAAATCCTTCATTGTAAATGTATGAGCTAACTTTTCTTCAAGCTCAACAATGTCCTACATAATAGATCCTGCAATAAGCATATCATCTACATACAGTAACAAAATAATATAGCTTCCATTTCCAAGCTTCTTCGAATAAACACAATGGTCAGATTCACATCTCATATAGTCATGCTCATGCATAAAATTTTCAAACCTCATATACCATTTCATTGGGGCTTGTTTGATCCCATACAAGATCTTTTTCAACTTGCACATAAGTTTCTCCTTACCCTTGACTTCATACCCAAGTGTTTGTTGCATATATATCTCTTCCTCCAAATCACTGTGAAGGAAAGTCATCTTAACATCAAGTTTCTCTAAATGCAAATCTTCTACTTGTTGGGTTTCAGATTAGCACTTAGGATGAAACCATAGTTAGGGGATAAGCAAGTCCCTTCTCTTTGAAAGAAGGGGAAAAACCTATGTACAAATGCACAGTCTTTCATTCAGTGGTGGTTTCCCAATATCCTAAAATGTGTTTTAGGCTGGAAAGTTATTAATACATGAGGATAGAAGACTTTGAAGAGAGGAGGGAGGCAAAATAATACAATAATTTCAGGGAAAAGAGATGGTAGAGAAAACCCTTATATGTATTGTGTAAATGAGATACAAAATAGAAACATCCACGTTTATAACAAACACAATTTGCAGACTCAAAGTTCTGGAAATTGTACAAACTAGAACACAAAGTTTCCAAGCACACAAGGATTAGATGATTCACATATCAGAACCAAAAAGAAAGAGAAAGAAAAATAAAAAGGGAAAAACCTTTGTATTGATTTCTTCCAATTCAAAATTACAGTTCCAGAATAATCAAAATTCCAACCCGTATAATGGCTTTGAAATCCCATGATATAGCTCGCAAGAGATGGTTACAACTTCCTCAAACAAGTAAGAAATAGTTACAACTTATTCTAATCATTTGTGCCCCTTCAAATTCTTGATTCACATAGAAACGTTAATGGTGGAAGAACATGTTCAAAAATATACGGTCGTTACATTAGTTTTCCAGTTAAAACATGAGCCATTTGATTTTTTTTTACAACTTCAAATCTGGGCCACCCACGTAAGGAATTGATTGGAACGGGTCCATGGATGCCTTGACTTTCTACCTTCTATTTGGCAGGGCCATATATCTGACCCTGGACGCGTGGCAGGTCAGCGTTCATTTGGAAACTACCTCTAGATTTTATCTTTGAAGTTGCGTCAGGCTGACACGTGGAGGCTTCCGCTGATTTTTCAATACTTAGCCGATCCGGGGTCTGTTCATGTTTGACTCATGTTGACCCCTAGACATGTGGAGAGATGGTGTTGTTCTGATTTTCCGCTTTAGAAGCGCCTGTTATCCAAAATTCACCCCCAAGGTAACTTTGATAACATGCAAGCAATTATATTGATTCAGGGCGAAAAGTCATGTTTCTAGGGTCCCCTCATATTTGTCTAACTCCCCTGTCCAAGAGGAAGAGAGTAAGTTCTGAGAAAATGCAAAAAAAAGGGTTGCAGAAGGCAAATAGGTTGATCCAGAAAAAATCGTGAAAATTGGCTAAGTCCCGCTCAAGGTCGCCTCTGGGACGTTTGGGACAGAAAAGCGCGAACCAGCCGAACCGGGTGAAATCAGCACAAACAGTCCGAAACGCAGCAGGGACAAATGGGACAAAAGTACGCGGCGGGCGCGAAAAGCCGATCTGGCCAAAAGAGAAAAAATTGGCTAACTGCTGAGAGGGTCGCCTTTGGGACAAGTGGGGAAAAAAGACGTGAACCGGCCGAACCGGGCGAAATGAGTCAAGGCAGCCCGAAACAGACTGGGACGCGCGGGCCAAAAGTACGCGAACTGGCCGGATCGGCCGAAATGAGAACTTTTGTCCCGGAACAGTTGGGACAAAGGGGCGCAAACCGGCCGAACCGGGTGAATTTGTCCCAGATGGTCCGAAAGCAAATGGGACATATGGGCTGCGAGTACGCAAACCGGGCGAACCAGGCGAAATGGGAACAAGCAGTCCGAAACAACTGGGACATTTGGGACAAATGGGCGCGAACTGGCCGGTTCGCCCGAAATCAGCACAAGGAGCACTATGCTAAATGGGACAAAGGGATGTGCGGGACGTGAAAATCCGAAATGGCCGAAGGCAGGGAAGAAAAGTCAACGTTTGGTCCGGAAACTTCAAACGGCCATAGCTTTTGACTCCGAGCTCCGATTTTCATAAAATTGGACTTTCTGGAACGAGCACGACATCCTCTACGCCACAAAAACTAGATTTCTTAATTTTAATGAGGGTAGATATATTTAAATAAAAGAAACATATTCGGCTCCAGTCAGTCAATGCTCATTCCTGTCAAATGACAGAAAACGCCTGCCAGACCCAAAATAGCTGCCCACACTCAGAAGGCCATAACTTTTGCATTTATCAACGAAATCTCACACAAAATTGGTACCGTTGGAATCGTGGTTCCGAGCCCGATGCACAACAATAAATAAATTCAAGATTTTATTAGAAATTGATTGAGTTTTTTAAGAAAACGTGGCTGGGTTCAGAACAGTGTTCTATTTGGTAGCTGGGAGTGCAATTAAGAGGCATGGTCATCATTCTTTCTCTGCTGCAGCACATGGGACAGTATGGGGAGCCTTTTGCAAGTGATGGAAAACCTTTTCACTCAATTTAATGCCTCTTACAGGTGGTTGAAGGACAGATTTCGAGATTTCCATTTTCCCTTCTCTTTTCCTTCTCATTTTTCTATAAATTGAAGTGTTGGGCTCATTGTAAAGGGGAGAGTTTTTGGGTAACAAAGCTCTGTCAAAATTGCTTTGTGAAGCCAGTGTGTTGCATGCCCTTGTAGTGGACTCCTTGCATGGTGATCCAGACCCTTATCTTGTAATAGATTAAACTGTGCATATCATGAAGCAATAAAATACCAGTTTGTGGATATATCTTCCCTTGCTGTGCTTTCTTGCGTTCTTCTTGCCCCTTTGATCCTTCTATGAGAATATTGTGTCTATCTATTATGTTCTTGCAGGAATTCATTATCATTGTGTGTGCTTGAAATATTACTGTGAATGCATTTTGCTAGATTATGGAGAACTGTCATCACCTCTTCTAGTGTGCACTTTGCCTCTGTATTTCACACATTTGGAGACTACTCTCCCATCCTCCTTTTCTGGTGTATCACCGCTTTAGTGTAGGCTTTCATTTTATGTATTCTCTTTCCCTGGTCCCTTGGAAATTTAGATTAGAACAATTAGCTTATCCTGCATTAGAGTAGATTGTGGCAGGTAGTTTAGGAGCAAGAACCAGCTTTCTCTGGAGGTCTATCTCAAGTAGCAAGTCCCACAACTTGGAGATAGTACCCATGTTATCCAATCACACTGTGAGTTCAAATACATGCACAGGGGTGTTGTGATTCGGTGATAACAGTTCCTTAATAGATAAGTATCTTTTCTTTAATCTATTAAGATTAAATTTAAGATATTCTTCCTACATACAATCAACATAACCATTTGTGCAACCTCAATACTGAGTATTATAATGATAATTAGATGAATTAGGAAGGTTCCAGTTATGAGGATATTCATTTTGATAAGGGTCACAATATTGATCTGAACGAGAAAATGGGTAAAAAGGATGTGGATATGACAGATACATCTCCTGGATAAAAGAATTGCACTGAGGAATGGATGTCATGACTGCATGACCTCATAAAAGATGTAAAAATAGACATTAAGGTTTGCTACATATAAAATAGGCTATTTGAAAAATCAAAATAGCTAGATCTATTTTTTGAAAATAGCTCAAAAGGCTGTAGCTGAAAGACTTGATGTCACTTTAGTCTTGACAATCATTATAATGGTCTAATATCGGCTTTATAGCTAGATAAGTTCTTCTTTGAATCCTTAATTGTCTAAACTAATCAATATTTGTCTTTGTCCCACTGGGCATGCCATAAAGTTTTATCTAGCAAATGTGCACCTGTTTTGAGGTCTGAAAGATTTTTGTGTCTTTCATTTTCCCTCACTTATGTGGATATATAATTGAGACACCTTATGGGGTGTGGGTCTCATAGATGTGAATGTAATCTCAAGATTTCAAAGGGTTGTGTATCCCTGAACTAGCATATCCCTGAACAATACCAGGCTTGATGTGTTTCAAGGGTACTAGAAGGAACAGACTCAAAATTTTCTAAAATGGGGTGACTACACCAAAAGAGTTTTGGACATTTCTGATGTAGAGACATGCATAAATTTATAAGGCAAATGAAAAAATTACATGAACATGAGGTATCTTGGGTGAAATTTCAAGGCAAATAAGTAGAAATATGCTAAGGGATGAATCACAATACCTACTTTCTTTCAACAAGCACACATAGTACCACAAGTAACTTTCCAATGGATAATCTTATTACAAAAAGGGTAGATCCAGCATAAGCAATTAACTTCAAAAGATGCAATGAAAAACACGATAAATTTTTCAATGTACCTTTACCTGAATAGTAACTTGACCAAGTCCCATGTCTGGTTCTGGATTCTAAGGAAAAATAGATATCCTAATCAATATGGCACTTTTTGCAAAGACTGTGTGGAAGGTCACATCCTACATTACATAAAAAAAAACCTCCTTTTTCTTCCAAAACCAGTGAATAATTAAATAGAATAGAGGAAGGTGTGAATCTTTCTAGAGGTTTAGTTACCCGTAATGACCTTCTTACAAAAATCTAGGGTACTTGAGGCTGATTCTGGAAATCTTGCATAAATAAAATTAAACTATCTTGCAAAATGACAAAAATCACAAATCCAACACATAGCGACGATGAAGGGTAAAATGTATCCAACGTCATAGTTAATTATTGCTAACCTTCCAAATTTTCCTTTCTGAAATTTATGTGACCCTGTATTTGCATGACATTGATGTGATTTACAAGATTATTGAGGTAAATACAAGAATGCACCTTGTCTTATCTACAAAAGTCTTCCATTTTTTCATATTTTTGCACATGCATGAATTTTGATCCCTGCACATTTATCTTTTTCATGAGCATGGTAATGATCACAGGATTTCTTCACAATACTTAGCAATCTTCTAAATGCAATATTTCATAATTCAACATTACACAATTTATCCATCGAGCCATAGGGAAAGGATACATCAAAAGGATGTAGCATCCCGCTTCCCTTCGACACTCTATTATCATTTTGCATTTCGATTAGCTTGTTGAACTATATACACTAAGATAATAAATATGGTATCTATTTTGGCTAGTCCAAGCATGATGTTAGAATTCCCCCCATCCAGATGATACTTGAAGGCCCACATATTGATGGAATACACTGACGTGTCATACCGCTTTCTGCCAAAAACTGCAAGGATTATTGAGCAGACATTTTCATACTTCTATGCATGATGTCCATTGATTGACATATGTTCATATATTTCTATAACATTCGGCATTCTTGTCATATGTGAGTAGGTTGTAGCAGTTAAACTAATCTTGTGATCTGTGTATTGGTATTTACTGAATAATAATACAATTTATATCCTTGATTGTAAGTACTAACCATAATTAGTCTAGATCTATGGCATTTTAATTTATATATGTATGATTCATTGATTCCACATGTGCATATCCATCTTTTAAAAGTCTCAAAAAACATCATATTTACGTTTTATGTAGCCATGAGGCTGAAGGAGGTTACTTGTGTGCATCATCAATGCAAAGTTACATACATATTGGGATCAACAATGAGAAGCTATCTGGGATTGGAGACAAACCACATCGAAATATTAGATGGATACAAGCTCCAATGGTTTCACCATAGAAACTTGAGCCCAACTTTGAGAAATGTTCATTATTTTTTGTTTTGGGGGTCCCCATGGGAGGATGACCTCCAATTGCTGACAGAAATCGATATTGTGTATATTTCAAATCTGAAAGCTTCCTTCTTTTATTTAATTTTGGTGTATGTGATTTAATTTACTCACGTAATGGCCGTTTTATCGATTAATTGGTTTATGCTTGTCATTAATGAATCTGAATTAAATCAGTATTATTAATGTAATCATTTTTGCATGTAGATA
Organism: Taxus chinensis; assembly: GCA_019776745.2. Classification (NCBI taxonomy): domain Eukaryota; kingdom Viridiplantae; phylum Streptophyta; class Pinopsida; order Cupressales; family Taxaceae; genus Taxus; species Taxus chinensis. The sequence goes on along the minus strand of CM034151.1, from coordinate 2,552,290 downwards.
AATAGGGATGTTCCTACCTTTTTTACCTCTGGCTACTACAATATGGGTCCCTTGGTAACTTTTGTTTATTAGTTGAGTGTATGTAATTTTGAGTGTTGTAAACAGATCCACCTAGTTATCCTTCGGGAAACTAGGATTTGGGCTCCTAAGGGTCATTTTTGGCAGGCTTGCCTGGCATAAGTTCAATATCCATGTATTTCACAACTCTTAATTTCTTAATGAGCAACCCCCTTTACCAGTAAATATTAGTTGGTTCAGTCATCTCCTAAATAGACATGCCCACTATTACCCTGGACATAATTTGTAAGGTAACCCTTATTATGAGTAGCATGGATTTAATCCTGCAATTTCATACATATGTTTAAATTTTAGTCCTTAAAGGAGAGAATGTAGGGCATCTGGAATGGTACCTGTGTAAGAGGGTTGTCAAAATTTCTCTGAACCACCCATTTATTATACTCTCTGGGGACATGGGTCTGAATTTGGTGATGTGGGATGAAATAGACAATGATTCTTTGCATGTCCTTTCTTTCCACAATTCTAGTAGGTTATTCCTCTACCTCTTGATTTAGATCTTCCATTTCTTGACTTTGATTTCATGTTATTCTTGCTCTTGTATCTCTCCTTCTACCTACCTCTACTTTCTACATTCAAAGCATTTCCAGATGATGATTCTCATGTGCTTTTCCTGCATATTTCTTCATTCAATATTATACTAGCCACATCATCAAACTTCAAAATATTAGAAGCAAGTGATGTATTACTAATAGCCATTACCAAATTATTCCAACTATCTAGCAAAGAAGACAATAATAAAAGTGTTTTTGCTTCATCCTAAAATGGAATATTAACTAATTTGAATTGATTTACAATAGATCAGAAATCATTTAAATGGTTTGATACAGATCCACCTTCTTGTATTTTATAATTAAATAATTTCTTCATCAAATAAATTTTATTGGAAGCACTTGGTTTTTCATATAAATTAGCTAAAATTTTCATCAAATCTATTGTGGTTGTTTCTTCGGTAATATTTGAAGTCATAGATGTTGTCAGGCTCAATCTTATAGATCCCAGAGCCTTTCTGTCAAGAATTTTCCATTATCCATTAGTCATATTTATAGGTCTAACCTTCTTATCCAGCGGTAAGTATAGATCTTTCTTATACAGATAATATTCCACCTGTATCTTCCATAATTGATAATTATGGTCGTCAAATTTCTCAACTTTGTATTTTCCATCTTTTGCCATTGTTGTAGCTTCCACTCAATTAGAAATCCCTTTGTGAGTAACTATGTCAACACACAAAACCCTCAAACAAAAAAATATTTGATACCATTTTTTGGGGTTAGCACATACTTTTTGTACAGATCTATAATTAGAATTAAGCATTCAAGCGATAAAACATGGAAATATACAAGGAGGTAAATACACAAGATATAATGTGGTTCACCCAATATGGGCTACGTCCACCAAGAAACAATCAATCCATTAATATTTTCTTTACAGAGGAAATACAATAAAGATCTACAATATTCCACACTTCTCAGGATGTATATTGCTTTTCCTTCTCTCAGCTTCTACAAGAATTCCTTCTTACAATTATGATCAATCTTTCACAATCTAACCTTTCCAGCCTTGTCTTCAAGCTTATATAAGCATATACAAACTTAGGGAAACATAGTTATGTAATTACAACAATTAGATCACATAAATTGTACGTACTGTACTGCCGGAAAGAGGTTACAAAAACCCCAATGATGATTCAGATATCTTCGCAAGTTGTTCAGAATCCAGAAAGCACACTGAGTATACATTTGCATCCTAAAAATCCTTATCTAGCCTTCGCATGCTTTATTCTAACCTCGTTCCTCTCCTTCTTTGCATTTTGGTCTTTAGTTGCAGGACCGTCGCCCTACATGGGCGGGGTACCATGACCGCCACCCAAGACAAGGTGGCGGTCTTGTAACTGCCGCCCTGTGTAGGACGGTGGTCCTGTGCACATTTTCCAAAACTTTTTGATGCTTTCGTTAACGTAAAAAATCAAGTAGCGCTCATATTTCTCAACCACTCTTGCTTGCATTTAAGTTTTAGCCGCCTAGTAAATAGTAATTCCTCTTTATTTATAATAGAAGAGTTCAATTCAAACTTACCCTCTGGTAAATCAAAGTGCTATAAATACCAAGCTTGTTTACAAGCAAATGGCCCCAACCTCTCAGTTCAAGGCCCCGCAGCTCTGGTTCAAGATTATGCCCATTTGAATCTTGATTATGCTTAGAATTATAGGTTTTGGTTTTGTCACAGGAAGTATAGATTCTAGAGATTTTGGTGTGCTTGTATTGTATCCCTGTAATAATCCCGCTAGGAATCGCATAGTCAAGCTATGTTCTCTTACACTATCCTTCTCCTACTTGCATTATGTTCAGCTTACATCCAAGATGTTACTATTCGAACATCTTCTCCCACTGCTGTTGTCACATTCCCACTTTTTTGGATTCATGAGAACATGAAGGAATGAAGAGATCACACTGAGGGGAAAAGTCACAATACAATTAGATTTTCCACTGTTCTGTAAACTCCAGGTTTGAATTGTCAAAGTTGTAGTTACAATATATCAAATAGAATAGCAAATCATTTTATTTCACTTAAGCTTGCTTTCAATATTACCAGGGAAGTTGTGGGGAATGATAGCTTCTAAGAAGCTGTGATTTATTCCTCACTTCTGAGGTAAGATTGAAGGTCTTTTCAATTAAATTAGTTAGTTATTTAATATTTAGGATAAATTCACAAATGCACAGGAAAATAGCTACATCTGGCTACCTTGTTTGTTTTAATTCTGTTATTAAATTAACTATGCGTTATTTTAATATGGTAGAATAGTCACTCTTTAAATTTCGTTCAAACTCATACCTTCGAAAATACAAAAAAAAAAATATAAGCATAGTGTAGATAGATCTTTCATAATTCATTTATTTCTTTCAGTTAAGTTTGGTTATCTCTTGCATGATAATTACATGACCCAGAGAGCTCAGGGATTACATATTCGAACTGGTAATACCTAAGCCAAATCTCTTCACAACATTAACGGATATAGATCAAGGTCTTAGAATTCACGTCTTTCAAACAACAACAAACCCACAAGAAGTTAGTGAGCAATTGAGAGAATTGAATATTGAAGATGACAAAGCATACACATTCTGGTCAAATCAACCCAACTATAGATTGCCTTGATAGGATATCCGCATGACCATACAAGAACCCAAAAGAGAGCAACTATTTGGTTGTGATTCATTAGTTCTGCAGCCAAACGCAGGAGACCTTCTCATTGACATAGACACAGGCTTACGTATACAAGTTGCCAGAACACCCGTAAGGTATTCTGAGAAGATCGCACAACTCCTGGTATTAAACATAGAAGCTAAAAAGGCTTATGACTATTGGATTGTCAAAAGAAGAGATTGATTCTTCACATGACCATAACAGGTCCACAACAACCATGAACTCATGGTTGTGATCCCTGAGTCTCACAACCCAACAAGCCTGCTAATCAGTTAAATATTGACACTGGTTTACGTACACTAGTATTTAGATCTTCACCACTCTCACTAGATATCATAACACAATTTTCCATATTAAATATAGAAGCCAATCAAGCTAATATTTTCTGGGCTAGACCAAAAAACCGCCCATAGTTCCCTACAAATCTACTACACCTCTCACTACCACTTTCATGACCTTGTCTGGAAATATACATGAAACACCTATAGGTTATTTTCCACGCATCCAATAGCCAATAGATAGGATCTCGACAGAGCTCGACATTGATTAGAGCCTCCGAGCAACTATTATATCTGAACGATCCATTACATCAATTTATGTTAGGAGAGATTTCTTTGCCTTAGACTCACAGATCCCATTATTGTGTGTTGAGGATATCAGATTGCCCAACTATTTTTTCTACACCCACATATATTTCATTTCCACCGGCTTTCTCGGCATGACCTAAGGAGGTCGGGTACGAAGAAAGGTTACTTGTTGATTCCCATGCTCACCTGTCACTTTTCTATCATACAAAATTGGTGAACCCAACGTGAAATGCAACAACTGCCTCCTTTTTATTTTCATTTTTTTCATCCATCTTCACTCCTTCCCATTATTCGGTGGGTATTTATATACCCCTTGAATATGTCAGGATACGACGCATATGGAAAACCTCTCTCAGGTCTAGAAGCATATTATGGCCAATCGAATAGGCCACCATCACCCTCGCTTTCTGCATGGGCTGACAATTATTCAACCAACTACGTTTCATCACAAGCTCCTCCTTAAAGAACTAGCTCTAGTTCTTCGTTCCGAATTGAGGAGTTGGATCAGCTCACACAAACACAACAACCAAAGCCCTCAGGCTCTAACAATATGACGTTTACTAGAGAATCCATTTCATCTCCTCGGGTTTTGTTTAGACCACAAATCAGTAGGCAATCAGATCCACTCCCATTCTTGGATGAGGAGTACCTAGCACACCATGCCAGAAATGAGCAACACTTCCAAAACATGTATCCATCTCTAGGAAGTTTGCAAACACAACATGACACCCCGCTTCAAGAAAATACCCCCATTCCTCCACCAATGGAAAATACTCTTGGTGAACTTGGGCAGAGTAATGAACAATTCATAGCAGGATACCATACCCCTCCACAACCTCAAAGAGTACCACAACAGCCATCAAGGTGAAATGTTGGGCCATCACCAATCGAGGTCATCTCAACTTTGGTTGAGAGGGTCAGAGGACTAGAAACTTTCTCAAGCAAATCAAAATTCATATTCGGGGCAAGTGGGAACTCCCAACCCTCCGCATTATCCTAGTCAAATTGACCTCCTCACAGGAACAGGCACGTTAGGCATGCCTCCTCAACATTTGTATAACTACCCATAGCAAACACCAACTAGAACCGTGTTTTCAAATGTTGCTCCAGTTGAAAGTATGATACCTCCCGGTTTAGTACCAAACAACCCATATCAGAGCAATGCTCCTCCCTATTTAAACATTTATTCAAAATCACCACAGAGAGATATGTTATCTTCTCCCGGGATGTTTTCTCAACCACAGGGGTTTCCTTACACTCCTGCAAATACATATGCTATGCCATATCAACAACCCGTTCCACCTCTCCCCCCTCAGTAGGCACCATCGATGGTTGAGACCTATGCGGTAGGGACTTACTCAGAATATTTAAAAGAACCTCTAGATTTCACCATATGAAGCATCATGCTTCCAATACCTCTTCCCGGTTTTCCTAAATTCAAGGGGGAGGGAGATCCAAATGCACATATCAAGGCTTATGCCACGGCCATCCGAGAATTTCTCCCTTGGGATGCAGGTTGTTGCCAAAATATTCCCTAAGACCTTAGAGGGTATTGCCCTTGATTGGTATTTTAGAATACCTGAAGCCTTGGTACACTCGTTCAAACAAATTTTGTCAGAATTTATCAAAGACTTTGACATGAACAAATTGTTAAGAACATGGTGTTGTCCACTCAAAATTCCCCACTCTGTCAAAAGTAAAAATTTCAAAATTTTGAGTTTAAATTTCTTTTCTGTCGAGCTGGTGGTGTGGAAAAAGTCTTGAAGTCGAAAAAATCTAAGTTCCTGGGTCATTCTGTAATAGAGGCCTAAAGGAAGACATTTTTGAACTGTCCCAAGTGCAAACGGGTCTTCTGTTCTCTGATCGGCCGAAACCTCTGAATTTGTCCCATTTTCAGGCCCGATCGGAAGTTTTAGACCCAAGTGTCACCAAACTTATTGTGCGAGTTGTTCTATTTTCGGCCGATTCGCCCGATTTTGTCCCAACTGTCCCGAGGTTCCAAATTGCTCTCTGTCCCATTTTCGGCCGAAACCCCCGAGTCGCGTACTTCAGATGCTCTTTGTCCCATTTTCAAAAGTGCGCCCTGTTTCAATTTCACCCGAACCGGCCAAACCGCGTACTCCGGAACTTTTTTCCCGAATGTCCCAAGTCCAAACGGGCCTTTTGTTCCATTTAATCGGCCGATTCGCATTAACCACGCTTTCATGTCCCAAATGTCCCAAAGTTAAAAAGTGCAAAAGTGTCCCATTTTTTGGCCGAAACTCCCGAGCGCGCAATTCGCTCTTTTCCGTCCCAATTGTCCCAAAATGCATTTGTGCGTCCTCTCCCTGTTTCGCCCGAATCGGCCGAGCCGCGTGTTTCGCGCATTCGCGTCTCACTTGTCCCAAACGAACCAACGGTCATCCATACTTAGTTTCTTGCTCTTCTCGAATATGTTGTTTTTCAAAATATGAATTCAAATGTGCATTAATTATCCTTCTCTCTCCTCAATGGCTATGTAAGGAGCAAAACTTCCTTTGCAATTCTTACATTGTTTCGAACCCTTGCAATTTGAAAACCCGCGCATGTCCCCTCCCTCTGAAACTCCTTTCCAAGCCTGGTTTGTAGCTTTGTTATTATCAATATGAAGATGCAAGATCCTGGAGGAGGCTTGGGAGAACTAAAGAAGCAGTTACGTCGGACGAAACTTTCAAGACGCCCGGTTACATCAGTTTCCAAAGGATATTCATTGTCATTCTCAAGATAAAAATTCTGGCGTGTCCCTCGTGGCAAGGAATGGCTGAGACGTGGAAGAAACTCAAGCAGCGGTTGCCAAAGACAGTGGGTCCCTCTCAGAACTGGCCACCTGTCTCTTTCAATTTCCTTCTTCTTCTCGCCATTCCTTTCGTATTCCATGTAATTAGTTAAGGGAAATTGCGTTTGGCATTCCTTAACTATTCTCTAGTTAAAAGAAACGGTTACGAGGGCTAACCAAATTGTCAAGCTATATAATGGCCTTCTTTGCGCCATTTTGAAAGGGAGGAAGAACTTGGCATATTTTCTGAAAGTGTAAATAGATCAGACAGAAATCAATGCGCCAGGGCTTTCCGTTCATCGTCTATCTATCTCTGTTATCTGTGTGTTTTCATTTAATATTGTGAAGATCATGTTGTCTCTAATTTATTAGTCTCTCTGGTTGCATACTGTCCGGTTTTGCAAATACAGCGATCTTGTATAACCAACCCGAAGGAACTTTGTGTCCTTGATTAATGAATTTGAATAAGGTTATTTACAGAGACTTTGTGTCTTTAAATTTAATGCCTATTCAGCCAATGCAAGTGAACTTGTCTTAAATTCCTTGAAACTTCGCATACATAAAGAATTATTCTACTATGAATATAATTCTGAATGTTGCTATTTCTGCTCATCCTCTTATTTCCTTTCCTCAGTCCTTTTGTAACTGATGATCCTTGTGGAAAACACTTTCGTAATATCCAAGTTCAACCATAAAATAATATTTTGGTACATTTGTAAATAAGTTCGTTTCTGAATAAGGGAACCTCTCCCATCAAAGAGGAGGGACTTCTTGTCCCCTGACTGTTGCTCTTCTAAAAAGTCCTATTTGAAAACCAACACATGGATTAGGGAATTCTTATATATTAAAAAAGAGCACAATGAATCTGCTACTCATTTCATTTAAAGATGGCATACAATCCTCTACTCATCAGCAAGTGCTCCGAACATGGATTAGATGGAACTATGTGACTTATTCCTTCATTCTATCAATAGAGAGATAAAGGAAGAAGTCCAAAAGTTCCCACTAAGGACTTATGATGAAGTACTTGAGAGTGCTCTCCGAATCCATCAAGTGGCAATAGACAATGGCCATAAGACATATAGAACAAATGAGAAATTAATCGCTCCTAATCAAAACACTACGACTTATCCTAATGTCGGGAATACCAATAAAGGACCCAAAATTCTTAACAAAAACCATGGTGTTACAAAAGATGGTGTCACAAACCAGGTTAAAAGGGCAAATGTCATGAACACCTCACCACCCATTAACAATCAGAGAAATAATAACTTTACTCCAACAATCAACGCGGTGGATTTTAATCATCCATCACGACAACAACAGAAACAATGGAAAATCCAGACACAAGGTCCAAACCGAAATCCAACTGGATATCCAAACAAAGCCAAAGGTAACAGTCTCAAAATTTCAACTCTAACAACCAGCAACCTAGTCAGAGTTTTGGACCACAACAGGTTTCAAACCAACAACCTCGAAACTATAATCCCAACTTGTATTGTGGTTTCCACAAGATTCAAGGCCATGATACTAGGACTTGTCATGACTATAATAAATTCATGCAACATTTTCCAAAAGACCAAAGACAACTCTTTATAGATATGTTTTTAACAAATTCTGCATTACCCACTAAACACTTATACGGGAGCAGTTTCCCCTCAAAATGCACCCCTCAAGATTTTTAACGATCCTCTCCCAAATCACTCTAACAATAACAGGTTAGATCCAAATGGGACAAACAAGGGTGTTATGACAGGAAATAATGATCATGAAGCCTCAACTTCATCAAATTCACTGGTCGCAACCCAATTAGGAACTCAACCACAAACCAAGATAGTCGATTTGGTAGAGTTAAATATCGAGCTACACGTAGAAACCATAACAAGAACATGAGATTATTCTTCTCAACCAGTTCCAATCTACCCATTAGTAACAGAGAATATTCAACAAACACTAGTGAAACCTATAGGCTGCTTACAATCTAATTAATGACCTAATAAAGACCTTCTCTCACATTTCCTTCTTGCATTTGTTGAAAAAATCTCCTGCTCATAGGGCTGCTCTCTTAGAAGTGTTAGGTCTTGGTCATCTAATTAACATCACTCCTCCTCCTGAAACACAAGTAAACCATGTAGACTTTGACATCTACCCTCCAAGGCAGCCAGATAGGGATACTGAGTTTATATTTGATATAAGTAAAATGCCAACAGACGCTGAAATCACACATACAGGTGACCCAGCCTTGCATTTGTAGGTATGGGTTTATAATAATTATGTTAAGCGTGTAATTATTGATGATGGCGCAGCAGCTAACATAGTCCCCTTCACTTTTCTTCAAAAGCTAGGATATGGAGAAACAAATTGTTCCACAACATGAAATACGCTAAGGGGTTATGATAGCCTCAAGGCCACTTCAATTGGGACTATAGTGTTACCAGTCACCTTAGGACCCAAGACAATCCTCACTGAATTTTATATTATAGATCAGGAAACCAACTATAATATGATTCTCGGTCAACCATGGATACATCGCATGAAGGCAATCCCTTCCACGTTATTCCAGGAAATAATATTTTTACACCTTGGAAAAATATTTTGGCACAAGGTGACCCAAAACCCTTTGACATACATTTAGCAGATTTGAAAAAGAGACTAGGTGTTCACTTTGAGTTTGAGCTCTCAATGAATCAACTTAACAAACTATTCAATTTAAAGCCAGAAGTAAAGTTGGTACCTACAACAGAATTAGAAATCATTAATCTAGTCAAAGGCATTCTGGCACTCAAAAATGAGACTAACGTCATAGAGACAGTATCATTAGGAACTACCGCAAAAAAAATTGAGTTACTAGAGAAAGATTTACCTATTCTCCTACCATTTGATTCCATGGGTATAAGAAGTACCCTAGGAATTGGCTCCCTTCCAGCGGACGAAGTTTGTATGGTAGAAGTAACCAAGGCAAAAGAAGCAAACATGAAGAATTTTCCAATATCCATTTTTCCGAACAAATATTAGACCCTCCACTTTTATGGAGCTAGATTTCGTTTCGGCATTGGGGCAGGTGTGATCTTTACTTCTCCTGAGGGAAAGATCCGACTTTTTTCCTTTAAGTTAAACTTTGAATGTACAAACAACGGGGCTAAATACGAAGCCCTCCTCCTTGGCCTCATCATAGCCAAAAGAATGGGCATTGATAACATTAGAGTACTAGAAGACTCGTAATTAGTTGCGAACCAAGTATCTGAGGTATATGAAACTAGAGCTGAACACTTACAACTCTCTAAAATGGTGGTGTTAGATCTAACCAAGGGATTCAATTTCATATCAATCAAAGCAATCCCACAAGAACAAAACCTTCTCTCTGATTTAATAGCAACCTCAACTTCCCGTTTCACTCCAAGCAGTGAGTTAGAAAATACAAGTTTCATGGTATCACTTCATACTGAACCATTGGTGTGTAAAATACCAACAACCCCGATCTTGACACATATAGAAGCTAAAAATGAACCTACCATCCTAGATCACTTTGACAATGATAGGGCACACTTGGATATTTAAATGCCTATGCGGAATTGCATCTCACTCATCAAATAGTATATTTTTCCCTAATCCCATCTTCCTCTTCCTATTTTGGAAATCCCATGATATAATCTCCCCCGCAAAAGAATCTCAAAATCTATGAGGTAGAGAATGGAGAAGGTTTGGAACTACCTCTAGCCCCACCTAAATTTGAAGAAGGCAATGCTTCCTTAATTGAAGGAACGATTGACATAAATATTGGAACGGAGGAAGAACCAAATATTTTGAAGCTGGGATCCTCGTTAACTCTAGAGGAGATATGAATACATACCCAGATCCTCAAGGAACATCAAAAAGCTTTCACATTTAATTATAAAGAAATGAAAGGAATTGCACCACATATCGCGGTACACAATCTTGTCACCAAACCAGATGAAAATCCAACTAAGTAAAAGTTGAGACCAATGAAACCAAAAGTGGCTCTCATGGTGAAAGAAGTAATGAAACTTCTCCAGGTGGGACCAATGAAACCAGTCGTGCTCGTCTCTCACTATCGAGGGAGTACTACTCACTGCTCTGGGGGAACTACCCTGAAGTAGGTAGTTATGTAAAATAACGCCTCACCACCAAGCCTCGTGGCATCATGGATCAAGTCAGCATCTCCAGATGTGAGGGCTGCCTGAAGGGAAACATCGCGCTCGCCTGTCACTCTGCCTAAATCGGCCTCAGCCTATCCCGAAGAGGCAGCCTCTCAATCTATCTCTCTGCAGTAACAGTCTGCACCTCAGCTTGTGCCTGATCCCTCTATGCAAGAAGGCCCTGTGATCGTGTATAGACGTGATCCCTCTGAGCAATGACCATCTTCACCTGAGTCTGGGACTGATGTAAAAGGCTCAATATCTAAGCCCTGTGTCGCCTTCTCTCACATTTGACTCTGCCATGTTGCTCTATCGTCTCCTGGGCCAACCTGGGCCCGAGCCTGATCTCACTTTGAAAGTAATGTAACAATATGGGTCCAAGCCTCATCACGCTCCACTGTAGTAGTCACACACCGGCCTCGGGCCTCATCCCTCTCTGCTCTAGCTGTATCTCTCTCAGCTAGAGCCTGTTGTAGCTACTGATGTACTATGGCTATCTGTGCCACTGGTTGTGTGGTTGTCTGTGCCACCAAGACTAGTCCCTGGGGTGCTATGGATTACTAGCCCTGCTCTAGGACCCTCACTCTAGGAGACTGAAATGGTGCCTGTACTGGGCTCTGTGGCCTTGGTCCTTATGCCTATGCGTCACCCTTCCCATCATGCAGAATGCCATCAAAAGGATCCTCTGGATCTGGCCCCACTGCTCTATCTCTCTGCTCGAACCCATGCTAGATCTCTATAGGTGGGTGAGCACCTACTGCCCAAGCCTCCTCTGGCATAGCAAGACACCGGGGTAACAAAATGGCGTACCAAGTTGCATAGTCTGTTGTAGTCCCTGGGTCCCGCACCTATCATGCTGGGTCCCATGCCTATGGGACCACCTATGTAAAACTCACCCTAGCTCGGGCCACCGGTATGCGAGGCCCCATGGTATGCCTCTCTGAATCTCTGCGTGCATACCATATATCTGGATGTGGGACCCCCTGTACTCTGCCAAGCTGCCTCTGGCACCTGTCAACTCAATATAGCTCTATAATGTAGCTATGGCTGCCGATGATGTAGTGCTCTACTGAGCACACACTAAGCTTTGTGGCATCCTCTGGCCACTAGAAATGTCTGTAAGGCCTCCAAATAATATCTATCGCTGGCATCTCATCGAACTCTTGCCTATATCTAAATAGGCTGCTGAGGTGGCCGCGTACATCACCACCTATTGTTACCCATGCCATGTAAGATGGCTCCTCTGGGTCTCGGAACACGTAAAGTGCCCACAGGGCGTCTGATGGCAATATGGTCCCATGACCAGATCTGTAGTAAGGAGGCTGGACCCACGGTCTTCTAACCATGGTAGGTAATCAAATGTAGATCCCAGTATAAGTGGGCCAAAATGCACTGTCCCCAACAGTATCTCTCGCCACTAAAAATGCCATGAACCAAAGGTAATAGTCCTCTCGGGAATGATGTCCCTGTCTTATCAGTGAGTAAAAACCCACTGATAAGAGACATGATGTAGAGAGGCCCCCGATGCAGTGTGGGGTCAGAAATGCACTCGTGAAGAGCTATGGTCATACCATCGTGCGGTATGTCATCTACATCAAAAAGATCACTGCATGCTACTCTGATCAACCCTGCATCTGAGTTGTACTCAATCAAGGTGCCTATGATCGGCATGTGAAGTATCCACCATACATCCTCGAGGGTCATAGTCATCTCCCCTATGGGAAATCTGAAACACTAACTCTCGCTATGCCATTGCTTGGCTAGCGCAGTCAGTAGGCCATGGTCCAATGTAATGGAGGGCATCTGAGACACGAGGCCTAGCCCCACCGCCTCAAGGAGTATAGCCATGGCACGCCAGTCTCACCGGTGCATACTCCCCTCTAGCTCTGCTATCCGAGAGTGGCGCTCCCGCGTCTGTAAAACTGGCAATCGTCTCTGCAAAATATCAAATCACTCGTCAGTTACTAACATTTCTTCTAAAAATCTATCTATCATTTTAGGGTTAACCCAAACATCCTAAAATTTCTTCTAAGTGTCATCTTTTTGACATTTTTCTATCTATCCTCCACTAGCCTGGGACGTATGTGCACCCTTTTTGGCGTGTGTGCCTCCTTTTTGGTGTTTGCGCATACATGCGCTTGTCTTCTAGTGCTTGTTCCCTCATTCAGGTGCCAGTGTGCCCTTTTTGGAGTGTGCACCACACATTTAGCACTTGCGGCATCGTTTCTATACCTGCACTTGCGCGCATGACCACCCCCCAAGTGTGTGTACCCTCCCTTTCATGTGTGCACCCCATTTTTCATGTGTGCGTCCATTTTTGGGTATGTGCACATGCGCGCACATGTGTGATGTGTGCACGTGCACGTGGGTGTGTGCAACTCATGCCTGCACATGCGCATGTGTGTATTATGGCACGTGCACCCCCAATGGGATGTTTGTGCCCCTGAACTGACACATGCGCCTGCGCGCATGCGCGCCGACGCGACTTCCTAATGCTAAAAGCTAAATTTGGGCATTAATGATAACAATTAATGAGCAAGGGTTCGATACTCACGAAGAGGCCATCGTCTGCATACCGCTAGTACCCTCGGACTGCATCTACGCACCTCACTCGGTCTCGCGCGATCACCATTGTCCTCGTCACTATCAGAGCCTCACAGTAAAAAATATTCTAAATGGCTCGGTTAAAATGAATTGGTCGCGATGTTTTTACCCCCCTAGGTGGGGTATATTAACCTGTTTTTCACTGCCGGGAGGGCCTGGAGGCCCGTTTCGATCACCGTTTTCTCCTCTGTTCACCGTGGAATAATTATTTTTATTAAATAATTATTTTTCTCTTATTTTTCACCGTATTAGGGCATTTTTTGTTGTCTGATACCCCTTTCTTCTCCCTCAGACAATTTTATTGCTCCTAGGTGATTTTTCTTCTTATCCACACTCTCGTAAATAATTATTTTTAAAATAATTATTTTTTATTAATTTTTCCACTAAACAAGGACATTATTTGTCACTTATTTCTTCTTTCTTCCACCTAGGGCACTTTCTATTGCGCCTAGGCCCTTCATTCTCTTTCTTATATTTTCTTCTACTGTTCACCGCATTTGTAAAAATAAAAAAAATAAAAATAAAAACAATATATATGTCAAAAATCCAAAAAACAGGGCAATTTTTTTCACAAAATCCTAAAAAGTAAAAAACCTACAAAAATGGTAACTTGCTTATTACGGCTGAAACTTGTGTCTTGCGCATGGTATTTTCTCCATATCCTACTGGTTTGTCTCACATCTTCCCCGATTAATACGACTCGCAGATCGTCGGATTCACAACCATTCACAAAGCTAGCTGCTTGCTTCGTCTGTACTCTGGGGCACGTTTGTTGCCTGGTGTTGTTTCGTTGCGCACAACACTTTTCTTGGACCCTGTGTCCATTATCATTTCCCCTTGCATGTATCCTTGCTCGGGGCATCATTTTTAACCCTTGTCGTCAATCACGAACTTGTGGATCTCTTCAGCACTGATAACAAAACATTTGTACAACTGTCTTGATCCGTTGTTGGGTTAGATATGTGTGTTCGTACTTGTTTTCCCTGTTAGATGAGCTTGTTTCCTTCTCGTATTGCATTACACTGTTGTATGTTATGTGGAGTTGGTATTTTCAACAATGGACAATTGTTCGTAGTATGGCTTTTCATGTCATTCTACCTTTGTCGTATGCTTATATTTTTCATAAGGACCGATGACGTAGCTCTCATGGTAATATGATGACATCAAAATTGTTCCAATACACAGTGGCTAGAGGCTAAGCTCTTCTCTCCCCTCCTCCATATTTCTTCTACATCACTTTCCTCTCACCCCTAATCTTCTATCTCACCGGGGCATCTTGCCCCTTCCCATTCTTCTATCTATCTCTCACCTTTTTCGATTGTCGATCGTCTTCTTTCATCACCCCATCGACACTCGAGGGGGCATCTCTCCCTCCTACTAATTTTTCTTCTATCCCTTCAAAATTTTCTTCCGTCTACTATCTTTGAAGTGGCGTCACTTACGCCACCCCAAAGAGGGGCAAATGTAGACACCCATAATTACGCCCAAGCAATTTAAATACTTAAATTGTGCTAATTATCTATCTTCTGGAAAATTGACGACATATCATCAATAACATTCATTTTCCCTCATATCATCATTAATTAATTACACTATGCTAATTAATTAAGTCACCTATCTAATAAATACCCTAATTAATGACCTTCCGTTAATAAATCACCCCTTCTACCTAGACTAATTAATTATTATTAATTAATTATCTTTCCCTTCCATTTAACCAATAAATCAATATTTAATTGATTTAATCCCCTTCTAATAGCCTAAATCGTACTAATATTCCTCTAATTAGCTTCTATAAGCTTACATCTACCTATTAGTTAATCACCTTTGATTAATTAAAACACCCCCCAACTCCCATGACTTGCTAAGCATAAATTAAACCCTTCTAAAGTAAGGTTACCTTTTATAAAGCAACCTTATCCATTCCTAATCATGTTTTACCTTTATCCCACATGCAAAGGGATGAAGTGTTTCCTTTATCCATTGGGCTATATAAGGAGCCCTCCTTCTACCTTTATACCTACACCTAAACTTCTTGAGAAAGCAAATGCAAAGCATATAGCAAAATAGACTAAGAGCTTGCCTTTTGTTTTCTTGAGAGTTCATCATTTTGAAGAGTTAAGCCTCTTTCCTAAGTGCTTAGGTCATATGGGAGGTGTCAAAAGGGTCTTGTAGCCCAACTTTGACAAGCCCTCATTCCTAGGTTCTTGGAACACCAAGGACAACCATTTTTGATAGCCATGGAGCCTACCTAGGTTCCTTCATTTATATGTTGTTAGAGAATAGAGGATTTTTAGATGTTTAAACATTGTTAGGTTCAAAGTTTTGTATTAATGAATGTTTAGCATCTAACCCTTGTTCAATTCTTATCATGATGGTGCTTAGTATGTTGTTTGATTCTTGCTAATTAAGACTATTTAGGTGTTAGTCTTTTACTCACATTTAGCATTAGTTTAAAAACAACACATGCACACACATCCAATCAACAATTTACTAAATAAGGATTATACCATTGATTGGACAAAAGAATTCAATGAGGCCTTTAAAGCAGTTAAACACTTCTTGTTGTCTCCTCCCATGCTAATGCCTCTTAGACCAGATCATCCTTTGATCATGTATTCACAGGATATTGATGTCTTGCTAGCCTGCATGTTGGCTCAGGAAGATAATGATAAACAGGAACATGTAGTTTATTTCATTAGTCAGATGTTGCTTGATTATGAAACATGTTACACACAGGAAGAAAGAGAATGCCCTGCCATAGTCTTCGCAAAAAAATGTTTAAGATATTACATGTTGAATCAAGAAATAAGGGTCATTGTAAAGAGAAATCACTTACGGACATTCCTCACGTAAGGGTATTTATCTAAAAAGGTTGGACGTTTCATAACCTTAATGGGTGAGTTTGAACTAACATTTGTAAACCAAAATTCTATTAAGGGAAAAATCATTACAAACTAGTTAGTTGACAATCCATTAGATGGAGGCAATCTGGTAGATCTAGACTTTCCCGATGAGTGCATCTATTTTGTCGAACCCATGCCCCCCATCTCTATATGTCCTTGGTACACTGACATTGTCGATTTCACCATGGACCACACATACCCAGAAGGTGCCACATCATAACAAAGAAGGCGATTACACATTATCGCTACTAAATACGTTATTTTAGAACAGGTACTCTATCATAAATCCTTCAAAGGAATGCTTTTAAGATGTGTTGACACAAAAGAATCCAAAAAGATTCTGTACGAATCCCACAGTGGGATATGTGGAGGCCACTTCGGTGGCCATGCCACTGCTCACAAAATACATCGGATGGGCTATTTCTGGCCCACTTTGGAACACGATGCAATAGAATTTGTGTGAAAGTGTCATAAATGCCAAGAGTTCTCCCACGAGATTCACATATCAGCACAAGCTCTGCAACCAATCGCAACCCCATGGCCCTTTTCCACGTGGGGCCTAGATTTGATAGGGAAATTCTCTCCCTCGTCAATGGATGGCCATAACTTTATAATCACGGCCACAGAATGTTTTACTAAATGGGTAGAGGCCATGCCTCTCACCACCGTACCAAGTTCTGTAATCGCTAAGTTCATTTTAAATCAAATCATTTATAGGTACGGTGTCCCACAATTCATTATCTCAGATAATGGCACATCCTTCAAGAATGATGAGATCCGTGAGTTATGCAGCAAATTCAAGATAAGCCATCATACGGCCTCTCTTTATTACCCCCAAGCCAATGGACAGGCTGAAGCCACAAACAAAACATTAAAATCTATTCTCCTCAAAACAATTAAGGAGAACAAATGGGATTGGCATCTAAAATTATACCCGGCCTTGTGGGCCTATCAAACGTCAATAAGAACACCAACAGGGACAACCCCTTTCTCATTGGTATTTGGGGCAGAAGTAGTTCTCCCGCTTGAGGTCGAAATACCTAGTCTCCGCATCTCATTACAAGGGATCTTAGGAGAAGAATCCTATAAAAAGGCACGCCTCTCTCAACTAGAAATTCTTGATGAGGCCAGGTTAAACACCGAACAATGGCACAGATCCTATGCTGACCATATGTGCCGGAAATACAACAAAAAGGTCTACGAATGAGAAATATACAAGGGAGATCTAGTTCTGAGACTAGACAGATGGATTAACAAGAAAACTAGTGAAGGAAGGAAATTCTGACCCAAGTGTTTGGGCCCATACCGAGTCATGAAAGACTATGGAAACGGTGCATATCTCTTGTGTACAGTAGAAGGTGAGGAATTCAATGAGACTGTCAATTCCTTGCATCTTAAATGGTTTTACGAATAAGTCATTAGCATCACCATTTGTACATTATGTCTACCTACATTGCATTAGTCACTCAGTTGTTTCATTTTGTTCACTCACTTCATAAATTTTGTGGTCAAAGGAACTTATTCTTAAGCAATTTATTACAAGCTTCTGAAAATATTGGTAAAAACATTCAAATCATATCTTTTCAATTTTCATAATATCATCAAATAGTTTTGAAATCATCTCATCAATCCGACAGACAAAATCTTGATAAAAACCATACCAAGGCCTGCATGTTTGGTCATACTCATTATTTTCTACTAGGTTAAGTTGTTCTTACCTACGCTCTATTCTAGAAGCTTCTTGGTATCACATTTATCCCTCTTACATCTCTTTGAAACAAGCATACTCCAAAATCACATATCAAAAATGTCAAAACCAAATTAAATAAAAAATACTAAACAAAATAGAATATTTTATTTTACACACTTCTTTGCCCCACCAACCTTCGATGATGAGCCCGCATCTCTTACTAGTGGTGTGAGGTTGAGAAAGGAAAGAAGTGCCCTTACTCGCCTATGTCATGCCTTCGGTGGCAAACCCACACTTCTTACTAGTAGCATGGGGTAGGGCGTAGGGGATCCATTCACGCAAATTAATGAATCTTAGTATTTTAAAAATGCAAAGCAAAGTGTATTAAGTGAAATTAAGTATCCAAATTCCAAAGAGATCGAATCCTCAAAACTAGATTTTCTCAACCAAATTGTCATCCATGGATCTAAGTCTGGATAAACTGGAAATTAAGTTACATTCTAAACTATGTAGTAGTTTTGAGTAGGAATAAGTACGTTGCATGCTGACAACTCCTAATCACATGTAATTATCTAACATCACTAGCAATTTTATATGAAATCTCATGTGATTTCCTCATTTATCAGAAAATAAATAAATAAACAAAAACAAATTCTAAAACTCAAAATTCAAAAAATCCCTTTACCTCTACTAGGATAGGTCTCCAATGTTATTGACCACCTTTGGCTACCTTCATTTCTCCAAAAACACTAAAAATTTGGAATATCAGGGTATACCAAACGTTTATCTCTCAAAATCACAATAACACTAAATGACCCCTCAGGGGCTATTTATATCAAACAACTATCTTGCTCGGATCATTGGTGATCTTGGCTAATCGCCAATTATTGTGTAAATCACTAGCAATCCTAGGTAATCTCCAGTGATTACTCCCCCATTATCGAAAACATCCTTGTTTGATTACCAAAACTTGTCAAAACCTTGATTTTGGCCATCAATCCTTTTTTACGCCTTTGACCCATTCAAAGGTCATATAGATTTACACATCCCTCATAAAATTACACATTTTCAAAGTATGTGCTTCCTTTTCGGCCCCAAGACCCTCTTAAGAATCTAAATTCATCCTATGGATCCTACATTTACCACTCCACCCTAGATTTTGTATCTTTTTGGGAACCTTTTTCTTGCCACTTCCTATAATTCATACGTCTATATGTCGAGAACCCATCAATTCCCCTATCACTTGACTTCTTGGTCATGTGATCCCACCTTTGTGGCAACATATTTAATATTGAGTCTTCATTTCCCAAAACATCGTCGATATTATAGCTTTTCGAGAACCTTTTCCTATCATTTCCCTTAAGTCATATGTCTATAGGTCAAGAACCTATTAGTTCCCCCTATCATTTGACTTCCTGGTTTTTTTTATCGCAAAAACGTAGCACCATGGGATATGGCAATGACATATCCTTGCTTTTTTCTAACATTGGACCATCTCTCAAGTTGTGGAACAGGAGAACTTGAGATGGACCTCCAAAGAAGGTTGGTTCCTCTTCCTAATCCTATGTTACAACTACTCATAATGCAAGAAAAACACCTGTCTAATCATATCCTAACAATTCCAAGGATACTGAGAGAGAGAGAGAGTACATAAAAGAAGGGAAATCCTACACTACATAGGTGATACCACTAGAAAAGGGGGGTGTTGAACAATCCACAATGCATGAAAATGGAGGAAGGTGAGCATGGAGGGGATGGACAAGCATCATAGGCCAATATTGCACAAAATACACCATTCCATTCAAACACAACATTATTTTAACTTGCAATGGGAACAAATAAATTCAAAACATACCTATAACATGATGAAAGGTAAGATAGAACAATAAAAAATCATGCAAAGGATAGAGAGATTATCACGAAACACAATTTTTATTGCTCTTGGATTTTTTACAATACACCAAAATGTAGATAGAAGGAAATATTCACCATTACATAGCCCAAAATTGAAGGCTTTAAGCTCTTACAACCACCTAGAAGAGAAGAAGAGGAGGGCAGCATGGAAGAATGTCCAACCATTGTAAAAATGCCCCCCTTTACAATATATATAAGAATGAGGTAAGAGGAGAGAGGAGGGGCTCGAAATCATGATTCAACCATCTACAAAATCCATAATTGCACCTACAAAAAGGGATGGGATGATCTACAAAACCCATGCTCCATTGTACCTTGACCTGAGGAAGAAGGAATGGACCCTCTTACCTCCATTTACTCCATTTTGGGTACTTGAGTATGTCCTCCTTGTCCTAGAAATTCATCCTTGATTTTCTCCCACCCAATCCACCAATTTCTCATTTTTAATCATTTTATCAGGTGGATCTCTGAATCCTCTTTCCAACACCTATAATTTCGTGAAAATCTTATAAGCAGGGAGGAAGATATGGGGGTTTGATTGTGGGTCATTATTTGGGTCTTCTTCTGTTACATCTCCCATCATTGGCAGCATTTCATACGAAATTTAGTTTGGCTCTTGCACTCATGTTGTTACCGATTCACATTCTTCCACCACTCCTCACAGGCCTCTTCATCTTTGGTAGGTGATTATCTTCTCACCTCATTACCCAATGATGCACTCGTTTTCTTATTTTTCTTACATGATTGTTGAGGGATTTGTTACAATAAGAACCTCCTTCATTATTCACGCTCTACGCTTCACATTATATCTTTCTAGCGATACACTATCAAACCATTTCCTCATGAAGCACTCTTATTCTATGGTTCATTCTTTATTTCTAAGTGACCTTATATAAATGAATCTCATATTTTCTACACATACACTAGGGGCATCACTATTCTTCCCCCCTTTTATCATACTCACACACATTCACATATACCATGTATCATTCATTTTATCTACTTACATTTTTTACCATCACATGCTATCGATCTTTCTCTATACATACAATCCAACTTTCAAGCATTTCCCATCTATTTCTTATCGACACCATCATCTATCTATCAATATAATCATTCACACAATTCAAATCAATCATCACAAGACCAACATATGAACAACATATAAACAACAATCATTGCATCATGTATCAAATAACATCAACACAACACAATAACGCCAATCATCCATCTACATATATCGTCAAAAATCATAAATTACAAAAATATAATCGTTGGGTGGAAATCCCCCATCCAGCACTACATATACATCATATATCATCATCACTGTCATGGTATACAGCTACGGGAGCTCTAGAACTAGATGCTTCACCGCTCAGTATATGTCGTTGGTCGTGGGCCCTATATCTCTCCACCTGTCTACACAATATCACCACCTTGACTAACTATTCCATGAATTGGCCCTACAAATCTACATACTTCATGACCACATCTTGCACTAGGGATACTCCTCTTATAGCCTCCCTATCTCATTAAGTCTCCATCTGCGCCTTTTTATGCTCACTCAATAGTATAGTGCATGTAGCCACCCTCTAATACTACTAATGAAGCAATGAAAAATGCAATGAACTTCCATAATCGCGGAACACCTAATCTTAATATGGCATCTAGGCTAATATGAGTCTATTTTTGCACCCATGTTCCTATAACTTACCATCTAATTGCCCTCATATTCCTCTAAGCATCCACTACAGCCATCACTTGTACTCTCTAGCCCATAACTGGTAATTGCAATATATGATATACATCCTCTAGGGTCACAGTCATCTCCCCAGTAGGCAACCAAAAATTATAAGTATTTACACACTACCGCTTGCACAATACAGTAATCATAGGCATATTATGGGGTACCTCCCCCAATCTTGCTATGTATCGCAGGTTGGCATGGTCTAGCATGTGTCACTCCATGTCAGATAAGCCCAAAGTCAACAATGTACTCAATTTTGACCCCTGTGGAACTCCCTCAAATGAATATCCCTCTACAAAACATAAATTCCAACAAACACTCGACATTAGTGCATCATACATACTCAAAATCAACTAATCATGGCATAAAAATCCATCAAAATGTCAATATTTCACACTACCTTAGCAAATTCCTTTCTTGCGTCATCAGCACTCAGAAGCAGGATGTGGGTGCCTAGAAGCAGGTCACCAACACATGGAATTGGGCGCTGGTGTCCCGAAGGACGTTAATGCCTTGGTCGTTCCTTCCCAGGTCAGAAACGCCCAAAATTTCCAAATTTCAAATTTTGTAAAAATTTGACAAACTCGAACTCATTTCAACATATTTTTCAAAAATACTCGTACTTATCAACTCATATGTTGTCTATAATGCCACAGCCGCCACCACCATCTTGAATCTGGAAAGCCTCGTTGCCCTAGTCTGCAGAATCCTCACAAGCTCAGAGATCAAATTCTAAATCAATCAAGGTTCAAATGAAGTTATTATTCACTTTTCACCATTAGTATATAAATCACTTTTCACAATTTTTACTTTACTATAGTTACCATTTGCACCCATTCTTCCAACTAATACATGACACATGATTTCGCTCATATCTTAAGCTTTTTTTCTCCATTTTATTCCCTGTTTGTACCACTTGGTTTAGAATTTCTCGTACCTCCATATTGAACACATTCTATAATGTTATATTCCAATCTAACACATTTTTAACTTGACATACATGCAATCCTGTGACATCTACTATATTACATTTTACTTACTATTACATTGTTTCACATCTACTTTTGGCTTGATGCTCATTATATTCACCCCTCCCCCTTTCACTGAAATTGGGGCATATAATGGGGATCATCCTATAATCCCCCTCAGGCTAATATACAATCATTCCATACTCCTCATACACTATTCAAATATTTTGTATCTATTCCCCCTAATGACCTAATATAGGGGCAACAAGTGAAAATATCTCCATGAGTAATCTATCGCATATATTCAATTTCAAAACAAATATTCAATATTTGAATCAACTCAATTGATCGGTACGGCATAGCATCACTTCATTATCTCTCCCAGATGACCTTACTTTGGGAGTTGCATCACCACTTTCCCATATGACCTAACATGGGAATTATTTTTACATCACTTCTAGATGACCTTACATGGAAGCCATCTAGCATTATACAAATTGTGGCACCCATGGAGTGGGGGAAATGAGATGACATTGTCTTTCCTATATTGTTTTTATATAGGTTATTCAATCATGGATCGAAATGGAACTAAATTTGGTCTCTAGCTGTCTGCAATAGTTGGACCTTTTGAGGATGTAGTCATAATTGGAGGTTAAAGCTAGACCTCTCTCCCTAACACTCTTCCTCTGGAGGCAGGACGCCCAAATCCACCCTTGATCGAAATTTTACAAAATCAGGTTGGGAATTGATCACTCCCTACCCCTTCAAATCTCCATCGGCGATAATTCGAAATATCCAAATTCTCTAAGTCAAATCATCAATTTCTCCAAGTGCTCCTTACAAAGGTTCGTTATGTCTATTTATGCCACATGGATCGACATGTTGATCCATGATTCGCCACGCTATATGTTCTTATTATGCATGTACTTCTGCAAATAGGGTTTCTTCGGACTTCTCACAAGTATGATCCTTACTTCCATTACACTTCTTGAATTTCATTCAAATAGCATAAAAAGGGGGTAAATTTAGACACAAAATACATACTATTATTTTACTATACCACCAAGTATGTTGTTATATGTATAGATCTTAAGTAAGAAAATTATTCACTGGTAACACACCTCCTTGTCCATCTGCTTGCTTTGGTTGATTTTATCTGTCACTTTTGCACCCAATCCTAGTCAGGTCACAGGGATAGGTGCAACTAAGCAAACTTGTAGTAAACCTGAAGTGACCTACAACAAATGAGAAGCGACACAGGAAGACCATAATTGCAACTATCCCACAGACACCAATGCACATAATAGATGCTAGTGCCCATGAGGTCATGTCCTCTCCCAGGCACTCCTATCCCTGAGATCGTCACATCCTAGTTTATGAATCAAAGCTCGAATAGTCCATAATTTTACTTTACATCATGTCTATCGGTCCATAATTAGTCCAAACATACAGTTACAAGTTGAGTCGTCTTTATCTCCTATCTTTCATTCTTGCATGTTCTTATTTAGCTAGATTTTGCTTGAATATTTTTATAATTATTTGATCAGCAGTTTCCTTAAATAGATTTAAATTTCATTAAATCATTGTTCCCTTTGGGTGCTTATGTCTCTTACCCTCATTTTCCTTATTTGAATTGGCACATCATTTGGTATCTTTTCTGAAGTCTCTTTTATCACTTTGGGTCAACCTTTTTGGTTATTAATGACGAAATTAAAACAAGGGA
This sequence comes from Taxus chinensis, assembly GCA_019776745.2. Lineage (NCBI taxonomy): Eukaryota > Viridiplantae > Streptophyta > Pinopsida > Cupressales > Taxaceae > Taxus > Taxus chinensis. Next base: position 2,527,921 of record CM034151.1, on the reverse strand, counting down.
ATCATATATATATATATATATATATGACTTACTCAATATTATTAGGGTATGGGCAATTGGAGATAATTCTTACTATTTACTACTTGGCCAAAGAGCAACATTCAAGGACTGTATTTGGGCTGCATTATTCACTTCATAGGAGGGGTTACTCTCTCTCTCTCTCGCCTCTTGAGGATGGATGGATTAAATTAAATTTTGATGGAGCTTCAAGAGGAAATCTAGGTAGAGCTGGATGTGGATGCATTTTTGTAGAGATTTAGGGTGTCAACCAGTGATGGCCTTGGCGGTGGATTGCGGAATATCCTCTAATAATGTGGCAGAGGGCATGGCTCTCTTCTTCGTTCTTTTGGAGGAAAAAAATCAAAAATGGTGGCATTTGTGGATAAAGGGTGATTTTAACATCATTATTGGAGTTATTATGCATAAGCAACCTAAGGATTGGTTGAAACCGATATGTCATCAGATCTGGGAATCAAGTGGTTGACTTCTTGGCCAACAAAGGGGTGGTGGTGTGGGAAGAAGGCCATAAAAAACGTCTAGTATGGGAAGAGAATTTTCCTAGAGAGATTATATCTCTTTCCTTGAATGATGCAAGGTTGGTCGTAAGCCTTGTGAAAGAATAATTATTTAGGTAGTCAGGTAGTTTATTACCATAGTTAGGTGTGATTATGGTCATAAATATCCGGTACTTGACGCATACACCTCCCCTCGTGTGAGGCATGTCATAGGTCTATTTAGCACAATTCTCTAGTGAGGGAATTCATTTGCATTGTGACTTGGAGCTCTGTTGGGTTAGCGCTTGGGTGAATATTTGGGTTGGCCCCTTTTCCTTTTTGCAATGAAGAATTCAGGGGGCTCTAATGTGGGGCTGAGTAAGAAAATAAAGTGGGCTCTTACAGGTGAAGATGCTAGTGAATCTTTCACCTCTTGGATGGACAGTAAAATTTAAAATGTGGTAATGAGAGGGTGGCTAGAGAAGGCTTGGTCGGTTGCTGAGGAATTCGAAGAGTTTGAGGATGCTAACATTTGTGAGTGCATGTGAAGGTTGATGTTGGATCTGAATCAATTAATAGGAAGGTGCATTGTCTTCGACATGGCCCAGGGTTTGAGAGATGCAAACATTCTTTCGAATTCCTCAAGACAATTCATCCTCCACAGGGAGCATGCATGTTTGGAAGAGAAAATAATGAGACTGTAATTCCATGTGCATAGTCTTACCAAGGGTTTTCAGGTGGTGGCTCGGGGTTAGGAATCTCTGGCACCGAATCTAGGCGTTTCTCTTCTGAAGGATGCAAAGGTGGACATGCCCTATTAATATGTGACGCCTTCTTCTTCTTCGGCTCAGAGCATGGACGATTCGAAGGTGGATATGATTGCATAGGTGTCTCCCAGTGGCCGTAAGGGGAAGAAGGTGATGTTTTTTATCACAGGGTGCAAGCGTATACTTTTTTTGGTGTCTATCTTTAAGTGGATAGTTGGTTTTTTTTAAAGGTTTCAAATGTAGCCTTTTTGGGCAGGATAATGTATATAGTTATAAGTAGGAAGGTTTGGGTGGGTTAGAGGCTGTGATCAACTCTTCCCCCTTTTTTGTATATAAGTCACATGATAAGTTGCTTTACACTTTTTGAGAGTCCATTAATGAATGTTACTATCATGGACTGGCACTTCATGTAATTTTTTGCAAGCTAGGGCATTCTCCCTAGGTATCAACAGCAAAAAAATAGGTCAATAAGAAATGACACTTGGTAAATTAGGACTCAATAAAACACTCTTATATGATTAGGTGGTTCATGATTCATTGTTGTAATCTATCAAATAAATCCATTTTGGTTAAATTGCTTTAGACATGATGTGCATACAAAGATATTTTTTATGCTCATTTGTTACTGTACTTGAAATATGTATAATTTTGTTTCTTATAAATGATATGACAAAATTTCACAATCCTCGCATATCTAGTAAATCCCAACGAAGGCACAAGATATAATTCAATCGTGGTGTACTTGGATTATTGTAATTTGGTAGCTCGATCTTCATTGCCATTCATAGAATCATATCGCACCTACAATATACGATCTAATTCTTTATATAAATATAATCTTTAAACAAGTTGTGTGACCTCATTATATTCTAAATTAATTAGACGATTATAAATTTTATCAAAACAACACCTTTTATTTTTTCATTAGATATTATTGATTAAACCTTAATAGATTTTATCAAAACACCAACATCATTTTATTATTTGAAACCATTATCCATTTTGTGTATTGGACTCCATCTCATTAATGCATATGTTTTTGTTTCTTAAGAGTAATTAACTTGGGGTCGCAAGAATACAAAGCTTTTTATTTTCTATAAGGTTACTAGGACAAGATCTTGAAGGGAGATGATTTATCTAGTATATTTTCTACAATGTGAAAACTGCAACCCTTTTTCCACATCAAATATAGTTTTGGTTTAAAAGTACAAAATAATATTTTCATTTTATAATGAAATATGCCTCGAAAAATCAAAAGAGTGGAGCGAGGAATCTCAAAAGTGAGTTTATATGTTCCCATGTGAACATGAAGTGAAAGCTTATGAGACAACCTCGGTCGGAGAGGAGGTGAAAACCACACCCACATATTTTTATATTCTAAAAGGCCACTTATCTAGGGTATAGGTCAAATCAATCCAACCAAATGTTCTTAAATGGGACCTTTTGCCACCTTATAATCCATGCCATATATATGAGAGTAATGGATGCATAACCCAATGGTCTCACTTATGTGTTCATGATTACACATGTACCCAATGTCATGATTGTGTGATATGCATGTATTCTCTTTCATATGCCCACATAATTGGAAAGGAAAAACTTTATTCCTTGGCACAATTTCATTGTAACAAAGTTTTCAAAAAATATGAGTGCGTTTTTTTCATCATTCTTTGGCATTTCATAAGAGTTAGTGAATAGTTTTATATAATATGATACATAATTATATTTTGTGATTTATTATCTACGTCATGATTATTATTTTCTTTTTTGTTATAGATTAAAATATATATTCTATTTTTTTAGTATTGATGACTTTAAGATGAGAAAAAAATAGAAGTATTTTTTAATTATGTTGATGAATATTTTTCAATGCAATCAAGAGCGATGATGATACAAGATTATAATTTCCATAAATTATCAACAATTATTTCAAATCTTAAATATAATATTATTTGACTATTACTTAAAGATTTATCTCTTTTCCTAAAAAATCTCAATTGAAAAGATTTTATATATTTAATATACAATAAATTACTATATTTAAAAAAAATACTTGATTCATCATTTATCACAAATCAAAAAAAAATCAAAAACAATAATAAAAATATTAATAATTATAATTTGTAAAAAAGTAATTCAATCAAATGTATGTACTAGTACATATTCCATGTAGAAGCCTTGATCCTAGGGACTTGATTGATGGTGGGTAGTCCGGAAACACACAAAGAAAATGATTTTAGAAAGCTCAATTTCAGATACTTTGTGTTTGCCTTTATGTGCATGATTGGGAATTTATGCTTTAATATTAAAGATAGACAATGTCCTTAACAAATCTTGTCAACGTGTGCTACTTCATACCAAGAACCCTTAATATGCTCTAGGAGCACATTTTCTTCACTTTATTAAAAGTCAAACAAGTAGCCTACGTAGTCTTACCTGCTAAGAAATGTACATGGAATAGTAATCTTTAGGGTTTTGTTTTTCCATGGAAAAGTATAATGATAGGCAACTAAAAACACTTATTGAACATAATCTTGGAGAGCAACATGCTTGGAATTTACAAGGTTTCTCAACGGGTAAAATTTTAAAAAAATGGAATATATATATATATATATATATATAGTTGAGAAGAGTATTGTAATGTGGAAAGTGTTTTTACATTAATTCATAATATAATTTGGAATGTGAATTATAATATTAAATTTAATTTTATAATAATAGTAGTCTAGATTAAATAAGAAAAGATAGAATAATTAAAATATTTGATAAATTAGGGTTCGAGACATAAATATATTAGAAATAGTTAATCAAAAGACATATATTAGAGATAGGTGACAAAATTCAAGTCTAAACATTGAGGTGAGTCAATCCTTAAAAAATATGACTAGAAAATAACAACCACCAAAATCATGAAGATGATACGATCCCACAAAACTAGATATTTTTTACTTAAATGATTGTATCTATACAAGGATGAATACAAATATGTGAATATGATCTTTGTGCTCTAATCCGTGAAAGCCTTACTCACTATCTCTATTCTTATCGTTCAAATAATTAGGAAACTAATCTCCTTCTTTGAAACCCTAATCTAACTTGTAGATTTATAGAATGAGTAAGGAAAACAAATTTACTTTGGGACTTGTGCTAACCTAGGGCAAATTTGAGCTTTCTTGATATTTATCAAGCTCCTCAACTTGTGGGGAACAATTTGGGAATCAATTTTCAAGTATAATTTAGAAAATAACCTTGTGTAGTGCAATTATTTTAACCCCTATTTTTTCGATGCATGCAACAACTAGGAGAGTCTAGATGCTTCTATATGCTTGAAATATGACTTTTGGTACAAGGATGCTTCAAGAAAGAAGTCAAATTATTTCCTTATAACTTCAATACATATGTCTCCTATGTACTCTTGTATCTCCCCAAATGCAATAATGCACCTTTGTATTTAAAGACGTATCGAATTCGATTTAGGACCCTCTTAGCATGTGAGCCACGTGTAAGCCGAAACATAATGGGAGGAAAAGTTGGCGTACAATAAGAGGGAAAGCCAACAAAGAAATCAATTAACTAGTTATGTACCAAAACTCTACATGATGCCCCACTTTAGTGTGTATACTTGCATACATATCAAAGTAAGACAAACAATCATGTCGATATATGATGGATGTAGTCAACTTGTCATATCCATGCTTATGTGTATGTAACTTTGTGCCCCTACAAGTAAACAAGAGCTAATCAACAATTGTATAATTTAGTAAGGAACTTGTAGTACCCAAAATTTGGTGATGTGCACTTCTCAATATCACTTTGGCTTTTATTTTGAAATTACTCCATTTACCTTTTTATCAACAAACTTAAAACCTCCTGCTCTATCCAATATTCAGAGTCTAATAGTTCAAGACTATCCTCCAAATTAGCACTTTAGGAATCAGTGCACACTTTATAGAACACATCTATAAACTGTCATGTATCTTATAACTAATTTCAACACTTGGATAGGTTTAACCAATGAACCCATCCCACTTACTACCAACTTGTCCCTGCTACTTACAAAAATAATATTTTCAAATACACAACTTAGTTTTGTCGAGTGAGGTAGTACCATTGGGCTGGTTGAGTTGGAAATCATTCAAATCGTAACCTATATAAACACATCTACCCTAATCTATCGGGGGCATCTAATGATTTCACACAATGGAACACTCTAAGAATGACATGAGGAATCAATGAAGTGCCTATTCCTTATAGCAATATTACAAAAAGCTACTCAAATTCTAAATGCATCTCTTTATCTACCCTATATCAAAAATCTATGAGCTACAACTAAGTCACAAGTATTTATTGATTTTCTAATATTTCCACAGTTTGACATAATTCTAATTTTATCTAGAAAACTGTGTGAGAATTTTGAGAAGTCCAACGTTTCAGGTCACAAATTTGGACCCATCATCAGGGACAAACAGAATAATATGATAATATTATTGAAAATATTTTCTTTATAAATACCATATTTGAGGGAAAATAATTAAAGTCAGTTAGACAATAATAATAAAATACTAAAGAAAAAGGGAAACAAAGTTAGAAAATTGTTTTATTCACGTGTAAAAACAAGATACCTCATACTTACAAGTATAAAAACAAATAATAATATCAACATTAACAATAATTAGAAGACATTTTAATAACCCCTGTGTAATTAACATTATGGATTAATAATGGACAAGGAAATAAATTATATTAAGAGATGATTATTATTAATTAATACTAATCTAAAATATAACCTAGAATTTAAAATTAATTTGAAGAGGATTAATTTAGACTCAAAAAATCATATCATGAAAAAAAGAATTACAAATAGAACCACTAACATGAATAAGAAGGAACAATTTAATCAACTAAGAAATTTTAATTAGATTAATACAAAAACAATAGCTATTTAGGAAGGTTCGCAATCACAGGTTTCCAGGTATTGCTTAAAAACCAACCTCTATCCCTATTGATGTTATTATCATGGTGCATAATTTCAATGGCTTCACAGAGATGTATTTTAACACAATTAGCTTCTGAGGCAACAACAGTCACAGAGTCTATACAAATTGCGTGTTAAGTATTGATAGAATGTTCTGCCAACGTCGAACGCTCAATACGGTTATATTTAATGTCTTTGGCATGTTCATTAATTTGATGGCCAAATTGAAGGCTCCATCATCTTTACATTTTTTATTTTTCTTTATCTCATCATATGGTTGGGAGAACTGTGTGCGGTTTGATCCCTCTTTGAAGTATTGGTGTTTATTGTAGCAATCATCACACTAGTGGGTGTGTGGTGAGGACAATCCAACTCAAATCGTCAATAAACCCTTTTTAGGGATACAAGAGAAAAGGAACAATATTCAATCACAGCATTGTCATAATAATCTAGACACATTTTTCAGATAATATAAAACATGTGAAACAAATCCTGGTACTAGAAATTTGTGTATAGCATTAGGGGAAAAATTCATCGCCCCTTAAATAGGCTCAGCCATGAACCTGTCTTCCTTCTAACAAACTTGTTTAGTGCACACTTTCAGGTCCCTAGATTTCACAAGCAGTTTGACGACACTTCGCCAACTACTGAATCTAGTTTCAACTCATTGTCACACATTATGAGCTCAATAGCATGATAGCATTTCTTTAACCCTAAACCCAACTTGTACTTTTATTAGCATATCTATGTCATATCTATTGGCATGATCTCATTTACACATTTAAAATTTGTCAGATTATTATGTTGTTTTGAATTGCATTTACATATTAATATCTAATAAGGCTCTTAAACCTAAATTTCATATTCTAAAATCGCTGAAAGTGTGAAAAGTACAAGACAAGGGAATAAGAAGATTACACCTGAAAGCAACATTTCAAAAAAATAGGACATATATAACTCCCGATAAAAATTATTTTGTTTTGAAACAAATGGGACTCCATTCCAAAAAAATTAATTAATTAATTAATTAGTCAATTATGATTTAAAACCTAGAAATTATAAATTATCATAGAATGACAATTAAAGGGTTGAACTTACAAGAAATTCTTAGATATTGGAGATGTAATTAATGATTCCCATTTTATTAAGATAATCACAATTAGACTTTGGATTGTTCCAAAAGCCTTATTAAGTGCATTTGTTTAAATGTTCCTTCCAAATGTATTGAAATTTATGTAAGTGTTGAATTTGGATATAGTACATCTCGCGATGAGACCAATGTATCTAAATCTACTACAGAATTGTGCCTCACCATTATATCGATGTGTTTATACATAATTTAGGTATGTTGAGCATCGTACCAATAAGGAATTAAATATGTATTCAAGAGTAAAACTAGAGAGGAAAGATTAAAAACCTGAATATATGCCCCCCTTTTGAGTTATAGGATGAACCGATGAAGCACATATCTCAAAATAGAAGGATTGTGAGCACCATGTGTATGATAGGAAAAATAAATCTTCGATGCTAATGTGTAAATATTTCATTTTGGAAGCATGTATGTAATCATTTAAGACATCCCTATGCAAACATGAGTATAAGCAATATTATAGTAGGAGTGTGGAGTAATGACCCAATATGGACAAGCTATAATCAATATAGGCTCAAAAAGAAATTTTACCTAGAAATGGGCATGGTATAGAAATATGTTCTTTAAAACTAGAGTAATGTCCCAAGCTGGGTAAGCTATAATCGATGTATACTTGAATCCAAGATATCATCCAGATGTGGCCAAAAAATAATAGTTTAAGCTCAAATATGGGAGTATGCCCTTAAGTGGGAAAGATATAGTAATTTAAACACAAAATTGGAATAATTTGCAAGGGTGGGGAATATGTAATCAATGCATGATCAATAATCGATAATAAGAAGATCCCCTAATGTAGTAGACCATATATAGCAATATAATCTCAAGGGTAGGAATATTGCCTCAAGGTGGGAAAGATATAGTGGTGTAAAGTACGAATAGGGGACATGTGTCGACACAAAACTAAGTATAATCTCGGGATAATAGGAAAATAAGTGCAAGGACTTGAATGAAAATAACACGAGTAAAAAACTATACTAGACTCCTGAGAAATAAGTGTGTCAGAATCAAGTAACTAGAGAAACCCTATTAGAACAAGAGATCCAAATGGAAAAAGAATATTTATAAAAAACAACTAAAGAAAAATGGTCATGAAATAAAAATAATAAAAGGAACAATCAAGCGTCAACATAGAATCTATGCACGTGCACAATTGTAGTATCCGAAATTTGGACCAAGGCACTTGGGAATAATCATTTGACATTTATTCCAACATTATCTTATTTATACACTTGATTGACTTAATCACAAGGCAACTTGCTCAATTCTCGCGTCTGAGTCCACTAGGTCAACACTTGTGACTCAGCTTAACACTTCTAGAACTAAAGCACCCTATATGAAGCACATATACTTGATCTTCTAGCCATCTGCATCGTGTCTTTGATCAAGTACCAAACTAAACCTGAATGGTATCTCCCAGCAGTGGATAGAATCAATTGATGTTTCTATCGAAGGCCGACGATTTTGTTCGTTGTACTTGTGATGGTCAAATTTTCAAATGCAAAAATTACACCAATCAACTTAGGGTTAATTGAGTGGGAAATCATTTTCACAAGTCACCTATATAAACACATACACTATAATTTATTTAGAACATTTTTGGTTATCTAAGGGATCTTACACTCAAAAACTCTAGGAAGAACTTTTGGCCCTTATCATTTAAGTATCAAATCCTTAGAGCACACCAACAAGCTACGAGTTTGAATACATCTCTATTTCCTACTCTAGATCACTCTTATGCATTATAATTGAAGTCAAACATTGCTTTTAAGTGTTGGAGGCCTCATTAGGGTCTTCCAAAAACCTCTATTTATGCACATTCACACATGCATCGAGAGGGAGAACTACATAGGCTTGGCTGTATAGGCAATGTTCAACAATTGGTGGACTGTTGAGGTGAATTCGACCAAATCAAAATAACCCCTTTTTACATGCCACAAGGAAAGAAGGGTTTCAAAAAAGGAGAAGTCGTTCGTAGGGAAATAGATCCAACCATATTTTGATCAAAATTTCTAGATCCAAGGACACGTACACTAGATGCCAGAATTGAGTTGCGAACCAGAACACTAAAAGATAAAATTGACTGAAGGTGGACAAAAATACAAAGTGTTTGTCTGGATTGAACTAATGAGAATTCAATCTGATAAAAAAATGTGAGAGAAGCAATACTTCGCAGAATCTTTGAGATAAACATAAAACAAAAAATAGCATGCGCAATATAACATAGTACATAAGATTTATCTTGGGAAAACTATTTCAAAAGAAAACCTGACGTAATAACTTCTCTTCTTTATTGCATTAACTCAACCATTTTTAGTATAATACTGTACTTCCAAGTTCTACATTATCCTAATGTTCAACTATATGTAAACACATTGGTAGGTAACCGTCATAGTGGCATTACAATACAATGGGTGCCAAAAATATGGTCCAAGAATACAACCCATAATGGTTCCCCATACATCATGAGTTATCTAAGCACCCATATAATAACATGTGTTAAACCACTTGTACAATCCCAAAAACATATAGAGGGGGACCTAATTTTGTTGTTGGGGCTCATCCTCCGAACCCAAATTGGGGGTGGTGGGCCCCCCAAATCCCCTAGTTGGGGTGATGCCCCAGATCTTACTAGTCATATTGGACTATACATTGTGCCTAGCTATACATATAGAAGGGTGTAACTCATAAAAAACATATAACACATTTCCAACATTCCCTTGTTGAACACTTTCCATAGGGGGTACCAACGCCAAATAATCAATAGTTCAAGGCAGTCACACCCATTATCTTTATGCACCAAGACAATTTCTCAATACTTATAGCTTTTTGTCAACAAATCAACAACATTATCCTCCATGTTCACCTTCTCCAACAATTTTTTCTCCTCCACCATTTCTCTTACAAATGGTATTAAACGACAATGTGTTTCATTCTAGAATGATAATTAGGGTTCTTTGCTAAAAAAATGACTTTCACAATCAATCCTTGCAACATTTTGAGTGAACCCAAAAGTGGAAATCAACCTTTAAAGCCAAATTTTTGTCTTTCTTGCATGGGTGGTTGCCATGTACTCAGCGTCTATGATATAAATTGCAACATTTACTTGACATTTACTCGTCCAACTTTTTCTTCACCTAAAAAGCTAAAAATGATAGCCACTGGTAGATATATGCATATCTAGATCACCCCTATCTGAATACACAAATCCATGTAAATTCAAAGTATTGCTTTCACCAAGATTACCATGATAGTGTATTCCATAATCAGGCATCCAACAACATACTGTAATGTCCCTTTTTCCCACTTGAGAACCATTATTTGGACTTCTTGGCATTCCTTCTCCATGGCAAAGAAGTAAAGAAGATGGAGGAGAAGATTAAGCTTCCGTATGATATGTTTTTTACTAATTTTTAATATTCTTTTAGTGTTTATCTCTTATAATAGGTCGGCTAGGTTTTAATGACTTAATGGAAGCTAATGAAGGAAAATAACCTCTTTAAGGGGTCGGCATTATCTTTTAGTACTTTGGCACCAATGGAATGTTATAAAAGGAGAACTAAGCATCATTTCAGCTCTGGACTTTGGCGCATTTTATCTTATTAGAGCATTACAAGCTAGGAGCTCCTTCTTCTTGCATTTGAGGACGAAAACCCTCATATGTGACTTGCCTCGAAAGACGAAAACCCTTCTAGAGGTTGAGTGAAGAATGAAAACCCTTCATCTTGACTTGGGAATTGGTGTATAAGGTTGATTTAAGGAAAGGGTTGTCATTTTCATATTGTTGTTGATTTATTTCTAATGGTGCGACCTACCTTGAGTAGGGTTTTAAAGATTTGGTGAACTTTATGTGCAATTTTAATTGATAGTCTGATTTATCATAATTTATAAGGCCAAAATCTCAAGTTTCATGATTTTTGGTGGTTTCTAGGCCCTAGATCTACATTTTTTTTGTGGTTGCAATTAACTAGTCATAATTAATTTCCATTTGAATTTTTCTTCAATATTTTCATTGATTTTGGCTCTCGTGGTTGCATAAAATATATATAAAAAGTGTGGCTAGTGAATTTGAAGTGTTTCATGGTGTTTTGGCATATTTTATAAAGGATAAAGTTCGTTGATTTTGCATTTTTAGTTTGCTGCAATTAAAAATCAGATCTGAATATTTTGAGTGTTTAACTAAATTCCCTTTTTGTGGTTTAAACCCTTGAAAAGGTCATTACACATACCTAAAGATCCTTGTCACCACAGTCCAATGTTCATTTCAAATATTTGACATGAATATGCTTACTCCCACTACATGAGCAATATTAGGTGTAGTACAAGTTATTTTATACATCAAACCAATAAGTGTGTTAGCATACGACACCTAAGACATGTCCTCAATTTATTCTTCAGTTTTAAGAAATTGTTTAACAGGTAATATTTTACCAATAGAAAAGGAAATACTGGTAGGTTTATTTTCCTACATTTTAAACCTTTGTAATATCATCTCAACATACTTCATTTGATTTAACCACAGTTTCATGTTTACTAGATCTCTTTCAATTCCATGCCCAAAATAATTTTTGCAACACCTAGATCCTTCATATCAAACTAAAATGAGATTTGAGAACTTGATTGATCATTTCCTTATTGTTACCAATTAGCATGTCTTCTACATACAACACCATGATAACAAAATTTTCACCTTCTTTTTAAAATAAGCAAAGGGATCAACTTTACTTCTTCCAAGCCCAAATCCTAACACATCAAATTTATAGATACACATTCTTAGTGATTACTTCAAGCCATTTAGACACCTTTTCAAGCTACACACCAAATCTTCATTTCATTTAACCTTAAAGATTTTTCACTACTTAATGTAGATTTCATCATCAAGCTCATCGTGTACAAAAAATTGCCTTAACATCCATCTACTTTATTTCCAAACCAAAAGCAAAGATAATAGCTAGAAGAAATCCAATAGAATGTAATTTAACAATAAAAGAAAAAATCTCACCAAAATTAAGTATCTCTACTTGCCAGAACCCCTTTACTACTAGTCAACATTTATACTTCTTTATTTTCCATTTTGTGTTATACTTCTTAAATACCCATTTACAACCATGTTTTCTTCCATGCTCGATGATTGCATGCATAAAATTGGAATCTCCTATGGGGTCACCTGGTGAAGTGATCGGCATTAACTGATAGCAACCCCTTTTTGCCACTACAAACCCCATATTGGTTACCATCTCCTTGCCCCGCAACACGTTCTAGGTGATTCTCTAAACCATCACAGGAACATTAGATCTCGAGATGTGGTCTAGTCCAAAAGGTTTGTTAACCTTTGGGGAGCTTGCATCGAGCCTAAAAAAGTATGTTTTCTTTGGTGTCTCGTTTATCAGGGTCTCCCTATTGGAGAAAAGCTTAAGCACATGGGAGTTTTGAACCCTACCTGCCCAAATTGCCAACAACCTAAATCTATTAAACACCTTTTATGGTTTTTCCCCCGTGCTCAATCTACATGGAAATGGGTCTATACCCTTTTCCAACCTTTCATCCCAGAATTTTTCAATTGGAAAATGCCTTGTTGGGGGATTAGGTCATGCTTCCTGCAAAATACAATGAATAGTATTTTTGATGTTTATCAAATATTTGTCATCTAGTTTAGCATTAGGAGAAACTCCCTCAACTTCACTTAAAGAAACCGAATGCTTTTTATTACAAATACAAAATAAGCATTTGTGGCCAAAGAAAGTACTATTTTAACAAAGGATCCCACCAAGACAAATGAAGAGTTGATGATCGAAGATATGAGATGATTACATATCAAATCAAATGCAAAAGTGAGTGGATAATCCTACAAAATTAAAGGTGGCAAAAAGCCATTTGTCAAGGTATGTAACAGAGAAAGAAAGGAAAATGGTACTTTTGACTTTGAGCCATGTTTGGGAAATACAAAAAAAAAGCTAAAAAATAAGAACGACACCGTTCGTGGAAAGGAGACATTAGCCACTTGTGCACAGTTGAAGAAAAGATTATGATGGCCGACTTTTGTCACTTCTTTTGTTTCGTTTAACAATATTAGTAGATAGTGTTTATATAGATGTCATCTCAATATTGTCAATCATGTGGATGCTAATTAAGGAAGATTTTTATCTTGGTCAAGACGGGATAGTGAGTCTTGAGCAACAAGGATTGAGACTAGATACAAGACAGGGGAAAGCATATTAGCTCTTAGCAAGATCAGTTTAGGGGATAGAGGGTGAGAAGCCCAAGGCACTGGATTACACTAGCCATGTTTGGGCAGTACAAAAAAGAGTTAAAAAGAAATAATGATACCTTAAATGGAAAGAGAAGATATGAGCCACATGTGCACACTTGAAAAGATTTATGATGATCCACTTCTATCACTTCTTTCATTTCATTTGACATTTCAGTGGATAATGATTGTATAGATGTCATTTCAATATTCACAATAATATGATACTTTATAATGATCAACTTCTATCACTTCTTTGTTTCATTTGGCATTAGTAGATAATGTTTGTATAGATGTCATCTCAATATTCTCAATCATGTGATGTTAATTAGGGACGAACTTTTTCTCCAGTCAAGCTGGGATAGTGACTCTCACGCAACAAGTATTGAGACTAGAGACAAGACAATGGAAAGCATATTAGCTCTTAGCAAGATCAGCATAGAGGCTAGAGAGTAAGATGCCCAAAGCGGTGGATTACATTTACTACTCCTACCCCCTACTAGCAAATACTTATGGTGCTTGTGTGCTAAGTGGGCCCCCTTGCCTTGTAGTTATTACTACAAAGAAATGAGGATAATGTCATTTTGGTGATGACTACTCATGAAGATCATTTTCAGATGGCTTAAACACATAAGTAAAATCCCACAAAGATTGATAATCCAAGATCAAGTTTATCATAATGATGAACCTAACCAAATGTGGACTCTAGACCTCAAGATGCAGACGAAGCTCAACAATGATGGCTTTCACTCCCTAGGGGTAATTAGGATTACATAAACCACCTCACTTCAGATGCCCCAATTTTCAGCTTGACTACGTATAGTTTAAAATAGTACTAAGGAAGTAAAACCCTCTACACATCTTATAAGCTACAGCTTTTTGTATTATGTGTATACAAACTAAAGCTTAGTGTTAAAGCAATTAGTAATAAGAGTAGCTGTTACAGTTTGTTCGTCGCCAGTCTGCTTCACATTGGGGAAAGAAGAACCTACAAACTAAAGTTTATTAGTTTCAGTACATACAGTTTAATATAGCAATAGGGAAGCAAAAGCCTCAACACATGTGGTAAGAGTCAATTTGTTGGATTATGTGTACAAAATCTATATCTCATGGTTAAAGCAGTTGGTAAAAAGAGTATCTTTTAAAGTTTGTTCATGGCAAATATCCTTTGTATTTCAGAAGATCACAGTACACCTGAGTTTTGTTATTTTTTGTATAAATTGCAAGCTTCTTTTCCTGGACAATGGAAAGTGATAAGTCAGGTTTCAATTTTGAACAGAAATCATTTAACAGAATCTTTCCTTACCATCAAATGCCTAAAGGCTACAGCTTTCAAAACACTGAATATTACAACCTAAAGCATCCACCATTTTGTCCAATGAAAAAGAAGCGAATCTCAAGACATGTGACAAAGAACGTAAGAAAACATAATGAAACAAAGAAAACAAATAGCACTTCATTTTCGTATACTTGCACCTCTAATATCAGTAGATTTAGAACAGCTTTGAGGGTAGTTTTTTGAAGTCAAGCTACCTGTCCAAGGTTAAATGATGTAGAAAATTAACAAAGTGTGCATAACCCACAGAACATTACCCGAAGTGTTTGCACAAGTGGAAAAGATTAAGAGTTACCTATTGGCAATAAATTAGAACTTAGTGTAAACATAACATCATGTTCTAATTCTATTATAGATAGTATGGGTGCCATAACAGATTTTATACACTAGGGGCTTCAGCAAGTGTTAAAAACACAAATTCTCAAAATGCATGGATTATTCCGTGGTAAAATTTCTTCAAACTTGCCATGTATTACGACAGCCTGTGCATAATGCTCCGAAAATCTGAGTCCCTGCCACCAGAAGACAAACGCACATAATGCAGCAGAAGTACCCATTCCAATTGGCACAGTAGGCCAGGCAACAGCCACTATCCGGTTAGTATCTTCTACATGTGAATGTCTGTCCTGCAAGTGTTACATGTTATAAAATTGAATCTCAAGTAAGAGCATTACTAGAGTCTCATGCGTAGTTGATTTACCTAGCATACCATCTGTAGGTTAAAGCTAGTGACTTGCCCAGGCTGTGCCCAAACAAACAAAAAGGTGAACAAAATTTAATTATTAATGACTGAGGAAAAGGTCTCAACCTTCAGCATGTATTAAGGATATGTTTCCAAATGCAAGCTCCTGCAACTGCCAACTGGAAGCTAACTATTCTGGCCCTTAAACAAATGAGGCAGTCACTTTGGAGGACCCAACAAATCAGGATCAATAAAGTGACAGATAGAGCAATGATAACACCATTAACTATAAGCGCACCAGACTGCTGGGCCAGGCAGATAAGGCATCCATTTGGAAAGATCGACAAACCTAACGCCCAAAATTGGACAAAGAGAGTCTCACAGAGAAAAATGGCCAAGGACTTCACAAAAGATGGAGAATAATCTGTGTACGTAAAAACAACAATAGGCACCAAAAAGGCATGAAAACTACAAGTAGAGATCCAAAACTTTAATCTAGAAATAGGAGAAAAAATTTAATAAGTAACTTTGAAGGCCACTAAAAAGGTAGTGTTTGGGTCTGCCAGAAATAAGTGGTCAGAGAAGATGATCTTTGATGGTGGCCCTGCCCATGTCTTAGCCCAAGCGTTAGCCCCCAGTCAAGGAGGAGAGGAGAGGACCCGACCAGTTCTCCTGGACGGCCACGCAATCTAGAATGTGTGCATTCTAGTTTCTCTTCATTCCCTCTCTGTTCACATCTTCTAACAGAAACTAGAGTGTACAGGTACAATGGTGTGATACAAATGCAGCAAGCGAAGAGAAAAAAATGTTAAATTACAAGTAAAAGAAGAAAGATCAAAATGTTTATGGGCTGTAATGTGGAATGGAAAGCTAAAACTGTATTACCCGATCTACAAAGAGCAAAGGCAGAAGTACACCTGAGGGCCTAACCACCTATAACAACTATTGAATAGAACTCTAGTTATTTGCATTAGAGAAAGTGTCTAGATAAAAAATGGCACTTTTGATTCTGCAAAATTGAGACTAGAAAAGTTAACATATTCATTATATCAACCATTATCATTGTGGAATGAAATAAATAGCATACATTGAGCCCCCCAAGGGATTGAAGGGTGATTGGAAATGAGTTAAACAAACCAGTGAAATTCATTAAAGCCGGTCCCAGCAAGCAGTATTTGTGGCCGAGTATTTAGCAAGATGAGAGTATTTGAACTAATTGGAGAAGCAAACATATGGTAAACAGCAGCAAAACTGCAGATAGGAGAAGCCAACTACAGTTGGCCAGTGTGTAATGACCAGACTTTGACCCCTGAGCCTCGCCAACTAAAACTAATTATATTACTTGTTCAATTAAAAAAAAAAGCTGCAAAGAGAATTCAACAAAATAGTTAGATAGGACTTTTCTCAGAGAACAAACAAAGGTTCATAATGGTTTAAACTTCAAAGTTTAGAAAAATATGCCTGGTTTACTGGGATACTCGAAAATGCAATACAGACCTCCATACCCGCGTACGAACGTACCAGGCATGGGCACTGGTCCGGGTATGGGACATATACATCCCCGAAATGTGACACAATCCTGGATACAGCAGAATGTACCAGAGACATTTCCTTACCGTTTCAGTAGTACTCTTCAGTTTTATTAAAAAAACCATCTATATATCGTTTTTTCTCTGAAGTTTGAGTGTATTTTATGTTTTTTGAATCTCTTGAATTTCCTTTATACAAACATGACTACCATGATTGAATGTATGTTTTTTATCCTAACGGAACATTTTCTGTAATTCATTGGCTGCTAGGCTTAGCCACAACAGTTTTTAACTGTATAAATGTGGAACCCATTTTCAAAAATTGTTGCATTTTGGCCATTCTCTCATCTTTGGTTATTTAGGAGACTAAAAAAAGCTCTCCCGAGGTTAGTCATTAATATTAAATTCTATATTTTCCCAGAATTACATAGGGAGGCCTGGTAGCCTTTTACAAATACCGACTGTAGAAGAAGATTCTTCCAAGGAAATCAACCTAATTGCCAACTTTTCTTTACAAAGATTGTAGTCCCGCCCATGTACTAGGGTCAATCTTCGAAAAACATGTGTTTGTCTTTAGCAAAGTAGAAAACAATGACCATTCAGAAATGTGGGAAGTTTGTGCATCACCTTGGAGAATTTATTAGTATTGTTCTTTGCAGGGGTTGTACAGTGGAGCTAGTGCAAGTGGGAGTGGAGTTGCTAGTGGCATTCATGGAGCTGATTTTGAGGAAAATCTACATGATATATTCTTGAATCTAGATTATAATCATGTATATGCAAAAGTTTTTCAAGTTAAATGTTTTGGACTTTCGTGATTATAAAAGCATTTTTAGTGTTTTATCTTTTCTAGACCAAAAATGAGTATTATACATTTTTAATATATATTTACAGTTTTTTAATAATATATTGTACAGACGTTTCTACGCCATTTCATACACAAGGGTTTTTTAAAAATTGGCATTTCTGCGCTTTTAATTTGTACCCATTTCCTAGTTACCTAGCTGGTTTATAATAGTTAGATAGGACTTTTCTTAGAGAATATTCAGAGGTTTGTAAATAGTTCAATGTTTCTACGAATATGCCATGCCATGCCATACACAAGTTTCAAGTTCATTCATTACATAAACATGCAGAATAACAAGAAGGCATCCTACATTTTTCGAAGCCTCCCTAGTCATTAATGTTCCCAACAAGTAATATGAACTAACTGGTACATGAATTACAGAGGCTATATATTGACTGGAGTCTGGACTGAAAGCAGATCATGTATATAATCAATTTGGAATGACATTGGGCCCTTCATCCGGATTCCTTGATCCCACGCAATACCAATACGATCCGATCAAATGGGTGGGATGGGTTGGGGTGGCCAATCAATAGAAGGGGTGGGCATTTATAGATTAATGTTGAGGTCCTATCATTTAGTCTACTTAGGCTTTATTATTTTTACTTTATAACTTGGAAGTTTACAAAGGTGGCACCGGCTTTGCCAGGGTTTTGTCCTCTCACATACTGACTACAGTATGCATGAACCCAAGGTAACCAAGCCAAGATCATAAAACCAAGTGTGGCTAAGATGCACCTTTGCTATGTACCTTGGGATATGGTAATATAATATATATGGGTTGATGGAGATGCCGACATGTGGCACACATCCCCTTAGTTATATGTATGGGTTCACATGGGATATAATATTATAATGTATATGGGTTGATGGAGATGCCGACATGTGGCACACATCCCCTTAGTTATATGGGCTCACATAGGAATTAATTATATTGGGTAATGGGTTGGCCTACATTGGAATTAGGTGTTACCCATCCTATTTAAAGGATGTGAGTATCATTATGAGGGGTCATGGATGTATGAGTTGAGTCTTCTACTGAGTAGAGGTATATTAGAGGTGTCCCCCTCGAAGTGGATTCCCATCTTGGGAGATTGTGGAGTTACTCCTTCCTTAAGGAGCATTGTATGGTGTTGCCCTACCTTAAGCGTATTATTCTACATATTTGGGCATCTTGGCCCACCCATATCTCGTGTTGTGTTATCTTCTGCAATTTATTGATTTATTGTATGCAAAGTTCTTATCAAGTGGTATCAGAGCAGTGATCTGGGCAATTTCTGGGATGAAACCCTAATGTTGGTGATTCGTCTATATCTGGAGATCGACTTGGAATTTTTCAGATATTTTTTGTGGGGAGTGGATACATAGTTCAAGTGATTTCCCTCGAAATTTCAGATTTTTTGGAGCTGATTTGCAAAAGTTGTGTCCGTTTTAGGGTTGAAACCCTAATTCTAAGGTTTCGTCTATATCTTATGAATAATGACGAATTAGGAGATAATGTTTTTTGGGTTGTTGGTAATATATTAAACGGTGATACCACTGAAATTTCAGAATTGGTGGATCTATTTTGACAGATTTATTTCAGTTTTATTGTTTTTCACTATTTTGCTCCACAGGCTGCAATTTGAGGAATTTTCCTGAATTTCTTACATTTTCGGAAATCTCTCAAAATTTTAGCAGGGGTTACTTCTTTGTGGTTTCAGATTTGAGGCTAACTGATTGACAAAATCATCAGGTAAAATATTGGTCAAAGGAGTAAGTTTGTCAAACCCTAATTTTTATGCATCATGGATATACCAATTTTCTATGCTAATGGGGAAATTGATGCAAAAAAATGGTGGATACAATTTAAACAAATGTATTTTGAAGAATGTTTAGTATGGGTTAGTTTTTTATCTTCATCTTGGTGGGAAAGCGTGACATTGGTATTCTTATTTGGATATAGATCTATTGGATTGGGATTGGGAGGAAATGGAGGATATTTTCTTAGCTAGATGGGAAACAAAAAAGAAACATAATTTTTTTCAAGAAGAAGAAGAAGAAGCAACAATAGAAGACGAAGAAGAAGCAGCAATAGAAGAAGAAGAAGTTGTTACACATGATAATGCATCTCCAAAGAAGGAAGCTTCAATATTTCAGTTTGAAGGGTGTATTCAAAGAAAAAAGGTAATTGTTTCCATACACCCTAGCAGCAAATATAACTTCATCAATATAGATGTAGCTCAAAATCTACAGGTGCAAACAAAGCATATCAAGGAATCTCAAATGGATGGGAAACAGATTCAGGTTTTTGAAGATTTAAAGCTTTCTATGGATAAATATGTTTTACATTCAGATTTTATGCTTTAGATATGGATGGTATGGATATTGTTCTTGGATATCCTTGGTTAGAGAGCTTGGGAACAATTAATCTTAATGTACAAAAGAAATTCATGAAAGTATGGTACAAGAGAAAGAAAATTACATTGCAAGATATCACACTTAGCAAAGAAAAAAGTAATATAAAATTGGATCATGAAGATAAATTTGAAGATGGTGAAGAAGCGAATAAGGATGAATCAGAAGGAGAGGATGAAGAACATAAAGTCACAAATAATTTCTCTACTCAAGAGAAAAAAGAAGTAACAAACAAGGTGGAAGAGGACAAGAAAGTTGTGGAAAAGGTTGATAAGGTTGAGTATACGAAGGTGGCACCATATCGACACCCACGCCATCATGAGAGGAAAAAATCATGGAGACATGTTAGGACACATGAGGATAGAAATCCATATGGATATACAAGGAATCACATGAATACTTTTGGCTACACATGGAATCAATGGAACAAAAATTATATGACATGGAATCACAGGAATAATAATTATGGATATGCATGGATGCCGAGAAGGAACACATATGGACCAGTATGGAACCAGATGAGCACAATGGAATATGGAATCATTTTTGGAGCAGCATCACCCACTAGGATTTCATATGGGTGGTTGGATGATCGAGCATGGCGACAAGTGTGCAATAATTTAAAGTGCACTCATTATATGGCTTCTTATTATGTTTCGGGGACGAAACATGTTAAAGAGGGAGGCAATGCTATGTACCTTGGGATATGGTAATATAATATATATGGGTTAATGGAGATGCCGACATGTGGCACACATCCCCTTAGTTATATGTATGGGTTCACATGGGATATAATATTATAATGTGTATGGGTTGATGGAGATGCCGACATGTGGCACACATCCCCTTAGTTAGTTATATGGGCTCACATAGGAATTAATTATATTGGGTAATGGGTCGGCCTACATTGGGATTAGGTGTTACCCATCCTATTTAAAGGATGTGAGTATCATTATGAGGGGTCATGGATGTATGAGTTGAGTCTTCTACTGGGTAGAGGTATATTGGAGGTGTCCCCCTCGAAGTGGATTCCAAGTCCATCAACCCATATACATTATAATATTATATCCCATGTGAACCCATACATATAACTAAGGGGATGTGTGCCACATGTCGGCATCTCCATCAACCCATATATATTATATTACCATATCCCAAGGTACATAGCAACCTCATACCCATGAGTATCACTTCATACATCATCAAACATATGAACCTTCGTATGAAATTTAAAAAAAGAGAATAATGCCATAATACCTAAGATCTTTAGTGTTTAGTGCTTACAGTGTTATTCGGTCAAAACCAAAATTACATGTTTCTCAACTTTGATTAAATTTTCTTATGGTTTTTTTATTTGGTTGATATAGTGCCTGCACCAGCACCCAGAAAACACATCATCCAGAAAAGGTAAGCCACATGAGAACCTGCACCACTTCAAGCACATACACCAATAAACACTGGGAGCTTTGGGGTGGTTTTGTGGACATATTCACCATGCTCATTGACTTTAAAACTGTCCCTTTTCATTAGAGAAAAGAAAGCTGAATAAATTGTTCCAAAGAAAAGTTGTGTGGGTGCATCATACGCAAATGGACGACCTGCAGAGGCAAATGGACGACCTGCAGAGGCACTTCATTACTGCCCTCACCATTCTAAATGTTGGGTGCCATTTGGAAGATGTGTATGAAGATGAATGCAAGTAGATTTGTTTACACTAGTATAGGTCCTGTAGCATTATTATAGGTCCTGTAGGGGTATTAAAAGTTCTCTGGTTTTGTTTTCCGTGATAATATGCTGAGTATAAAGGAAAGGTCAAAAAGTTATCAAACTACTTTGCAGGCATTTTGCACATGCCTGAACTCTGCAGTCCTCTTGGGGCTTAGTCCCCAAACAGTAATATAAATATCATATCTTTCACCAAGCAAAAAAATATAAATCATCTGAAAGTTTGTGTGTTTACCATTTTCTTTTTTTTGAACATCATTATACTTCTAAATTCTATATGAATATCTAAATTCGTACTGATAAATACAGGAAGAATCGGGATGTGCATCAGCTAGGTGGGCATTGGACTTATCTGTCTTAAAGTCATTGCAGTAGGCTTAGATACCAGGTTCACCCCTTTTGGGGAAGAAAGTCCCATTCTAGGCGAATTGTCAAGTGGGGGGCATATCAGATTGATTTTTGATGATTTCCTTGACAGTTTGACCAATATCTATTGATTAATGCCTCTTTTGCTCTTCCGCTTTAGTTTAAACAAAAAATCTGATTCATATCTTCTGCCTCCCACGTCATTTTTCTTTTGTATGCTTTGACATAAAACCCGATCCATAATCTTCCTTATACTTTCAGATTTCTCCTTTATGAAATCAAACACGCCTTCTTCACTTATTTTGCAGCAAATTAACACCTGTGCAA
This sequence comes from Taxus chinensis, assembly GCA_019776745.2. Taxonomy (NCBI): domain Eukaryota; kingdom Viridiplantae; phylum Streptophyta; class Pinopsida; order Cupressales; family Taxaceae; genus Taxus; species Taxus chinensis. Next base: position 2,505,085 of record CM034151.1, on the reverse strand, counting down.
CAGATTTTACGTCATATAGAATGCTGTGATCCCCATGCAAAATATTTTCAGTTGTCAGTTTAATACAAAAATTTATGTTTTGTGAGGAACATTGCAAACAGCGAATTTGAATCTGAACTTGAACCTGGTTACTTAGGTTGCAGGTCATATTTCTAATGACCTAGTCAACAGAGCTTCTCCTACCACATCTTATGGCTTCACCTAGTAGCCATGAAGGAAACAAGGGTTGCTCAAGAGTCAAGGGTAAAATCGCTTTCCCAAGAAAGCATCCAACTTGGTATACCATTGCTCTAACACCACCTGGTTTTTCATTCTCGGTGATCAGGATGCTTCTAAATATTTGATAGCCAAATTTAATCATCATCTAGCTGATATCTCCATTTTATTAGCTGCCCATACTTTATATGAATTTGTTGAAGAGACAACCCTAGGTCTTGCTCATACTAAGGAGGAATGCCAGCAACCACACAATCTTTGAACATCAGAATGGCTCCAAAAACATTGTTTAATGGAATATGTATCTATTAAAAGAATGAACAAAGAATAATATTCCATGACCTTGGTATTTCATACGTTACAACTTTCTTGCTAATTAGATAATGTATTCTTGTGGGATTGTTACTCGTGTCATTTTAATCGTTACTCAAATCACCTCCATGAGTAGTCATTACTCTAATAACATTTTTCCTCATGTATTTTTGGTAATAATAACAAGGCAAGGAGACCCACTTTCGCACGCAAGCACCATAAGCATTTGTTAGTAGGGGTAGGAATGGTGAATATTATTCACCAATTCAGGCTTCTCACCGTCTACCCTCTTTTCCCATTGGCAAAGCTTATAGTGAGTGTAGTGCCTAATAAATAAACCTTGTCTTACAATTGTTACCAATGTGTGATTAACCCAATTACAAACCAAACAAGTATTTTATGTTAACTTTTTTTGCTTTTAAGTCAAATGGCAGCATTTACCTTACATCAATGCGGAGGCAACCCCGATGAAAGCCTTCTTGACTGATGAAAAAAATGCTCGTGGTTAACAGGTGAAATTGCACTGCATAAAGCTGCAAGATATGTAACAATATATAAGTTCAAAATTGTTTCCCTTCTAAAGTCCAAAATTACTAGCATGAGGGAAAAAAAATAATGAGAATAAGAACTGCATTTGATAAAGAAATATGAAAAATAAACTTAACTAAAAAGTTGAAAAATCATTAACAATACATGTCAATAAAGAAGTAAAAACATCTGACGAGGTTTTTGAGAAAAAGTGAAATGTAAGTGACTTGTATTCTTCTAATAAACATGAAGCTGTGAAAGGCATGGTTTGATACACCTTAAATTCAGTCAAAAGGGATGCCATTTTCCACCAACTAAACAATAGGCTGCTGCAGTGCATTTTGAAGGTGAAATAAACATTCACACATTCATCACTTGCCTGGTGAAAATTATATTAGCTAGTTCCCTTCAAGTTCTGGTAATGCTTCTATTGAACGAACTTGCATGTTACCACATAATATGCTGGACTTCATGCAAAATCACAAGAAAATAAATAACTAGTAGAAGAAGAAAACATAAGGAACACAAGCAATGCCCTAAATGGCAATTGTTCTGTGGATTTTATGTAGCTTCATCTTTTCTGATGTTTTAGAGAAGTAACAGGTGTAATTTTCAACATTGTCTAGCACTACAAGAGATCTTGTTGTATGACACCACGCAATATGCTGGATTCCATGTAACGGTAAAATCACAAGAAAATAAACAATCTAGTAGAAACAAGGAAGCCTAAGAAAAAAATGAGATACCCTAAATGGCAATTGTTCCAGTGCTAAACAACATTTAAAATCATATCCCTTACTTCTCTAGAACATCATAAAAGATGAAGCTACATTAAATCTACAAAACAGTTAGAATTACCCAAAAGCACTTGACCAAGAAAAACTGTACACATATGGCCTTTACAAAATATATGAAGGCAAAGTTTCAAACTTTTTAGGGTCCTGCAGGGTCATTGAGAATACAGGATTCGATTCCATATGCTTCTACCATAGAGGTCATGTGATTCTCTCGATATTTGAAAAGGGTTAGTTTTCAATTAACAAAAAAATAAACCTGAGTATCATAAAGAATAAAATTCTTTTGGTTTCATCTGTGCAAAAAAATATTTGTCCAACACAGAGAAAGAGGAGTGTCTTCCTCTGAAATTAAACTAGCATATATATCTTAAATATAGCTATCTAAAATATGCAGAAAGATATCAATCTCAAGACACCTATCCAACCTATGTAAAAAAAACAATATAGGTGCATCAAGATTGATATCTCTCAACGTATTTTAGATGGCTATATTTAAGATATCTATGCTAGTACAGTAATAAGTATACCAAAAAATAAAAATAAAAAAACAAATATAATAAATATATTATAATAAATGAGTCTCTCTGAAATACACCAATAGACATCAATTTCAAGGTTCTTCTCTTAGATTTTCAACATACCACATTGATTATTAACTTCATTACATTCTTTGCCAATTTCGCACTAATTTGTGGAAAATGGCATCAATTTAGTTTCACCATTGTTTTGGTCTCCAAAAAATCTATTTAGGAAAAAAGGGCCCAAAAATTGCCTTATGGCCAAGCTATTATTAGTTTTCGATTGACTTCTCCAAAACAAAAGAAATAACATTTAAGTGACGGTCAAATGGACATCAAATTTAAGGATGAATTGTCACGTGATGGTCAAATGGACGTCAAATTTAATGTTGAGGATAAAAGTAAACCACGTATGTCATTACAGCCCTACCTACCATTGTAGGAACGCCTCTCAACGTAACCAGATCTAAGTCAAGGATGATATGTTCCCTTTTCATACTAACTCCAACAAGAAAGACGTTACATTCTCTATTTTATAGGTGGCAAACCGGCCGCCGAACTGGCAATGGGAATGGATTATCTATATTGCGGTGGGGACAAGGAGTTGGGCTCGATTGTAATTTCCCTGTCAAATAATTTTAGATAAACCTGGATATTTGCACAAAACCGTAGGGCAGTAGTATGAAACACTAACTTCTATGACAGCTGCAATAATTTGATTTTTATTTAAAAAACAGCAAACCCGATATCTAGGAAAAACAAACTTTATTTATTTATTTCAAATCAGCTGTAATAAAAACACTAGAATGTTTGAATACATTTTTTCTCACAACAAATAAGAACATGCAAACTACTTTGACTGAAAACTGCTTCCAAATATGGCGCCAACACTGAAATCCATTCCCATAGGGGGACGTCCTAGCTGTACTTGCTTTTTTGGATGCTAAAACAGCCCTGAATATGAAGCCCTAGCTGAACTGGATGAAGTTGTACCCCCTAAATGACCACTGCACCCCCTGAATGGAATTGTCAAGCTTAGATGTGAGGGATTCCGTCCTCAAATCTATATGCAAATGAGGGTTTCCGTCCTCTATTGCTGATGCAGAAGCAGAAGCTACTTGCAGACAATAAAGTAGTTGATAAATTTCCAAGATGATTGTAATAATAAACCCTAAATCTGTCTTTATAACTTCCAAGGCCTTCTCCAAAGTTGGCGCCCCTTCTAAAATAGGAATAAACAATATAAAATTGTTTTATCCTCTCCTATGTTGGCACTCCATCCTAAAAATAGGAATAAACAAATATAAAATTGTTTTATTCTCTCTTCATCCTAAAAATAGGATATTGATGCTCATGCAGCCCATTCTATCTTTGGCGCCCCATAATGGAATGTTTTATTTAATTATTATTCTATTTTTAGCACCCCATAATAGAAGTTCATCATTCTATTATTATTTTATTCTATTTTTGTTTTTTTGGATTAATAATATAATTTAAGTGTCCTTTGTCCAATTAAAATATAAAAATACTTTTGGACCCCTTAAATTAATTTATTTCCCTCTTTAATTTGCCTTTAGCCCACAAAAAATAATAAGAATAGGCTTCGGGAATCCAGAGTTAATTAATTCTGATTAAGGGACGTTACATCGATCCCGCCACAGGTTCTCATATAGCCTTCCTTCGACCAGGATGTGAGGGATTCAATGCATTCATCCCAAGATAAGATGATGGCATGCAATGCATGTATGCCCAAAGAACGGGTAACATTATCATTGTTCACTGGTGGCAAAATGAGATGATGGGAATGGGATTCAATCTAGCCACAGCTCATCACAAGGGCAATGCCAATAATGGATTCTCTAGTGGTTATACCTTGCTTTGCATTTTCAACAACTTGTGGCCAGCCCCAAATTTCTTCCATGTGAATTTCCAAAAATTGTTAGTTGAAATTTAAATGAGAACAAAACGTGGGCACTGGGATATCTTGACAGAGGCTTTTCTTATCCAACGTAGATACAAAAGATTGATCAGTGTGATATTCAAAATAGGATCATGGCTCGTGGGATATTGTGCACCATTTTCTAGGCCTTGACTACCTTTCTCGTAAAGAATTTCAATCAGCTCATCTCATATGAGTAAGATTGGTTTTGTTTATGTAGTATTTTTGAAAAGAAAAAGACAAGGAAAGATACAAGGTAGGCAAAATGAATGTTAGTGTCTATATTTTCGTCTCATTGAGAAAAAGAGAGGCAAAGATAGCAAAGATATATTTGCCTAACGGGATGGGCAAAGATATGGGGAAATCAATTAGGTCTACAAATTTTAATGTAACAATAGATGTTCACATTTGCAAAATCATTGACATTTTCCCCCATATCTTTGCCTATCATTTTTGTTATCAACAAGGGAAAATAGGTGTTTTCCTTGAATGTGAAGCATAATGAGCATGTGCTTATGGCTTGACTATTAAAGCTTGGAGAGGGTGTCCCTTCCTAATTCCTATTTAGTTATTCCTTGGTTCAAAAGGGGCAAGGAGTTCCCTCCAACAAAAGCTTTTGGAAAATATGAAAAATAAGTTGGTTGCATGAAAAGGTTGAGGCCTATCTTTTGCATGCACAATCTCTCTTCTAAATTATTTTCTTCAATCAATTCCAATTCACTGATTTTCTATTTTGCAAGCTTTGAAAATAATTATCGCAAAAATGGATGAATTGCTCTTAGTGCAAAGCTTGCTTGGCTATTGTAAAAGGAAGGATATGTCTCCTAGAAAACTCTCATAAGAAAGAAGTGCCTTGATCAGGTTCATCCTAGGACAGTCTTCACTAAGACACAAATCCTCCTGAAGGACAGTCTTTTCAAGATAAAATGAAGGCTCTGAAGGATAGTCTTTCCAAGATAAAATGAAGGTTTGTTTACTTCTTTTGGAAAAACTCTTTTGGAGGTTCAAAAATGGTGAGAAATCCGAGTTCTAGCACAATTCATAGATTAAGGACTATCCCCTTGCTTTCCATCCCAACGTGAATGACTTGAAAATTTTGGAATCAGATGTGTGGGTTTGAAAAATGAACGTCTATTGGATTACTATGGAGCAGAAGCAGATGATGATAAGGTTTGGAAGAACTTTCAGAAATTTTAACATGTTCCTGTTGACACATCAAATAATCTGAACAGCTTAAATATTTCTTGCAGTTCAAGAGAGGATTCCTTGAAATGGCATCTCAAAGGTTGAAGGGAGTTTAAGATAAAGCTAGGTTATATCTCAGTGGTTAATGCCTCGCATTCAGATGTCAGGGATAGGATTTGACAATCAAAGGCCTGATTAAAAGCCAAGGCTTTCTCATGGATTGCAGTACATGGAAAAGGTCTTAGAAAAAAAACAATTTAAATGTCAAGGATTTCAAAGACCTTCCATACATAATGCAGAGGAAACAATGAATCATCTTTGCTTCCAATGTTCTTATACCAGAAATGTATGGAGTAATCTCCTTCACAATTTAAATATGACATGGTCATTTCCCTAGTTCAGTTGAGAGTTCATGTCGGAATGGGCTTTCCCGAGCTACTCCTTCCCCTAGGAGAAATTTGGCAGTCGATCCCAGCTATAATGATTTGCACTGTTAGGTTGGAAAGGAATGGAAGAACATTTCAAGGTATCAAGAAGTCTCTGAAGAAGCTTGGACGAGGGCTGAAAGTTCCAATTGTGAGAATGTCGTTGTTTCTGAATTTAGAATGCCAGAAACTTTACTCGTTGAGATGTTAATATTATAAGGAACTACCATGGCCTTTGGAAAATATTTGATAGAATTCCAACATATAAAAATAAGCAATGAGATTCCACCTCTTGTAGGCCTAACCAACCAAGATGGTTTGAACTCAACTTTGACAAAGAATCAAAGGTAAACACTAGATTTTGAAGGGTACAGCGTGTCTTCAGAAAATGAAGGGAAATGCTCTAGCACTTATAGCATTGAAAAAGAGGAGAAATACCAGTATTACGCGGGTGCGCATCTCCCCAAAAACCTAGTGTCCGGGACGTCCAGGGGACAACGGATTGGGGGGGGGAACGTCCCCTCCACATTTCCAGAAGGGAAAAAAAAGAGGGGGACATCTCCAAGACGTCCAGCAAATTCAAGAAACATCCAGCACATTTTGGGGACAACTGGACATCCCTGTGACAGTCGAGGTACATCCTAGGGAAAAATCCAGACGTCCCCAATAGTGTTGGGTTTTTTTTTTGCATATACTTTTGATAACACACTTTTTTGTGAAATTTTATTTTATGAAAAGTTAAAATAACATATAAAAAAATAAAACATAACCCTAACCCTAAAAGTGACATTCTAAGTTATAAAATGACTATATGGCCTCATTCCATATCACATTCAATATTCACAATTGAGCAAAGTGAGCAAGTGAGCGAAAAAAAGAAGAGGAGAGTAACTGCAATAGCAAGAGAAAGAAGAAAGGCAACTGCAAGAGAAAGAACAAGAGCAAAAGCAAACAAGAGGCATTTATAATTTTATTTGCTTACATATTTCATAATAGTCACTAGTTTTTAAAAATTTAACTTTTATTTGTATTATTTAATTCATGTTTCTAAGTATTTGTATCTGCATTCACAATGTATTCTTGTTTATAGTTTGTAGGATTTTACAAAATGCAAACATATTGTTTGGTTGTTCGGGTTAAAATTTTAATTTTTTTTAATTTTAAGACATTAGACTCTTGATTATTGAATAGGCTTGACAAAGGTTTACCATGATACACATTCTTAAAAACATTATGAATACAAAAACTTAGGTGCGCATGTGAATGTAGATACAAAAATGAAAAACTTAATAATCCTATTTAGTGATTCACATGTTTGATGTTTCTATGTTGTTTCTTTTAATATTTTTAAATTTTTTGCATATAGTTAGGGCCTATACCTGTTTTTTTAATCATTGCATATAGTTATGGCTGTTTTTTCTTAATTCATCGCATATGGTTATGGCTGTTTTACTTTTACTTAATCATTGCATATAGTTATCACAATTTTTTAAATCATTGCATATAATTATGGGCCATGGCTATTCTACTTGTTTATAATCATTGTGATGCCACAACCATTTGCTAAAACTCAGATTTCAGCGATTTTGAAAAAATTATTTCTCTTAACATGTCTTCTGGGTTTTCTTGAAAACTGGACAGCTTGTTTATGAAACATAAAGCTAAAAACCCTTTAATTATTAGAATAACCCGAATCATGGAAGTGAAGATATAACCTGTTTTTCAGACACGTTTTGCTAGATTTTGCTGTCTTCAAATACTAAGCATATACCTTTATAAAAAAAACATTATCTCTTGAACCACTTCAGTGAAAATGACTCTCTTCTTTACGTCATTTCTCAACTTCATCCACAAATCAAAACCCAACTATACAGTCAATTATGGAGAGGCATGTATGCATTTGTTTTACCCGCATACATTCTGCCCAACATATAGTCTGTAATGTCATAACCTTAACTGTCTTCAAATATTAATGTTACTCAAAAGCATATTCAGGCAATCATTCTCTTAACTGAATAGAATATATTATCTTACCAAATAGATTACTCACTACACTCCTCAGACAATTGTGCCCAGCTCTTCTTCCCAGTGTTGCGCTGCTGTAGGGATTATGGCAGAATTTATAATCACCATAAAATTATTTGAGTGCAACCCTCCAGTTACAAGTAATAATATGGTAATCAATCTTCATGCACAAAAGAATTCATCAACACATTATAGGAACTGCATCTCGACCTTTTCCAGCAATCTTAATATAAATCTTTTAGAAAATTATACCTTTTGGTCACTCTAAAGATTCAGATTTCTACCTATAATGCAGTAAAGGCTCGTAGCTTATTAGAAGATACTCCAGATGAGTTGCTTTGCAGTAGAAATGCTTGGAAAACTAAATCGCTCCAAATGTCTTTTGCAATAAATCCTCAAACATCACAAAGACATTACAATACAATTATTTTCTGAAGTAGCGGAAGGAAGAATAATTCTAAATTCATAACATCACCAGATTCATGTTTATTGGCAACACTTGAGGAGAATAGATTAATATCACCATTACATTGCCTAATGCAAACTCGGCTCTTCCAGCACTGATCTTACAAGAAGTAATGCATGCAATATCCAATACACACTACGAAGAATATAAATCTGAATTAATTTAAATACTTATCTGTTTCAACAAGCATGCTGCACTCCGGAGATATACTTCTGATATCATTCAATTACTTCATTTAGATGACAAGGGAAAACAAACAATTTATATAATCATGAGGAGTCTGCAATCCCAGACCAAACAATGTTGAACTAAAACCTTTTCTTTTGCATAATATTCAACTCTATTTACAAAAGACACACCAACCATTCACCATTAGACAAATTATCTTTATTAATCTTAATGCACAATCCTAAAATGCAGGCCTGAAGGCCTTTTCTTTTCTTTTAATCATTCATTCATGTCGAACAAAAACTATGATTCGACACTTATACAAATTTATTGGCTTTATTTAACGCAAATAATATGAACTCCAAAAGAAAATAGATCTCCTTCTTTGTTATCAAATAATGAATTACAATGTTTCCTAAATAGGAAAACAACTCCCAACTCGATTTGCCAAGTAAACTCTAGCTAACTCTGACTAAATCTACTCTAGGTGGCGGAAATTACTATTTTTAGCAGTTTACTAGAACCTGCTATTCTTAGTAAGTTTGCATGCTTATTCCTACGGGCACAGAAATTTCCACACATCTTCTACATCCCTAAATTAGAGGAATTTCCAACTTTCTAACTCATAATGCAATTAATAGACTAAAATTAACTAATGCTCAAAAATAGGAAAAAACCAAACTATAACTTAAATCCTAATTTTCGGCCTCAAGATGGCGGATTTAGGGCCCGAAAACATGTCAAAAACTTGCCCCAACTAGTAGGGCGGTTTCCACTGCATTCGTCTCATCGAAACACGTGGTTTAAAAAAAAAATGGACTCAAACGGACACCCAGAGCTCAAGTTATGACCTTGTCAAGTTCCTGCTAATTCTGGCGCATCATTCTCCCCTGCTTGAAAAAAACGCAGCTCCTGCAAGTTGTCTTCTTCAAACTGCTTCCATTTATCTGCATCCAACTTCTGAATCTCCCACTCTGTGACCCAAGTATTGTCCTCTTGTTCCAGTCCTTTCCAATGTACCAAATATTTGTTGTATTTCCCATGTCGCGTGTCCATTGTTTTCTTATCTAGAATCTGATCCACTTCTTCTTTCTTCTTCACCGGAACCTGCTGCCTCCAATCTACTACTTCATCAATAACATCCCCTTCTGCACCATCCCCATGAAAAGAATACAAATCTGAAACATTAAACACTGGAGAAATATCAAAATTCCCTGGCAATTCTACCTCATAAGCATTATCGTTTATTTTTTTCACGATTTTGCAGGGACCAATCTTCTTGTACTTCAGCTTGTTATAGGTTCCTCTTGGAAACCTTTCCTTCCACAGATATACCATAACCAACTCACCAATTGTAAATACCTTTCTCCGTCTGTGCACATCTGCTATTTCCTTATACTTATCATTACTATTCTACAGCTTCTTCCGCACTTCTTCCTGCAATTGTTGTATATGTTCGGAAAATGCTTCTGCATCATCACTGACTCTGCCATCAACTGGTAGTTGTACCAAATCTAACACCCCATTTGGATTACTCCCATACACAATTGAAAATGGAGACTTTCCCGTGGATCTGTTTATGGAACTGTTATATGCAAACTCAGCTTGTGGTAATGCTAAGTCCCATTGTTTCGGCTTTTCCCCAACAATGCACCTTAACAGGTTTCCCAAACTCCTATTTACCACCTCTGTTTTCCCATCAGTCTGCGGATGATAGGCACTACTGAACTGTAGTTGAGTTCCAAATTTCTTCCATAAAGTCTGCCAGAAGTGACTTAAGAACCTTGTGTCCCTATCTGAAGTAATGGTTTTTGGAACACCATGCAAACGAACAACTTCTCTGAAAAACAAATCTGCTACGCCTGTTGCATCACTTGTTTTCTTGCAGGCAATAAAATGAACCATCTTAGAAAACCTATCAACAACCACAAAAATTGAGTCATTACCTCGTTGTGTTTTTGGTAATCCCAAAACAAAGTCCATACTCAGATCTGTCCACGACCCTTTAGGAACAGGCAACGGCATATACAACCCTGTATTCTGTGCATGGCCTTTCGAGACTTGGCAAATTCGACATCTCTCCACATATCTTACCACATCTCTTTTCAGCTTTGGCCAATAGTATTTGTCTGCTACCAAGGCTATCATCTTATCTTTACCAAAATGCCCAGCCAACCCTCCGCTATGCAACTCTTTCACTATATTCTCTCTCATAGACCCAACTGGAATACATAGTTGGCGTCCCTTGAATAGGTAGCCATCCTGTAAAATATACTCATCCAGGACATCTCCTGCATTGTCTGACAATGGACTAATTAGTCTTTCAACAATATCCTTGAAATCAGAATCAGAAGAATACAAACCCTTTATTGCTTCAAAACCCACCACCTCATTTTCCATAGTGGTAAACAAAGTCACACGCCTACTCAATGCATCTGCAACTTGATTCTATTTTCCAGATTTATGTTTTAGAGAAAAAGTATATCCCTGCAAAAATGATACCCACTTTGCATGCCTACTATTCAACTTCTTTTGGGTATTCACATACTTCAGGGCTATGTGGTCTATAAATAACACAAACTCCTTAGGCACTAAGTAATGCCTCCAATGCCTTAATGCTTGTACAATTGCATAAAATTCCACATCATAAGTAGAGTAGTTCTTTCTTACCTCATTCAGTTTCTCACTAAAGAAAGCTACTGGCTTTCCTCCTTGACTTAGAACAGCTCCAATACCCACATGTGAGGCGTCACAATCAACCTCAAACACTTTATCAAAATCTGGTAGTGCCAAAATGGGTGCCTCTGTCACCTTCTTCTTCAAGAATTGAAAACTATCCTCAGCTGCCTTTGTCCACAAAAACTCCCTTCCTTTTGTGCAATCTGTTATAGGTGCTACAATACTGCTGAAATTTTTAATAAATTTTCTGTAAAATGTTGCTAGACCATGAAAGCTCCTTACCTCTGTTATACTCCGTGGAGTAGGCCATTCAATAATTGCCTTTATCTTTTCTGAGTCCATCTGTACCCCATCTGCTGAAATAATAAAGCCCAAGAATACCAAACTCTCTTGCATGAATGTGCACTTCTTCATATTTGCATAGAGTTTCTCTTTCCTTAACACTTCAAATACCAACCTTAGATGCCTCAAATGTTCTTCTTTAGTTTTACTAAAGATCAAGATATCATCAAAATAAACCACAACAAACTTACCATTATACTCCCGTAGCACGGTGTTCATCAATCTCATAAAAGTACTAGGTGCATTGGATAACCCGAATGGCATCACCAACCACTCATATAATCCATTTCCTGTCTTGAATGTTGTTTTCCACTCATCTCCTTCTCTGATCCGAATCTGATGATAACCACTTCGAAGATCAATCTTGGTGAAATACTTAGATCCAGCAAGCACATCCATCATATCATCAAGGCGAGGTATTGGGAACCGATACTTGATTGTAATTTTATTGATCGCTCTGCTATCTGTGCACATTCTCCATGTTCCATCCTTCTTTGGTGTTAATAAAGCTGGTGTTGCACACATGGACTCATGCTCTCCCTTACGACCCCCTTTCACACGAGCTTTGCCACTTGCCTATTCAACTCTGCATGCAATGTCGGGCTCATCCTATAAGCCGCTTGATTTGGGAGTGAAGACCCTGGAATCAAATCAATGTGGTGTTGAATATCTCTTTTGGGTGGTAATCCATCTGGTAGCTCATCAGGAATAACATCTGAAAATTCTTCTATTAATTCTGATGTTTCTATTGGTATTTGAGCACTTACAAGTTCATCCTTATTTGCAACTAGTGCATAACAAAAACCGGTTGCCTTTGCCTCCTTCACAAATTCCTTTGCAGAAAGCATATTTTCAGCCTTCCCCTCTTCTTTAAGAGGTAGCAAAACTATTTTTGTGCCATCCTTCCAGAAAGTATAAGTATTCTTTCCCCCATCATGAATAACTTTTCTATCAAATTGCCATGGTCTTCCTAGCAGCATATGACATGCATCCATAGGAATAACATCACACCAAATCTCATCCTTATAACTGTTCCCAATAGAAAAGCTTATTAAACATCTCTTATCAACAGTAACTTCATTACCCTTCTTAAACCATGCAATACGATAAGGGTTAGGATTCTTCTCACAATGCAGACCCAATTTATCGACCATCTCATTTGAAACCATGTTCTCACAACTACCACCATCAATAATAACATTACATACCTTTCCTCCTGAAGTGCATCTTGTTCTGAAAATATTTGTACGCAGCCATGCATCCCCCTTGACCTCCTTTCTTGGAGCAATCATCGTCCTCTTGATCATCAGAGTTTCTCCAACATCTGGTGGAATTTCCAGGTCCTGTTCATCTTCTACTTGTTCAGCTTCAACAAGATTTACTCTTGGAGCATCTCCTTGCCTTTTGTCATGTGTATAAGTATGTGGGCATTCAAAAGCTCGATGCCCTTCTTCACCACATCTGTAACAAACAAATGGTCTTCGTGGAGCCTCCCATCCTCTATCACCAGCATATCCTCTGCCCCTAGAAAATCCTCTGCCTCTTTGTTGATTCTGGAAATCTTGTCTCGTATCCTCTTGCTTTTCCAATCCACGAGATGATTCTCCCCTACCTTGGCTGAAACCAGCTCGTCCCTGAAAGGAAGATGAGGCCCCCCTATTCATTCCAGGTGATCTCCTAAAACTTTGACGATTTTGTTTTTCCTCAGCCTTTAAGGCTAATTGATAGGCATCCTCCATGCTTTTAATCCTATGCATACTTATCTCATCTTGAATAGAAAATTTTAATCCATTAACATACCTTGCAGCCATTTGTTCCTCAGTTTCTTCATTCTCTACATGAATGGACAACTTGTAGAACTCATCTGTGTATTCTTGCACTGTTTGTAAGTTCTGTCTGAGATTCTGAAACCTCCTGTAAAGGGTTTGTGCATAATCCACAGGGAGAAATTTATCTTTTAGCTTCTTCTCCATCTTACTCCACGTCCTAATTCTTTCTTTCCCCTTTCTTGACCGCTCTTTCTGTAGGTGATCCCACCATAACATAGCATGACCTTTCAATTTCGTGCATGTAAATTTTACCTTCTTTTCTTCTGACATAGCCTTCCACTCAAAAAAATTTCCCATGCTAGTCAACCAGTCTATCAGCTCCTCTGGTTTTAGACTACCACCATACTCTGAAACATCAACTCTTATCCCATCATTCTTTCCTTCTAATGCTCGAAGCATCCTTTCTTCAAAAGCTAATGGTGGTGCTTGCGTTTCCTCCTCTTCACAAACTTCTTCTTCATCTGTGTCATCTCCACCTTGATTTCCTCTCTGGGTTATCATTGCAGCAAGCACAACAACTTGTCTCTGCAGATCTTGCATATTTCTATTCATCTGGGCAATACCGCCTCCTCTTCCTCTTCCTCTTCCTCTTTCTCTTCCTGCCATTTTTTTTAAAAAAATTCTTTGAACCAGCTCTGATACCAGATAATGTAGCCAAATTAAGAACAAACCAGATATACTGCAAATAATATGAACTCCAAAAGAAAATAGATCTCCTTCTTTGTTATCAAATAATGAATTACAATGTTTCCTAAATAGGAAAACAACTCCCAACTCGAGTTGCCAAGTAAACTCTAGTTAACTCTGACTAAATCTACTCTAGGTGGCGGAAATTACTATTTTTAGCAGTTTACTAGAACCTGCTATTCTTAGTAAGTTCGCATGCTTATTCCTACGGGCACAGAAATTTCCACGCATCTTCTACATCCCTAAATTAGAGGAATTGCCAACTTTCTAACTCATAATGCAATTAATAGACTAAAATTAACTAATGCTCAAAAATAGGAAAAAACCGAACTATAACTTAAATCCTAATTTTCGGCCTCAAGATGGCGGATTTAGGGCCCGAAAACGTGTCAAAAACTTGCCCCAACCAGTAGGGCGGGTTGCCGCTGCGTTCGTCTCATCAAAACACGTGGTTTCAAAAAAAAAACGGACTCAAACGGACACCCGGAGCTCAAGTTATGACCTTGTCAAGTTCCTGCTAATTCTGGCGTACTAGCACTGAGGTTAACACTCCTTTGAGCTCTCTTAGGACTAGCAAGAATACTTTGGCTAGTTCTAATTTTGGAATGAAAAAAGTTGAAAGCAGAGAGAAGAGAAAAGTCGTGGGGGCTGCCCCTAATCAAGTTGTAAAAATGTTTAATTTGAAGGCAAGGAAAGAAGCGGATGATGCTATCGAGAAATTATTTTAGGCTACTAGGATCCCATTTCATGTCATTCACTCTCCTTATTACAAAGAGGCTATGGCCAAGGTAGCAAAAGCAAGTACAAGTTATGTGCGCCCTGGAGACAACAACCTTGGTGTAATATCCCTAATAAATAATTTTTAACAAATCTAGATATTTTATCAAACCCTAGGGCGGCAGTATAAAAATGGAACTTTTATGACAGCAACAATAAAATATTTTTTTTATAAAAACAACAAACCCCAATTGCAGACAAAAAAGAATTTATTTATTTATTTTAGATCAGCTTCAATAAAAATACCAGAATGTTTAAATACAATTATTTTTTCACAATCGTTGATCCAGATGGAAAGATGAACATAAAACAAGAGCATGCAAACTAGTTTGACTAAAATCTGCCCTCAGATGTTTGTTTGAAGAAATCCTTGGTTGTACTTTGTTGTTCTGGATGCCAAAACAACCTTGAATATGATGCCCTAGCTGAACTGGATGAATATTTGTTCTCTAAATGATCATTGCAACCCCTGGATGGAATTGTCAAGCTTAAGATATAAGGGTTTCCATCATCAAATCTATGTGTAAATGAGGGTTTTCATCCTCTATTACAAATGCAGAAGCAGAAGCTACTTGCAGACAATAAAGTAGTTGATAAATTTCCAAGATCAATGTAATAATAAACCCCAAATTTGTCTTTATAACTTCCAAGGGCTTCTCCAAAGTTGGCGCCCACTCCTAAAAATACAAATAAACAATATAAAATTGTTTTGTCTTCTCTCTCATGTTAGCGCTCTATCCTAAAAATAGGAATAAACAATATAAAATTGTTTTATCCTCTCTCCATCCTAAAAATAAGATCTTGATGCTCATGCAACCCATTTTATCTTTGGTGCCCTCTAATAGAATGCTTTATTTAATTATTATTCTATCTTTAGCGCCCCATAATATAAATTCAGCATTCTATTATTATTTTATTCTATTTCTATTTTTTTAGATTAATAATATAATTGAAGTGTCCTTTTTCCAATTAGAATTAAAATGTACCTTTAGACCACTTAAATTAATTTGTTTCCCTCTTTAATTTCCTCTTAGCCTATGGAAAATAATAAGAATAGGCTTCGGGTATCCAAAATTAATTGATTATGAAAAGGGGGCAATACATTTGGATATAAACTATTCCAAGGTTAATATGTTAATGGAGGAGATGAAGGTCATATGGGTGTCACATGGGTGTAGCATTATCATAGATAGGTGGATGGATATTAGACACCGGCCATTCATCAATATCATTATTTCTTGAAAAAGTGGATTGCATTTCTCGAAAGCAATTGATTGTTAAACGGAAAGATTTCGAGTTTCAATTTCAGATTTTGAAGGATGTCATTGAGCAGGTTGGACCTTCAAATGTTGTAAACGTCATCACAGATGTAGCTTATGTGTGCAGAGCAGCAGGCAAGCTAGTGGAGGGTACCTACAATAATATTTATTGGACCCCATGTTGTGTGCATGCCATGAACAATGCACTAAAAGACATAGGAAATATTCAATGGATCAAAAAGATAGTGAATAAGGCCAAGGACATGCAGATGTTCATTTGCAATCACCACACATCATTGACACTCTTTCGAAGCTTTGCGAGGAAGGAATTCCTCAAACCAATTGACACCCACTTTGCATCCTGTTTTATTTTGGACTAGATGGCATGAGTTCAAGACAGGGCAAGGGAAGAGAGTGAAGGAAGTGGTGGTAAGGGAGACATTTTGGGTCGATGTAAAATACATCGCATCAATTATAACTCCATTTTTTAGCTTCATCAAATACAAGGATTCTAATAGCCCCAATCTTGGTAAGATATATGAGCACATTGACAGCATGCTTGGGAAAATGAAGACAGTTATCCGAGTGAGGGACCTCATTCTGGAGTTCTACCATGAACATATTCAACCCATCATTTAACATTGATGGGAGAAGTTGAACACCCCACTTTTTATGGTTGCATATGCAATTAATCCCAAATGATATGTGGAGAGGCCAGGTAGAGTTATCCCTTTGGATGTTGATGAGGTGAAGAAAGGTATTATGAAGGCCCTTAAAAAAATGTATAGTCTATAGGAGGCTTCACAAGTCAGGTTGGAGTGGCTTAACTTCACTGAACTTGATGAGTACAAAACTTCCGCAAAAATGGGCAGGTTACCATTGGCATAGGACAAGTCGGTGATTTGGTGGCAACTATATGGGCATCTAGGACTGTTAGCAACACTAGAAATTTGCCCCCTTTCACAAGTTTCTAGTTCCTCGGACTCTGAGAGGTATTGGTCTACATATCATTGGATCTGCTCTGTTAAGAGGAATAGACTTACCTCTAAGAGAGCAGAGAAGCTTGTAGTTGTACGTAGTGTTTTGCGTCTTATAGATCGCAAGACAATTGAGTACAAGAAGGCTACGACATTACGGTGAGATACAATTCCCCAGGAGCCGAGGCAGGCAAAAGAGAACAATACTATGCAACAGGGATTGATTGGGATCTTTGTTGAGGATGATGATGATGGTTCCAATGGGGAATTCTTGGATGGGTTATAATGTTGATGGTATGAGTTTTGAGTGAAAACATGTCCTCTTTTTTTTGTAATATTGACAATGTTTGGTGTATTTGAATTTGAGGATTAATGATATGAATATCCAGTCTTGTCAATTGATCAATCACAATCGTTTATAATTTATTAGCTATTAACTTTGTACGTCTCCCCCATTGAAATGGTTTATGAAAGTATGTATAATTTAAAATTTATAATTAAATGTATTTGATATTATGATTCTAGCTTATTTAAGTATCAAAGGTTTTATTTGTATTATTTAAGTCCTCATGGTTTATTTCAGCTGTTGGTCACTATTTTTATATTTTAATATTTCTATTTTTTAATAGTCGTCCCCAAAATTTATAAATGTTTGCCATCCGGTGTTAAGAAATAAGGGATAAAATATGCGGAAGAATCCCCACACAAAAATCGCACTAGTAAAACTATATGCACAAAAGATATCATGCTCTGCCATAAAATATTGATGAAAATCAAAGAACATAACACAAAAGAAATATTAAAAGAGTTCACCCAATTTGGTTTACGCTACAGAATCATTTGCTCAGATTTATTACAAGCCACCTCTTTCCTCAATACAATACAGATATGTTTAGAGTTGTGCTCAACACACTCTCCTGAATTACACTTGAACTCAAAACATACAATGTCTTAACATCTACCTGACCATCATGCACAAAAACACACAATAGGCAACTGCTTAACCAGTTTTACAATACCGTGGGTACCCAAACATGGGCCAAAACTACCCCATAAACCTATGGGCAAAATAAAGACACTATGAGAAGAGGCACATTTCACGAGGTATTGGGCCAAATCTTTCAAAACCCAAAAAAAAAATCTGACACTATGGGGTGTTAAAGTACTTAGTTGTATTAGTCTTTTTTACCCATTCACCACATGAAAACAGGGCTCCCACCACATAAAAACCCGGAAACGTCCTACAAAAGTCTTAGGTGACTGAAAGAACATACCATATAAGATTGTGGAGGAGAAGGCCTTGGTCACCAAGCTCAGATGAGTTACAATGGTACCAAATTGACACGTGGTCGAGATGATCGATATGTTTGACGAAACCTTCATTTATTGGGGGGGCGACAACGGAAGGAGATGTAGTGCCAAAACGTTTCAACTTGCAGTTCAAGCTGATATTGCTAGACTAGTGGCAGTTCAGTGATAGTTGTGTTTACCATGTGACCCTCTCTCAAATGTTATTTGCATTTGCCATGGGACCATTTGATAAAAAGAAGCCATTGCGCTCACATGGTTGCGAACCCCAAGTCTAAAGTGGGGGGTAAACTATGGAAGTACAACATATGTTCAAAGACTTGGCATGGCAACATCACCAAGGCCAATACAAACTTATTGCACCTTACAGGAAGGGGAATTGGTGTTTGTAAAGCTCTTTCACTTGATCAAAGAGCAAAGATGGTGAGACTATATAATGGAAATACCATGAACGATGTTCCAGAAGTTTGTGGTACTAGCACTGAGGTTAACACTCCTTTGAGCTCTCTTAGGACTAGCAAGAATACTTTGGCTAGTTCTAATTTTGGAATGAAAAAAGTTGAAAGCAGAGAGAAGAGAAAAGTCGTGGGGGCTGCCCCTAATCAAGTTGTAAAAATGTTTAATTTGAAGGCAAGGAAAGAAGCGGATGATGCTATCGAGAAATTATTTTTAGGCTACTAGGATCCCATTTCATGTCATTCACTCTCCTTATTACAAAGAGGGCTATGGCCAAGGTAGCAAAAGCAAGTACAAGTTATGTGCGCCCTGGAGACAACAACCTTGGTGTAATATCCCTAATAAATAAATTTTAACAAATCTAGATATTTTATCAAACCCTAGGGCGGCAGTATAAAAAATGGAACTTTTATGACAGCAACAATAAAATATTTTTTTTATAAAAACAACAAACCCCAATTGCAGACAAAAAAGAATTTATTTATTTATTTTAGATCAGCTTCAATAAAAATACCAGAATGTTTAAATACAATTATTTTTTCACAATCGTTGATCCAGATGGAAAGATGAACATAAAACAAGAGCATGCAAACTAGTTTGACTAAAATCTGCCCTCAGATGTTTGTTTGAAGAAATCCTTGGTTGTACTTTGTTGTTCTGGATGCCAAAACAACCTTGAATATGATGCCCTAGCTGAACTGGATGAATATTTGTTCTCTAAATGATCATTGCAACCCCTGGATGGAATTGTCAAGCTTAAGATATAAGGGTTTCCATCATCAAATCTATGTGTAAATGAGGGTTTTCATCCTCTATTACAAATGCAGAAGCAGAAGCTACTTGCAGACATATAAAGTAGTTGATAAATTTCCAAGATCAATGTAATAATAAACCCCAAATTTGTCTTTATAACTTCCAAGGGCTTCTCCAAAGTTGGCGCCCACTCCTAAAAATACAAATAAACAATATAAAATTGTTTTGTCTTCTCTCTCATGTTAGCGCTCTATCCTAAAAATAGGAATATAACAATATAAAATTGTTTTATCCTCTCTCCATCCTAAAAATAAGATCTTGATGCTCATGCAACCCATTTTATCTTTGGTGCCCTCTAATAGAATGCTTTATTTAATTATTATTCTATCTTTAGCGCCCCATAATATAAATTCAGCATTCTATTATTATTTTATTCTATTTCTATTTTTTTAGATTAATAATATAATTGAAGTGTCCTTTTTCCAATTAGAATTAAAATGTACCTTTAGACCACTTAAATTAATTTGTTTCCCTCTTTAATTTCCTCTTAGCCTATGGAAAATAATAAGAATAGGCTTCGGGTATCCAAAATTAATTGATTATGAAAAGGGGGGCAATACATTTGGATAGAAACTATTCCAAGGTTAATATGTTAATGGAGGAGATGAAGGTCATATGGGTGTCACATGGGTGTAGCATTATCATAGATAGGTGGATGGATATTAGACACCAGCCATTCATCAATATCATTATTTCTTGAAAAAGTGGATTGCATTTCTCGAAAGCAATTGATTGTTAAACGGAAAGATTTCGAGTTTCAATTTCAGATTTTGAAGGATGTCATTGAGCAGGTTGGACCTTCAAATGTTGTAAACGTCATCACAGATGTAGCTTATGTGTGCAGAGCAGCAGGCAAGCTAGTGGAGGGTACCTACAATAATATTTATTGGACCCCATGTTGTGTGCATGCCATGAACAATGCACTAAAAGACATAGGAAATATTCAATGGATCAAAAAGATAGTGAATAAGGCCAAGGACCATGCAGATGTTCATTTGCAATCACCACACATCATTGACACTCTTTCGAAGCTTTGCGAGGAAGGAATTCCTCAAACCAATTGACACCCACTTTGCATCCTGTTTTATTTTGGACTAGATGGCATGAGTTCAAGACAGGGCAAGGGAAGAGAGTGAAGGAAGTGGTGGTAAGGGAGACATTTTGGGTCGATGTAAAATACATCGCATCAATTATAACTCCATTTTTTAGCTTCATCAAATACAAGGATTCTAATAGCCCCAATCTTGGTCAGATATATGAGCACATTGGCAGCATGCTTTGGCAAATGAAGACAGTTATCCGAGTGAGGGACCTCATTCTGGAGTTCTACCATGAACATATTCAACACATCATTTGACATTGATGGGAGAAGTTGAACACCCCACTTTTTATGGTTGCATATGCAATTAATCCCAAATGATATGTGGAGAGGCCAGGTAGAGTTATCCCTTTGGATGTTGATGAGGTGAAGAAAGGTATTATGAAGGCCCTTAAAAAAATGTATAGTCTATAGGAGGCTTCACAAGTCAGGTTGGAGTGGCTTAACTTCACTGAACTTGATGAGTACAAAACTTCCGCAAAAATGGGCAGGTTACCATTGGCATAGGACAAGTCGGTGATTTGGTGGCAACTATATGGGCATCTAGGACTGTTAGCAACACTAGAAATTTGCCCCCTTTCACAAGTTTCTAGTTCCTCGGACTCTGAGAGGTATTGGTCTACATATCATTGGATCTGCTCTGTTAAGAGGAATAGACTTACCTCTAAGAGAGCAGAGAAGCTTGTAGTTGTACGTAGTGTTTTGCGTCTTATAGATCGCAAGACAATTGAGTACAAGAAGGCTACGACATTACGGTGAGATACAATTCCCCAGGAGCCGAGGCAGGCAAAAGAGAACAATACTATGCAACAGGGATTGATTGGGATCTTTGTTGAGGATGATGATGATGGTTCCAATGGGGAATTCTTGGATGTTGTTTCTAATGTTGATTCTGATTTTTGAGTTGAAACATGTCCTCTTTTTTTTGTAATATTGACAATTGTTGGTGTATTTGAATTTGAGATTAATGATATGAATATCAAATATTGTCAATTGATCAATCACAATAGTTTTATAATTTATTTCAGCTTATTTAACTTTTAAGTCTCAAATTGAAATGGTTTTCTTAAATTATGTATAATTTAAAATTTATAATTTAAATGTATTTGATATTTATGATTCTAGCTTATTTAAGTCTCAAAAGGTTTTATTTGATCTTATTTAAGTCTCAAATGGTTTTATTTCAGCTTGGTCACTATATTTTTATATTTTAAATATTTATATTTTTTAATTAGTCGTCCCCAAAATTTATAAATGTTTTGCCATCCCGGTGTTAAGAAATAAGGGATAAAATATGCGGAAGAATCCCACACAAAATCGCACTAGTAGAAACTAATATGCAAAAAGATATCATAGATCTGAAATAAAATTGATGAAAATAAAAGAACATAACACAAAGACAATATTTAACATGGTTCACCCAATTTGGGTTACGTCTACCAAGAATCATTTGCTCAGATTTTATTACAAGCCACCTCTTTCTCTCAATACAATACCCAGATCTGTTTAGAGTTGTGCTCAACAAACTCTCCTGAATTCACACTTGAACTCACACATCTACAATGTTACATCTACCCTACCATATGCACAAAAACACATCAATAGGCAACTGCTTAACCAGTTTTACAATACCGTGGGTACCAAAACCATGGGCCAAAACTACCCCATAAACCTATGGGTCAAAATACCGCCCATATGAGAAGAGCACATTTCACGAGGTATTGGGCACATCTTTCAAAACCCAAAAAAAATCTGAAAACTATGGAGGGTGTAAAGTACTTTTAGTGTACAGTCTTTAACACTTCCACACATGAAAACAGGCTCCACAACATAACACCCGGAAACGTCGTCCCAAAGTCTTAGGTGACTGAGAAATACTTATAATATTGTTGAGGGAGAAGGCTTGGTCAAAAAGCTCAAGATAGTTCCAATTTACCAAATTGACAAACTCGTGGTCGAGATGATCGATATTGTTGAAGAACCTTCCTTTATTGAGGACTTGGCAATACTGATGAAGAAGCTCCAAGTCTCAAAACCTTCTTTCAAAGAATTTCTTTTTGTCATATTTACAGGAAATGATTGATGTCTTTTACACGGAATCTTCCTATAAGTGGCTGCTTGGTAGTATTATTGTAGAAGCTTTCAATCTCAAAGTTTTTTAAAGAAATTTCTTAAGTCATTGTAACATGGAATGCAATAGGTGAGCAGATTGGTTACCAAACCTGCAAGTTAGACTGCTTAGGGAGAAAGAAGACAGGAGATACATTCAACGGTACAAATGATTTCAAAATCTTTTGGAAGTGGATAGTTAAAAATCAAGCTATACCAAATAGTGATTCAGCTAAGTTTGTTTCTTTTCAAAGAGTGTAAATTATTTTGCTTGATTTGGAATATAGCCAGTGGCAGTTTTGTTAGCTTATATAACTCTCAGGTGATCTGGTCTAAAAGAGTTGCCAGAAAGGATTCCAGTTCAAGTTGGCTTTCCTACACTAACTGTGACACTTCCAACGATCACACTTTTTAGAGTGGGATAATCTGAGAAGCTTGGGAGCTCATTAAGAAAAGGATTTTGGTAGATGACTTCATTCTCTTCTGGTTGGCCAACGAAAAACTGCAATGTTCTTTTGAATCCCTTTTGCTTTCATTTCCAACATTGGTACTCCATTAGAATTTTACTCTTCCTTGCTAGCAGTTAATTACAATGCTCAATAATGATAAGCTTCAGCACTAAGCATTAGCACCTTCCCATAGGACAAACTGTGTCGGTCCACTAGAATATAATATATTAATTTCAAAGTTGTCTTTTGTTGGTCAGTAGGGACCGATCTTGTGAGTACATTTGCTTTTTGGTTTTTTAAGAGGTACTTTTTGTAAGAAAACTTTTTGTCCCACATGCAAAAGGCAAAAGAGCTAAAGTGAGGAAAGTGTAATAGACTCTTAGAGGGGTAAAGTAGGATCTTGTGCACAAGTCAGAAGCCTGCATTGGGCCAAGACAGTGTCCATACAGTCATAGATTCAGCCTGAGTCAACAACCAAACCCTCTCAGGAAAGTCATTTTTCTGATATGTATTTTCCAGCAATATTAAAGCTTTGTTATCTTTCCATTTTTATAAAGCTTGTCTAATTCCGCATGCAGATTAACATTATACAGGTTCACAATTATCAATTTTTGTAGTCCCTTGTTTTTCTAAATAATAGCTTGTGAAGCATAACAATTTACGATTTCAGGATTTCTGCTGGCACAACTTTCACACTAGAAACTCAAAGATATGTCTCTTGCAGGCATCAAACTTGCCTCACATGCTGTGCCCTTCATTTCAGTGTGAACAGTTGCCTTTAGTTTGGTCAGCATTGGATAATAGAAACATCATTGTTTTATTTTTCTCGAAAGGGTTTTTAATTTTTTTCAGCCCTGCCTTTAAAGGCAAATGCTTTTTTCCTACTTGTATGCATAATAGAGCTTGGAAAGTAATTGGCTGCATGTTTGGGCTGGTTTTCCTAAGTTTTTTATAGTTTTATGCAGAAAACACGGCTGATTTGCTCTGTCTAGGATCCCTTCCAAATCAGATTGAGCACAACCGGGATGCTACTATTTGAAGTGTTTGAGTTGCCTTTTTACTTTTTGGTTTTATAGGTGCCTGCTACAGTAGCTCACATTAGTAACTGAAATTTTTCTCTCCAGCAGGAATCAGATTTGCCTCTCATTCCTTGCCCTCATTTTCTAAGTGAACATTTGGCTTTGGTTAGGTCAGCATTTGATGATAGACATGCCACTGCAAGCCAAAGAACGTGGAATTATCTCATACTGAAGGCGAAAAGGATGCATCATGAAGTCCTTAGGAACTCTTTGAAATGAGACCTGATAATACGGAGGAATTTTGGACTCCAATTCGATGGTTAAAATAAATGTTGTAAATAAGGATCTTGAATTCATGTCAGCAGTGAATGGCATAACCATTAAAATTTCTTCCTAGAAGGGATGACGTTGTGAATAAACTCAACTTTATTTAGTTTTATGCCCTGACATAGGTATAAATAGAGGTTCTCGCCAGCTGGCCAATGAAGCAGTGTGACTTCAACCAAGCAAGTAGGAATTTATTAGCACAGTTACTGTCCCATTGAATGTGTTATTTTTGGAAAGAAATGAGATATATTTGTTCTGATAGGTCATAAGGAATACTCAATACCCCAAAGACGCACTTTTATTGAAAAGCAATAAAAGTCGGAAGAGAAGGAAAGTTGCCAAGAAGGGAAAAAATTCAATAAATTGGAGGGTTACAACATGCTTCCTTTTTAACTAACCTTTCCACAGCCGAGGACTTAAAAAAAAATCTGGCAGTTCTTACAGCATTGCAGAAGAGTTCTATAGAGAGACAATGTAGTAACACTTGGGGAGGGAGTGGGTGCGATGCGCCATGAGAACTCTTTGAACTGCAATACATCCTCTTAAGAATTTTGTAGTGGAACAGTTATGCATTACGAGATTATAGTTGAAAATGCTCAAACATAGGCAGGAGGGCTCTAGATATTTTGGAAGGAACAGTTTGTTAATCATTCTTGAACGTCAATACATTTCCACTCTATTATATTGCTTATAAAAAGATTGCATGGTAAGCATAATATGTCAATATAGCTTCATTATCAAAATAACAGGCACACATTCCTGTGTTTCACAGAGGGTGTACAGAAACTCGAAAAGGGTACACCTAGAAATATCCCTAAAATCCTAAGTATAATATTTGAATGGGAAAATAGCATGTGAGAAGGGATGGAGTTAGGGACCGAAGACTAAAGAAGCATGGAACATAGTAATCATTTTCAAAGCCAGTCCTGAGACAAAAGGGTTACCAAGTATAAAAACTAAAGATGAAACAAATGCCCGTCTTTACAATGATTGTGATACCTGACATAATTTTCCGATAAGAAGAACTGCAACAATTCATCTCAAAAATCCAAACTTGCCACTATTCCCTGGTATGGCATTACATGGAAATCAGACCTATCGATACAAATCACACATCGGTGCTACAGTGATTTTGAACGGATGAATGGTGTATTCCAGTTAATAATTGAGCAAAATCATAATAGATTAGAGGAATTCAAAGGAAATTACTGTTGAAATTGTAAAAATTAGGGTAAGAGAATTGCGTACCCAAGCGATAGGGGAATGTATGAGCCAACATAAAGCCTTCATTCACTCCAATCTTGGCGTCTTCATTGCCCATCGCGTCAACTCCTGTAGAATGTGAAATGCGTGTTAGTTATGCCTTGAATTTTTGCGCATATATGGCTTGCAGGACGGGCTTACAAACTCCATACCCAACTAAGGGGAAGCGGACCAATAATGGGGAGGAATACAAAAATTATGATAATGGTTGCTATTTCGAACATAAACCCTTTTTTGTTAAATTTAAGAATAAATTAATTTTTACATCGTAGGCATTTTCACACTGGGGGTTTTTTGCCGTTTTCGCCGTTGAGCTTGTGCTGCTCCTGTTCCGTTTTTCCTGCCCACGTGTCAGTCTGTCTGTGCCATTTGGTTTTTGTCCATTTGTGGTTTGACCTCTTAGTGGCTCCTTTAGCGGTCCTATAGCCTCTGCAACGTTGTTTCACTTTTTTTTGCATGTATTTGGTTTTTCGTTTGTAGTTGCAAGCGCCCCGGTAAACATGGATGCAAAGTGGGGACGCATATAGAAGGCACTTGGATTGTTTGACAAGTTGTTTTAAGAAACGTGTCCCATGGAATGTCAAGGTTGCGGGATATATACAAAATGGATATGTCAACAAGGCGTGGGAAATTTTAAGCAAATGCAATCGTCAGGTGTAAGCCAAACTCCAGAAGCAAGAACGTAGAGCAACTCCTACAGCACACCGTCTCTATATAATTCCGTAAGATTGGGCTTTCATTTGAGATTGGCAAAGGATGGCATTTGCATTGTATGATGTCCCTGTTATTTTACCAAAATGTGGGCGCATACAACGGGCACATGAAATGGGTGCTAAAGGAGCCACTAAGAGGTCAAACCACAAACGGACAAAAACCAAACGACACAGGCAAACAGACACATGGGCAAGAAAAACGGAACCGGAGCAACACAAGCTCAACGGCGAAAACAGCGAAGAAACCCCCACTGTGAAAATGCCTATGGCATAATTAATTTGGTAACTATTTTTTTATCACCCCTACATTCTTACTTTTTTATATTTTCTTCTCAGCTTGCTGTGTAGAAAGACATATTTTAATAAAATTTGTCCACAAGAAAGTTTGGCTTTGTGACTCAACACAAGTAGCATATGGAAGGGCACAACAACTTCAAACTTCATTTGCAAAAAATAGTTTGCTTGAAAGGTTTATTTGTTCTTCTTTAATTGCACAGTCTACCCTGTTATTCTCAAATCTCTCAATCTCTTATGTACAACTATATATTTATTTTCTATCCTTACCTGCACAATTTAGCTCTAACATATGTTCCCATGCTTTTCCTAATATGCAAGTTCTGTTTTGTGAAAACATGTCAGAATTGTTTACGGGAAACACATCCACTGGTGGAATTCAAGAAAAATGTATGCATCACTTCATCACCTAATTAAATGGATTCAAATATGTTTGCAATTATTTCCTTGTTCACTGATACTGTTTATTATTACAATGCGATTTTCAAGATACAATGTAAGTAGATAGCATCATTTTTATACCGAGGAAGCTCTAAGTCATACTGCTCTTCTGGATAAGGGCTAGCTTAGTTTTGATTATATAAGCGAGATTTATAATAGTACCATTTCATGTCTCTCTTTGTAAAATTACATCATGCAATTTTTAATCCAATTTTCTTATGTACTTGTTGAATGTTATACACTAGCGTCAGTGGTTTTTGCCTAGTTTGCAACTGCTTTTACGAATAATTCATTCACATTTGCACTATTAAAACACACTCAAGTTGTACTTTAATTTCCAGGCCTGCACACTTCCTCAAACAATCAATTCCATATCTCCAAGCTACACATCCTCTTGGACACAATGCCTATCGAAGTATCCATTTGAACCTTTGTTGCAATTGCTAATATACATGCTAACAACGGTTTCATTATTTTTAAGGGCAGATATATGAAATGATAAATAGTTTTCTACAAGCAAAGGAATTTACTATTTAGCACTGTATTAACATAAGAAGTCCTTTAGATTGAAAAAACTTTAGTGTAAACAATCATCGAAACTACAGCTGCTTACTCTAGTTTCTCCTTCTCCAGCACATTTGTCTGCAAAAACGTTCCTAACCAGTTGGAACAGCCAACTTGTAAACATCCCAATTGTATTAAATTTCACAATATGTTCATCGTATAAAGGAAAAGATGGTCAAAGATCAAATCCCTACATTATTGATGCTCCTGTTTCTATAATATATTTAATAGCATCTACTACGCAGGGCATGCTTTCATAACACCCACTTGTTGATTGTGCATGTGTTTATGTTTTTTATCTTTTGAATTATATTTCTATGTTTTAAAAAAATGCTGACAGCCCATCACAGAATGAATACTTATCTTTATAGCACGAAAATGACTTGGAAAAACGTAGTTCTCGGCATTGGACTTTCTCACAATGTCATAGTTGAAACTTCCAAAAATTATTCTTGAAATAGGGGCTACATACCACTCTCCAACATAATGAAAGCCTGGCCAAACAACTACATAAAATTCATCAACGAATTTCTCAACATGCTGAAGTACATAAAGTTTTATGCAATTTAAATGTTTCAACAGATGTAGGTTGCATTGTGGGACTTGAATCCTTGTTGTTTTGTTGCAATTGTTGTAGATTGTCTCCCTTAGGGGATCCTCCTGTGGCAACCTTTCTTATGTAGCCATACACTGTAATGTATGTTTATTATAAATTTGGAACCAACTGTATATGGGTCATGTGGAAAATAGCAAATGTTGCCAGCAAAATGGAACAACAGAGTTTTACGTTTCATAACACTTTTCGGCAACAAAAATGAGATGGCCAGATTCATCATGTAACTTGCATTCATGCACTCGGGTATTCAAAAAAAAACATATGGACATGTTTTATGATTACGACAAATGTTTGGAAAAGCTATTGTGTTGAAAAATGCTTACAAATCACATGCCTCTACGAATTGTAGTAATCACTTTCAAACTAGGTGATTGAAGTTTTGAGGATTTAAAACTGTGTTTAGTAAAGTGAAACTCAGATGTATTTTCCTTTTCATTAATGGTTAGGAATTAATGTTATTCCGTGCTCGAAGTTAGCTCTGAGGAGGTGGTTCATTTACAAAAACGGTTTGCTTGAAAGGTTCCAACACGATTTCAACAAAATCATTTCTGTTGGATGCTAGATGCACAATTGTCCCTCACACCACCCTCTTCATAAACATCTTCTCCACTTTCTATCATTTTTATAAAGAAGAGGAGCGCACCAAACACAGAGGATCAAAAACTAAAGTTTTGCCAGACAAACTAAACAATATTAAGGGTCAGAAGTTGAAAAGAACACACGAAGATGGTGTCTGAATGTAAGTTTGAAATCAGCAGGATTGTGAAAATAAAGAGATAGCATCATTTTTATTTGGAAGATTCTATGAATATGATCCAATCCACAGCTTTGAGTCATTAACTGACATGAACAATGCATTACAAGATTGAGATGATGTTACTACCTCAAGGCATTTTGTCAAATAGTTCACAGGCCTTATTTTTTTTGCAAGGCTATGATGTACGGTTTTTCCCTCTGAAATACATTGGACTATGAAAATACCACAAAATATGATTTACAGTTTCCCAACACAAAATTTTCATACTAGTAACTTTCTATTCGTGTTACTTCTCTGCATATTTTGTTTACTCTAATTTGGTGTATGTTCATTTACAGTATTCTTATGCTACTTTTGTCTGATTTTTAATACTCCTCAGGTGTAATCATCAAAAAAAATATTCACAAACCTCAAACAACATTTACAAACAATGTATCAAAATAACAAAGGAAATGACCACCGCAGAAAACGGCCTTCCCCACCATCCTCCATGGCATATATTTGCTCCCCTCAAAAAGGGAGCAACTACTAGTTTATTAACTACGCTAGGCTATATTAGTTGAGAAAAATTTACATCTCATGCAGCTCATGCCGGAAAAATGTGGCTGACAAAACATTGTCAGAATAAAATATTTACAGTTGAGCATAGTGTCACAAAGATTTAGACATGACCATAGTTTATCGTATGTTGCAGGTTTGTGATCTTTGGAATTACTTCTACGACTTTTTAAACCTTACATGTCTTACTACCCAGGTCATACATACCTCTTCGATACATCTTGAAATTGCTTCGACGACTCTACAAACCTTCGTATTTAGCTATTAGTGTAACATTGCACCTCCTTTTGGTGCAAGTGCTAGTTTATTGAGGCAAAGGGTTGGGATCACTTGGCCTCGATGAATGATTTAAAGGCTTAGGTCATGGGTTTGATACATGGGTTACCTGCAACGTATATAGTGGGGCATTTACACGTTACGCCATAGGTTGATCAGTGACTTTTGCCTTGTGTTAGAGTCTTGCGTTTTGAAACTCCAAGTTGCACGGTATTTGTTGATCCCTCTATATTACGAAAAAAGAAAAGAAAAAGAGTAAACTAACTTATTATTTTATTGTATGTTCTTTGAAATGGATAAAAAGTTAAGAACATTTATTTCATATTATATACTTTAACAAAATGATTGAAGATTATTTTACTTTTAAAAATGTATAGTGTTTTAAATATATATATAATTTTGTTGGTTGGATATTTTTTTGAAGACAAAATATTGTGTTCAACCATAACATGTGGGATAAAGTCCCTCCTCGAATTAGAGGAGGTGTCATGTTTATTGTTAATCTAAGAACAAAGAAGGAATATTTACAATATGTTCACTAATCTAATCTTGGGGATGAGATATCATCCCAAAAGATTTCATCTTTAGGATGAAAGGAATTAGAAAATAGAGGAAAGTAGTTCTTTGAGGATATAGGAATGAGAATTGCAGAGAAAGAAAGATGAAGAAAGACTTGTGCTTTTGAATGGAAAACGCAGATCCTAATCTACCCACATAAACTGAGGAGAATAACAACAAACCAGACTAATACTTAGTAACACAATTCTAAAATAACAAGGAATCACAATGTATTAAATGTAAGAAAAATAACAAAATGACAAGATTGACTTCAACACAAAGTTTATAAGTTTTGATCTCTTTATTCCTTTTTGCCAAAAAAATGAATACAAAGCTTCTCTTCTTCTCACAACATTTCCAAAAGACATTGCTACTTTTGCCAAAATTCCTTGAATTCTTTGAGCATTCTTACATTTATATAGAAGAGAGAGAGAGAGAGAGAGAGAGAGAGAGAGAGAGAGAGAGAGAGAGAGAGAGAGAGAGAGAGAGAGAGAGAGAGAGAGAGAGAGAGAGAATAGGGACAGTTGCACCCCTTGACAAATTCTTGATGCTAAAAATAGTAAGTGATAAATCAACTTAATTTATACTCCTAGACCTATTCCACCCTGAAAATTTGAGCATATTTAAAACATATTGATTAGTTCTTATCAAAAAGACCAAGTAAATTTACATGTTGTTTGGTAGGATGCAAAAATATCTCAAAAAATTACATGTCTGAGAAAAGTTAGAAAAATCACGAGAACTTCACCTTGCTTCTTATCCTGCTTTTCCTTTTGTGATCTTGATTAATTAAAATATCAACTACATCAACTTCCATGACACTTTGCCTCTATCGATATTCATGATATCTTTCAATCATTTCTTAGATAACCTTTTCATATGGCCTGCATGAGTACCAATTGAGTACTTCACAAGTATTGGCCACACTGATAAGTTTTCCCAAAAGCTTTTAGAGTTTCTTCATAACCTTTCTCAAATTATCCAAAATATTTTGATATAATGCCAACTTGTCAATGGATTACAAATTGAACATTTGATTAGACCTTGAAGCCCCTTCAACCAAGCTTATAAACTTGGAAAAAATGGTGTCATTTGGTAATGCATTCAAATCTTCATCATGAAATTGGCAAGACAACTTAGCAATTTCATCTCCAATGTCAAAGGAAGCATCTATCCCTTCTCTTCTTACCTCTTGTAATTTCTCATTTGCTTGAGTCAAAATTCAAACCTGGAACTCAATGGCCTCATAGTATTCATAATACATACCCCTTTCTGCAGTTACCTTCTCCTTTACAAGGGTAATGATATCTACCTTCTTTAATTCACTCAATGCCTCTAAAGTGAGTTCCCAATTATCGCATTCCTTCTCAGATTCATTACTCATCTTCCCAACCGTTAACTTCTCAGTTTCAATGTCGTCATGGAATTTGACAACTTCTTCTATCATTTTTTGTCCATCCCCAAGAAGTCTTTCGATTCAATCATTAAAAAACCTTCCTTGTTGTCCTATATTCTTAGTTGCTATGATAGATGATGCATCCAAGCTCATTGTTGTAAAAGAGTTACTCTAAGTAGGCTGAGTGATTTTATACAAGAAGGCTTTTAACTAGTCCACTTTCTCCCTTGGCTCATTTTTGGTGGCCTTAGCCTTGTCAAGCTTGTCGAATAGGTTTTCAAAGGTGACTTCCACATCATGTTTAAGGCCTTCAGTGGTAGCTTTTCCCATAGTGACTTTTGAAATCTATTAGTCTATAGTAGTTATATCTTCCTTATTTTATTTCTATCCGACAGAGTGATTTCAACAAATATCTCCCCAAATTGATCAATAGTGATATGGGCAAGCTTCTTTGGCTTATTTTTTACCTAGGAAGGACTCCGATCTAACATGCTAAAATCAAATGTTTATGGGAGTACCACCTTCATTTTCTTCTTTGAGGTTCAGCTTGTTAGATAAGATGGAAAAGAATAAGGAACTAGTCTACTGTGAAGAGGATGTGGATGTATCCATAGGAGTTGCACCAATGGAGGATGTGGACACCTAAACCAAGAGCAGAGGAGTCAATAAAGCAAGCATAGGAATGGAAGAAGAGGAAATAATGGAGGAGCCAGAAGGAAGACTCAAAACAAGGTTGAGAATGGATGATGGAAAAAGAGGAGTCTTTAGGGGATACCATGAAAAGATTTCTCCCTAGTGAAATAGGTGGAATGGAGGAGAAAACCTAAGCCATAGGTGTGGAAGAAACTAGGGTAGATGAAGTGAGAATATTAGATGTGAGGAGAGGGGATGTGGGAGCAAGAGAAGATGTTAACAGTAATGTTGATGGAGAAGAAGCATGGGGTGGTGAGGAAACATGAGGACTTTGAGTGAAAAGAGGAATGAGAGTTACTGCCAAAGGTGGAGAGGAGGAAGGAAGTTGTGTGATAGAGGTGCTAGTTGACAGTCCTTGACTTGTTTGAAGTGGAGGAGAATCCATATCCACAACCGTTTTTGGAGTAGAAAAAGTAGAATATATTTCCACTTTACCAACAAATTTAAAATTTATAGGCTTCATGGGATCCTTTCCTTTATCCTTAGGCCTTTGATAGGGGCCCACTTCTAATGAATATGTCATTTATAGTTGATTTAATGGTTGACTACTCGCATACTTAGGTTAGATTCCCAAGGATATGAGCTAATAGATGGTACAATTAAAATTATTGGTGGCACATTCTTCAATGGATGTGCACTCTTTGATTAACCAGTTAATTTGAGGGAAACCTGTGGTTTCTACTTTCATTCAATCATAAATATTATCTAGGATCTCACCATCATCATATGTTCCCTCATGGACATCGATAATTTCAAACTTCTCAACCTCCTCAAGAGTTAGTCTGCAATAAACTTTCTTCCTCAAAGAAACATCATCTCTGCAATCAATCCATATATCTTATATTTCTGGCACATGTACATGTAAGTTTTCAAGACTCTT
Source organism: Taxus chinensis (assembly GCA_019776745.2). Lineage (NCBI taxonomy): Eukaryota > Viridiplantae > Streptophyta > Pinopsida > Cupressales > Taxaceae > Taxus > Taxus chinensis. The sequence goes on along the minus strand of CM034151.1, from coordinate 2,471,367 downwards.
CATCACTCCCCTATAATCAAAATTGAGTCTTAGGTGAAAATATTTTAATGTTACCCTCTACATTTCTACCACAACATTCTTATCTTTGATGGTAAACGAGCATGCGTAACAACCAATAGAAATGGGGAAGTGAATTCTCACCTTGTGTTTCCCTTGTTAAAACATATGCAGGTCCATCAATTGTCTTACCAATTCCATCAAAAACGATTTATCACTTAGATACCTAGAAATCATATATGGGAATCCTTGGAACCCCCTACCTGACTGTAAGTGAATGTAGGGAACTGGAAGAAAATGCATCCCCATTATGAGATGGTATTCTAAGCCATATCACTACACCTGCATTTCATGAGCTATTTATCATTTTTTCATATGATAATGTAGAAAAAGGCACCATTCACGCTTAGGAAGTGTTTATGACTTTCTTTAAAGGTTAATTGAGAGTAGAAATCATATAACCTAGCTTTATTTCTTAAACCTTATGGGGTTAACCCGGGATATAATATCATCTTGACTGTAGTATAGAAAAGGTTGGATGTTGTAGGTGAAATAGTTTTCCGTAGGACATATTAGTGAATTTCACCAACGATCACGGGGCTAGGCGCCTCCTTATTAGGAATGGGGAGGATCCCATTTATTAAATGCAAGGACTAAATAAAAATGCAGGTGGCCGTTAGGCCAAGGATCCCACATGAATACTCCATTAAACATGTGGAAAAATGCTTGTACAGTGTACAAGGGGTGAATTTTCTTTAAAGGGAGGTAAAGAGGAGATGGGGAAATAGAGTGAGTGGGTTAATGTTGTGAGTAGACTTACAAATTTCACACACATTATCCAGAGTAGGTCCACATTCAATAGGAAGAAATCAACCATGTAAGAAATAACAAGACCAACAAATCAGACACACAAAGTTCTATGGATTCATTAATCAAAGACACAAAGTTCCTTCTTGGTTGTACAAGATTATAATGTTTGCAAAGTTGGAAAGTAGAGATAGTAGAAGAATATAGGCAACGAGATAAAATTATGTAGCTTATTGTTTACAGTAGTAGTGAAACAAAGGATAACAACTAACAACCAACAATTGTTGACCCTTTGGAATGGATAAGCCATCCCAATTTATAGCTTACAAAACTATCTCTTCATCTCCCCCCCCCCCATGTGAATTTTCATCCTCCCACTACTTATGACCCTTCACATTCCCTAGGAATGAAATTAACTCCTTTTCTTATTTTTGAAAAGAAACTTTTACAATGCAAAATTAGAAGTCACTTAGGTGAATAAGACAAAAAGCCAAAAAGTTCATTCCCAATGAAGAAATATAATGTAAGAGATAGGAGGAGAGAGAAGAAGAGAGAAGTGGTAAATCTAGAGACAAATAAGCCTTTGTTAATGAAGAGACTACACTCGATGAACTCTTTCATTATTGAGATGAATGCTACAACTAGTGGAATATTCCTCATTTGCTTTTCTTATCAAGGCTTGTGATCCTCTCCTGTCATGCTCCTCATGACAATCACCTCAATGCCTTGGCTCTCAATACAGATCTTAATGTTTCAACACCATCATAAGCTTCATGATGCTCTTGTGTTCACTTGTTGTCCAAGTGACAATTTTTTACACACACTAGTTCATTCTGACGTGTTCCTTTCCATGGTGTGATTCACATGATGGTCCTCCTCTTGTAAAGATAATTGAACACAAGGTTGGATTTGGAATGTGGAGATCAACACCTTCCTCCTCGTGACTCCCTTGAACTTCAAAATTCACCTCCATGACAAAGATATCTCCTTTGATGGAATCAACCTCGGGAGACCCAAACACCTTCTTGTCCACATGTTCCTCATTGAAAAGGTCTTCTTCTATATAGACCTCATTTGATATCACTTTACTTTAATTGTTTGCATCACTTATCATCCCAAATTTGATTGGTGGCAAGCCAAGATGTCTATGACCCTTATCATTGCCAAGTAGAGAAATTGCTCCCATACTCAACTAAAAGTGCATACTGTGAAATTTTGGGTCCGTCAAGTCACCATGATGTCCCACAATTAGTCCAATCACTCTCGAATATTCCTTCATCGGCATGGGCAACTCAGAATCCTTATTTCTTGACTAATATCCTGACACTTACTATTTTTAGTAAGCCTTAATTTAGGAAGTCTATTTTTATTAATGTTGGTGAAATAATTTGTTGTAGGTAGATTATTGGTTTTTCACTAACAGTCACGAGGCTAAGCCCCTCCTTCTTGGGTATGGGGAGGCTACTGTTTATTAAATACAAACTAAATAGAACGGTGGGATGGCTATTAGGTTGGGGATAACATAGAAATACTCTATTAAACATGTGGTGAAGTGCTTGTATGGTGTATAAGTAAGGAACTAGTTTAGAGAGAAGTAAAAGGGGAGTAGGAGAAATAGAGAGAGAGGGCTAATGTTGTGAGTGTAGATACAAAATCATGCACTTGGGTACAATTATAGGTCCAAAAGCATACTAATGTATATATGATTCCTAAGCAAGAAAACTAGGGGTTCACAACTATCTCTGGCCTCTTTTATTCGTCTCTTACTTTCTCTTTGGTTTTACACACCATATAGCCCTGATGGAACCTGATTGATTTATCTTTTATGCCGACAGACATTGGTGTCGAGTTAGGACACCAGCGCCCATACGCTTCTATCCATACTGGGCACTCCTGACCCTTTATTACCTTTACTTTCTCTTTTATCTTTTGGGCATCTTTTCACTTATGGGTCAAGCTTCCAGTTATTAATTATGAAATTCAAACAAGGGAATCATGTATATACTCATTTATTTCTAGAAAATAAGGGACCAAGCACTAAGCATTACTATCCTCGCCTAAGCTTGCATCCAAAGGGACTAAAGCACTTCAAAGGCATCCATCTAACACTCATATAAGGGATGACGGTTGCATCACTTCTGTATACACTACATAGGAGGGGAAGTATATTCTATTACATACACACATACTATACATCTTCTACATTCTAGATCTAGCCTGTTATCATTTGTTCAACTTGCACAAGGGTATCATATGACACCATTTCTACACACACACAAGAACTAGATGGAGTCTAAGATGTAGTGTAGTGCTCGGTAGTAAGTTCACTCTTCGGGTGACCATCAAGGTCCGTTTGACTCCACATTCTGCATCCTTTTTATTAGATTTGACGTGGTTTGTGGACATTTGTAGGTATACATTTATTTTTGTAGGTTACAGGTACCCTTGGCGATCAAGTAGAGAATATCAAGTGATAGACATGAACCAACAACGAAACCCTTGCGACGTAGAAGAAATCAATTCCTAAGCATCTCCATGGCCACCATCACCCAAATCCAATCATCAGTGCCTAGACACCTCTTCCCTCTCGTGGGCGCCCCTATCCTATTTCATTCCTGAATTCCATTATTCCCAGTGAGCGTCAATGACACTGTCTACAATCTGCTTTTCTATTTCACCTTCCTAGATCACCTCCAGTTTGCTTCAAAACCATCTAAGTCCATCTATATATCCTTCTTGTTTATGGTTTCATATTGTACATACTTGTTTGCTTGTGTCATTACTGTACGTTAATCATTTGTACATCTATTTAATCACGTTAGTTACTCTGCATATAGGATTTAATAAATTTCATTTTTAATTAAATCATTTGGTGAACCCCACTCGTGATCATACACTTCGGATCCACATTTTTCTTTTTCTATCCAATCTTCTTTCATGGCTCCTAAAATTCTTCAAATCTCTTTGCATGACTTACTTCAAATGCATCCACCTTACAAAGATGTTCTCCAAAAAGCTCTAGACACTATGTATCTCCCTCCCAATACACCGTCTTCACAAGTAAGTGTCATTTTTGATCATCTATCTAACGATCCTATCCATCCTAATACTCCATTTAAGCAACCCATCTTAGCGTCAATTCAAGATTTACACCATACTTTTAAAGATAAATTTCAAGTTATGGAAACCACAATTACATATCTTAAAGTTGAAATCTAACATCTCAAGGATGCTTCTCAGGCCAATGCTAGTTCTTCTGCTACATCTCATTTTAATCATATGTCTACTACCTGTGACTCATATAAGTGAACCCTAAGTCTTACAACTACCAGCACTGCTCAAGTTTGATATAAATGCTAAGTAACATGATATTCTTCCTGAGCTCCTCAATCACCAATTGATCAGCTTGCCAGACTACTCATTGCTACCCTCCTTATTGGCTTGCCAAATACGACAGGTCTACTCATTTTGTAATTATCACTGACTCAATGGACATCATGACAATGATTGCTATGTTTTAAAATGAAGAATTAAACACCTTGAAGCCTCAGGGTTTTATTTCATTTGCTACACAACATTCTACTACATGTTCATCTCCAATTTTTAAATCCCAATGGGCTCCCAAATCCAATCCCTCCATGTCTAATGAGCATCATTCCATAGTCACTAATGTTCCTTCTTCGGTCAAGTCAAGCGCCGCCTATCCAACCCATTCCAACTAAGCAACCTCCTCTCAAAATTCATCCTCCATCCCCTCCTCCTATAAAGTCATTTTGCAGCATTACCAATTCCAATGTAAGCAATCACAACACTCTCAAATTCGTCCTCCATACCCTCCTGATCAGGGGCATTCCATGGCGTTACCCATTGCACAACTAAGCAACCACCTCTCAAAATCCGTGGGACTTACATCCCCTCCTATCAAGTCTTCTACAGCATTAGCCAATTCTTGCTTCAAAAACCACCAACCAAGCAAGACCAACCAATTCACCCTGTCATAGCTTCCTCCTATTCGACCCACAATCTCAACCTTGATCCTACTCTTGCTAAAGACAAAGTTGAGGGTGCAAAGATCACAACACTAAGTAGTGATGCACTAGATCAGGCTTCTAGGTTGAATCACTCAGACCCGACCATCCTAAAGTGTGATTGCACAACATTGAATCCTTTCTCTAGGTGTGGATAGACCTGTAAAATGAGACCAGAGATAGATCTCACAGAGAAGGCTGGTTCCTGCTCCTAAACTACCATGCAACATAGCTATTCCAGTGACAGGCAATAGACATCAGTAAGTAATCCTACATCTATACCATGCGACAAGGAGACAGTAGACGAGAGAGAAGGGAAAATACAGCCACGGATGGACAGATGCCTACACTAAAACGTGATTTTATTGCACCAGAGAAGGTTAGACATGTTGAACCATCTATGGGCAAAACTGCCATGGGACAAAGACCAGGTACAAAGCAATGGGAAGGATGAATAGACTGCTATCACTTTGACCCTAAGGATAGATTTCACACAGAAAATGATCCCAAAACTCCATGAACACAACTGACCAGACCATTTGCAATGAACCCCTCAAACATGCACAATATACCTAGGAATGAAGGGAGAGAGCAAGAGGGAAGAATTCGAAGCTTGCTCCAAGAACCCTGAGCATAGGCATGGAATCCCATCTTGAAAGCATCAACCAATGAACATCGTTGCCTTCTGTAAATGCTCCCAGAATATGTCGCTTCTAGTTCACCGACGAATCAAATCGAATCATTTCTATTAGTAAAAGGCAATCAAGATTCGCCATTACATGAGCCTAGGGAGGAGGTTCGAGCTCCATTTTTCACCCACCAAATCCTATTAAGAATGAAATTTTATGTTTCCATGGTGTAGAGGCAGAGTCGAGAAAAGATCCAACAACTTGTCTATGTCCCACCCAAATTTGAAAGAAGCCCCTCTGTCACAATATATAGGAAGATTTGAGAGATTTGGATCACGAGAGTGCAATATTCGAAAGAGTACCACAACCACTTCTAGGGTCGCATTTTAAATCATTGTGCATCTATGGTAGAAGCGGTCCCTGATCCCTGGCAAAACGGCGGGTTGAAATAGCTGCCAAATTAACATGCTGGTTGCCTTTGCGAGCGTCACTTCTGGTCCCTTGTCATGCGTTCAGAGCCGTTTGCTTAACTTTCTCAAAAATCTGACCAGACTGGACACGTGAAGGCTTGGTGTTTGATTGAGAACCTGCCCAGAATTTTACCTGTGAGAAGGCATCATTTCAACAGCTTTTCACGTTGATATAAAGAACGTGCAAATCCGAGCTCTGACTATTCAAACCCTAGATATGTTCGATCTGAAGATTTAGGGCACGAAACAGTGAGCCAAAACGAATTTTCAAACTACCTCCATAATTCCCTTTTGACAACTTCGCCACCTGGACGACACGTGGCAGGCCTCTGCGGGGTCGCTGACAACCAATTCTGGGCTCTCGCTCCACCTTTCCGCAGGCTTTCCTTTGACCATTAGTCCTATGTGGAGCCCTAGCTGAGACACGTTTGCACTATCCATTCAAGATTTGGGCTGACCCTTCAAAATGTCGCCGAGTTGACTTTTTGACAATTTCTGCTAGCACTTGTGACACGTAGTCATGATTTGATTGGTCCGCGGGCCTGTCCGGCTTTTGACTTTTAGCTTTGCCTCTTCGCGTCCTTTTTGTCCCTTGATGTCCCAGTGCTGTTTGGGACTTGAAACCTGTTTGAATCCGCCTCGAAATGGGCTTCCTAATGTCCCTTGAAGGTGCACGACTTTGACACGTGGCGCAATGTCTGATTGGCTCCTCCATACTTAGTCGTTTCGAGGCTAGTTTTGCGTCCCTCGTGAGCCATCGGCCCAGACTGTGAACCTTCAGTGCGAAAGTTTCCTTCGATTCTCTGGCTCCTTTGACACCGGCTCGGCCTCGCGTCTTTCAACGCTGATATTTCATTTTAGAGTCTGCATGATGTCCCTTTGCTAGCTTGGGAGCACGAATTCGCTCGACAGAACCGTTTCTTGAAATGGGCTTCCCTTGCTTCACCGGGGCATTTGATCTTTTCGCAGCCCTCGCGGCATCCCGATTGTAGAGTCCTTCTGCGAAAATTCTCTGTTTGCGGTATTTGAACCGGCCGATTTCTAAGCGCCCTTCGCTGTCCGGGGTCATGGTCGATCCAATATGTCCCAAAGGCGCACCTTGAGCAGGACTTAGCCAATTTCTCACGATTTTTCCTGGATCAATCTACATGCTTGGAACTGCAAAACTCATGATACATGTTATCCCAAAACCCAACCCTGGGGGGGGTGAAATTTTGACAACACTACCTACTCATTGTGATGAAAATATGCTTTTTTATGATACATTTCAAACTCTCGTCACCATCACAATATCCCTCTTGCATCGTCACATAGCTCTCCATTATTAGCACACTTGGGCGAGGCATTGCACTTCCCCCCCTTTCTAACACTATCAGTTGTCTCTAGCATCTACTACCACACTTCACGCTCTGCGCTTCATGTCTTATCTTTCTAAGCACCCCTACACCCTTCGATACACCACATTATATCGTCATTACCCGATGATGCGCTCTAATTCCATAGTTCATACTCGACTGTTGAGGGTCTATTTCTGAAATGAGCCTCACATTCACTTCACTCTTTCATGCTCTGTGCTTCATGATACATTTTTCTAGCATCTATTTGCTAACACGGCAAACCTATTTCCCAATGACGCACTCTTGTTTTATGGTTCATTCTTGACTGCTTGAGGGGGCATTTTATCAATGAACTTCATTTTATACACATCTTCAGTGGGGGGCACACTTTATCCTATCCACCATCCCATCTTGCATTCCATTCCATCACACTCATACACTGGCATTTGCATTTATTGTATTGCATATACTCTTGGTAGCTTATTTATTTCTACATGTTACACTTTGTTTTCCATGCTCGACAGGTTCTTAGTATGTCATCATCTTTCTATATAAATACACATGCGCATTCACTTGGTCTTTTAAGGTGAATGTAAATATCTTACATGTTTTTACACGCTGTAATAATGCTTGGCATTCATACCTTTTACCAGTCTCACTTAAATTCCTGGGGGCATCTACCTTTTACTCCTAACATTACTACACACTTCGGTGTTCTAATTTCATCACATATTCACATAAAACTACTCATTACAACTCTGTTACTTTACCTTTTGTGTGATTCATACACAGCTTTGACATACTATTTATCTTTCTAACATGCTAACTGAGTGCTTCATGTGTAGCATTTGCACTTATAGGACTATGGTGCACAACCATGGTTGTCTATACACTTTGTTGACTCATTGTTTGCTACTGTATTTTATTGTTTGCCAGGCTTATGCCCTTATGTCTTGTATCCTTATTGTATGTTTTTGACTGCTTCGACCCTAATTGTCTTGTGACATTGTGAGCAATGTCCCATCATCAATTCCTACTTTTTGATAAATCTCATCTTATCCAAATTTCTATAATTCACCCCTATCATGAAAGAACACTTATTCAAATTATTTTTTTCCACTTTACTATGTCTAAGATCCATGTATCTCTAGGGACATCAATTGTGTTAGGGTTTCAATATAAAATATACATTGAACTAAGTTCTTCTTTGCTAGTGATGAACTTAACATGTGTTTTATCATTGCCACATTATTTATCGACAATAATTGCTCAACACTTTAGTCACTGTTAAATAATTCAAATTAAGGTGACTCAGTTATGGATGAACATTAACTCGTGATCAAACGATTTGGATCTTCGTTATAATTATTCAAGTCAGAGTCTTGCATTAAAATGGATTCTAGATGAGGAAAATTCTAATCTCCTTGTATGACTTACTTAAAACCAAGTAAGCAACCTACTTTTCTGAAGATGTTCTCTGAGTGCAATGCCCTATGACACTATGTAGAGGTCCGTTAACTAAATCGAAAAATCTAGTAGAATATAATGTGATTGCATTTTTTTTTTATGCAGAAGTTCCATGGGGTCGGCACAAGGAAATTTGTGGTGATAGTACTATCATAAGTACGTAGCCCATTTTAGTGAATGAAAACAAAGAAACACCATGTAATTGTTCAAGCATGAATTTTAAGCTATGGAAACCACAATTACATATCTTAATCGTGGAAATACAACATCTAAGATGGATGCAAAGATAGTCTGGTCAGAGGCAATTTCTGCTGCAAGAGCCTCATTGTCAAATATCACTTTCATAGTACCTCATGTTCATATAAGTGTAAATCCATGTATTTACCGCTAAAAGTACCTCTCATGATATGATCTATGTATGTTTATATATATGATATTCTACCTGAGTTCCTAAATTACCGATATGATCATAGTTTTTTTAAATATTCATTGTTATCCTCCTCATCAATTTTCCATATTTAAAGGTCTACCATATTTCAATTATCACGGACTATAATCCGGTTACATCATGACAATCACTTCTATGCACTCTAAAATCCACAATAGAGAACGTATGAGCATCATGGTTTTATTGTCATTTACCTTTGCAACGTTCTGACTACATCTTCAATATGTGTGTAGTCAATGAAAAGTTTTTAAATCATAAACCCTATATGTCTAATGAGCATCATTCCATAGATTACTATTATTCAATATGGGATTACTCAAGAGCAAAGTGTGCCAACATTATGTTGTTATAATAAGCAATCACCCCTAAGAAAATTGTCTAAAAGTTACCATATGTTGGGCACTAGTTTGGTGATATCTAATGTAGGAGCACCTTAAACACTTTGTACAAATATTGTAAATATGAGATTTATATGAAATATAATGGATAATGATGGCATGCATGGAGATTTGTGAAGACTTGATAGGGTTTTTATGGTAAATATACCTGACTTGAAGAAGAGTGAATGCATCTACAAAGTTAATATTGTGTTAAAACCGCGGGGGGCATTGCACTTCCCCCCTTCTAGCACTATCAGTATGGTTTAACTACGTATCTATTCATCAGGGTACTTAAAGAATACCATGCTTAATGTCTAGTATTCATACATCTAATTATTCACCTTGATAATACCCCCTCTTGTTACCATTATTAGACCTATGAAAATACCCCCTAGTCTCATAGTTCATACTCAACTATTGAGGGTATAATTCTGAAATGAACCTCACATTCACTACACATTTCATGCCCATCTCTCTGTAACCTACCCCTAATAAGCATCTATTCAAACACATTACATAAATTAAACCCTGATCACCCCCTCTATGTCTACTATGGTTCATTCTTGAATGTTGAGGGGGATTTTATTAATTTTAACCTCATCTCGATATGAGCATCCACTATGCTAGGCATATTGCTCCTAGCATCTTCACATTTCGCATACCACACCATCATGGTTATACACTACATGTGCATTTCTTGGTGATGTGCAGGCTTACATGTTGCTAGCTTAGTTTAGGGTCTACATTAGTTACACCTCTGTCAATCCATACTGATATGTATTCTTAGGTTGATGTCAAGATCTAAAGGATAGGGTAAGGATACATCAAGCATGTTCACTTGAATTATTTTGACATGAATGAATATCTCTTAGCAAGATGTTTACTCTGTTGTCAATACTGCTTAGCATTTAGACACAAAAATACTGAGATGCACATAAATTGCTCCTAAGGTTGGCATCTGAGCTTTCACTACTCCAACATTCTCATCAGCATTTCTAGAGTTCTAGTTCCAGAATGTGAAATACCTATTCATTGGAAGATTCAATGCATGAATTTTTCTCATTTATACATGCTAGAACACCCTTATTTATTCTTGGCTAAAATGCCTTATCCGGGTGCTTCATGTGTAACATTTTCCTTGCATGACCATATATAACCATGGTTGTCTGTGATTAACTAAAATGTAAATATATGGACTATAGTTAATCTAAGCTATGAACAACTGTAAATAAAGTAAATAGATGGTGTAAATAAATGTAAAGATGACCCAAGCAACTATGAAAAAAGAAATTCTAACCCTAATGTACAAGAGAGAAGAGGAAAGAAATCACCTGAATAAAAGATGCTCGTGGGACTGTGTCGCAAAGATGACTGGAGAAATAGGAAACATGAACTACTATGTAGATGTCCCAAAAGGATGAATCTAGGTTGATTAGTCTGGACTAGAGGTCCCAAAAGGACTGGCACTCTAGTTGTATGTAATGGGTGCCTTGGTCTATGCAACAGGTTTGGAACTAAGTTTCACAGGTTCGGCAGGTGGTCTGAAACAATCCTTGTGTGTTGCATCAAATTTGTTGTACTGCGCCAGGTGTTGTTAATAATCCAAGTTGTTTAGAAGACCTGTAAAAGACCAAAGAGGAGTATCAAAAACCTAGAAAAAGGAATAATGCAAATGAATGGGTGGGACTGACCTCAGCTGCCACAAAAATGGGCTAACTAACTGAGCATTGCATTATATTTTAGACCCAAATGTAGTTATGATGTGTGTGTGTGTGTGTGTGTGTGTGTGTGTGTGTGTGTGTGTGTGTGTGTGTGTGTGTGTGTGTGTGTGTGTGTGTGTGTGTGTGTGTGTGTGTGTGTGTGTGAGCGCGCGCGCATAATGTGCCCTAAGTGCTCTTGTGTTAGTTGCACTTTGTGAAGTAGTGAGCAATAAATAGATGTAGAAAATGTAATAGAATGTGTGCATGGAATAGAATAGATCCCTCCCCCTATGTTGTGTGTGATGTAGATGTCCTAACCTTGTGCCTTGTGATGGAGCTATGTGCATGCAAGTGATCTCTAATGCAATAGATGGATGCAATTCTAAGTGGATGATAGTAGTGACTAGTGCTTGGTCCATCATTATGGTCTCTTAACTTTATATTTATAGGGTTATCTTGATCTAATGTCATAATTAACCTCAAAATGGCTGACCACCAAAAAGATGAAGATCTCAAATGGCTAGAAAGATCCCAAAAAGTGGTGGGAAAGTGTGAAAAGGATTTGGGGAGCCCTTGGTGGGACCAAGGCACTCCAGTCGAGGCTAAAATAATGGAAGATGACTGAAACAGACTGGGCATATAGGTGTAAAAGGTCGGGAATGATGAAACAAAATAAAATAAAATGGCCAAAAGACGGGGGTTAATTGATGCACCATCTTAACTAAGCTATCTCTTGATGAGCATATTACGTTCATACTCATCACTTAAACCCCACAGGCCTTCATGCATGTTTTAAGACTTCATTCAAACTTATGACCCATCAATACCATCAAACAATGTTATATCTCTTTATGTTAATGATGTATCATTCTTGAGGTCTTAGACATGTATTCTGTAGATCATAGAGTCAACCATGATTAGTATTCATTGGATCTTATACTACCTTATATGCTTTGTCATGCATGTTTCAATATACTCCCATATAACACTTGCTCTTTGAATCCCAATGACTATATGTTAAAGATGACTTACCTCTAGTTACTAAGGTGATAGCTCACACTTTCAAGAGAGATCTTGTACACTCTCTAACCTTTCCTAAAGCAACATCCAACATGCTTATGTAGTCATCTACTATAGCTTTGTAATCAGTACTTTGCTCACAATCATATGAGTTGTTTCTCATAGAATTCTAGATGGAGAGCTCTCAATGGTTTAATTCTTGAGATCCAATTCACACATTTGTATATGATAAAGGCATCAATTAAAAGGATTAAATTCACCTATGGTTGATCAAGTATTTGTTTTCCTTTATTTTACTTAGTATTATGCCCTAAGCTCCTTGTAGCCATTCTTAAACCTAATTCAAGAGATAAAATGCAATTAAGAAACTTACATGCCGTAAATTATGCCCATGATTTTCAAATATTCTATATCTCATTTGAGGTGCTCTCATTCACTTATGGACTAGACCCAACTATATTCTACCCAGATCACCTTTTCCATCTTCTTAAGGTGACCTAATTACGTCTAATTATGTACACAATCAACTTGTTTGCTAGGATAGAGACATATATTGAAGGGATCCTCCTAGAACTTGTTCCACCACCTTGAAAATATCCCATGTCACCTATAAAATCAATTTTAGAAGCATTATAGTTGATATTTTGTGAAATTTGCTCTCTTACCTCCTTCTCTTACCCACCATTTTTCTTCCTCTACATAACCAAGCTACTGTCAATCATAACTTTAGGTGCATAAATCCATTATTTATAAAATTTGGGGGTCTTCTTATTCACTCCAAGACATAACTTTTTTCAAAATTTCAGAGACTTTCATTGGTGAAATAAAAAATTACATGATGCCCTATACCTGGCCTGAGAGCAAGAATTTAGCTATAAAAACCCTAATATGCATCATCAAAAGCCTATAAAAAGATGTTTATACTCCTTATCACCTATGACATATTCCTATTTTACCAATCATGAGAAAAGAGTAAAGTGTAGTAGATTGAGGGTTTCTCCCTTACTTCCCTGTTAAACTTTCTCATACACATTCCATAAGAACAGGTAGAAACAAACACTAAGGGGCATAATTTCACCATAACATCATTGTACAAATGATTAAGCATTGAAAATACATATATTTGTCTTAGAATTCATATCATAAACATTCAAAGGACTCACATACATCTTGCATACTTGGTCCAATTCATGTTATGTATCACGTTCCTCATACATCTCTTCATCTTTTAATTAGAACTCCATTCCTCCATCTTGTAGTTTTCTTTTTTTCTCCTTCCTGATGATGTTTGACCCTATTCTCTTATGAATAGATTGGAATTGTTGTTTTATTCCCCTTATTTTGTTCTAATCTCCATGATTTGTGAGATATTCTCTCATATGCTTGAGAATAGGAACTAATTTTCTTATTTTGATTTCTTAATACACTAACAACCCAATCTGAGAAGTTTTAAACCTCTACCTACGTAGACAAGATAACTCATGTCCACCTAAAAACTAAAAACTCACTTTTTCACTCTCACATCATGGTAAAAACCCATTACAACATGAAAATTTGAACTTTGACATTTTGAGGGAAAACTAGACTAACAAATAGTAAGTGTTTGCATGTTAGAATAAAGTTGTTTTCAACATGTTCATAACCTTCATGCCTTATGAAGACGCTCCTACATCATTAATTAGTACTTTCTTCACTCAAAAATCTTCTAGATAGTAGTATAAGACTGAGACTAAATAATGTCAAAAGTGCATGATTTTGTGTCTACATTTTCCCCCACTTTTTGTTAGTGAGCAAAAATCTCAGAAACATAAAGTAGAGAGATATACATACCTAATGTCCATGAAGATTGTAGTAGAAAATGTGCTGAAGGACTAGTAAAAGTGTTGAATGACAAAAAGATGATGGAACATGGAAACTATAGAAAAAAATGCGCAAAAAAAGTAATGAGAGTGAACCTAGGGCGGAGACGCGTGTGTAGTTGTTGTTACATGTGATGTATATGCATGGTTAGTATGGTGTGTGCTGTCGCAAAGTGGTTTTATTGATGTTGTTGTTGTTGTTTATGCCCCCATTTGACTACTTGTTTCTCATACGGTCAGACCTGCAAGGAGAAAATGATCAAGTATTCAAATATGTATGTGTAAAAACACAATGTAAAAGATGCATGTAAAAGTATGAAAATGTAAATACATAAATGAAAGAGTGTAAATGGAACATGTGCACCTGATCCATGTTGAGAAAGAGAGTGTAGAAGGATATCCTGTACTATGATTTTTTTTGCGATCTCACACCACCCTGGTTGAAGAAGTGTAGGGAGAAAGTTGCATTATTCTCCTTCATGTAATTGCTTTCCTTGAATGTGTATGAAGAGATCTTTGTAAGTCCTAGTTTTTTGGGCAATCTAACGCCACTGACCGAAGTAGTGTAGGGAGGCACACCCACTATAACCTCCAAGCCTATAACTACTTCCCAGAATGCTAAGGACAACCATGTCCTATAAAATCCATTGTGTATGGGGTTCATAGATTGGTCTGAACCCACTCGTTGCATATAACTTAACCAAATCAGTGTAGAATCTCTATGTAGTGTGTAGAAAAAACCCCAAATGATGCCCCCCTCTTTGGAGGCGCATACAACATCACTGATAGGAGAAATGTGGCCCCAAAAGAGGACCAACCACATGAATGTTGAAATTATGCCTTACATGGGGAAGGGAATGTGTTTGGTAGAAACCAAGGTTCGCACAAACAAGGATGGCAAGCTAAAGACAAGTGTTAGTATGAAAAAACATGCATATAGAAAAAAATGTGTAAACTACCAAACACAGTAATGTAAACACGCAAGAAGAAAAGTAAGTCACACAAAGCGGGCTGTAAACATGGGACATCACTAACAATGTCACAAGACATGTAAAGGCCATCATGGCCACATATAAAAAAACAAGTGTGCACACCAAACATAGGGCAAGGCCCGAATACAAAAGAAAAAAATAACAAACAATGCAACAAACAAGTATGGAAGAAAATATCCTTGCATAACAAATGATGCACATAAAGCACCCGTTAACATGTTGGAAAGATAACCAGTATGTCAAAAGTGTGTATAATCCTGTAGTGTAAAGTGCTAAGTACAAAATGAAACAATAACACCTAGAAGAGACGAATGTGGATGCCCCAACGACCAATATAGGAACGATATAAGGTGAGCATCCATATTGCATGTAAGAGACCTGTATCTGTGATCATAACTAGAAAAAGATGTGAACGCACATGTGTGGATGATATAGATAAATGACATACAAGTAATCTAACTAGCATGTGTAATAAAATGACCATGAACAAACAAAAGTAAGCAAGAGTAAGAGTAACCATAATATGTAATATGTTGTGGATGGATGTAATGGAATGCAAAATGGAGTGATAGGAGCCACGTGCCTCCCAAGTGAATGGAAATGTATGTAATGGGTTTCATTTAATTTTCCCCCTTAGCAGTCAAAATGAACCGTAATGGTCAAAGTGTGTGTTGTGTCTAACACGTTGTGATGAATGTGTAGGTGTAGTGATGAGATACAACCTAGCAATGATGTGTGTGTGAACCTTATAGTCAAAGCATATATCACAATTAGATGAGCGTATAAGTGATGATTTATTCTAAGCATATATCACTATAAGATGAATGGGTGAGTGATGATTTATCCCTAAGTGTATATCACTACGAGATGAAAAGAGGGAGTGGTGATGTAACCTAAGGTGTATACGACTATAGAATGAGTGACCATTTAGCCTAAAGCATATGGAACTAACCTAGTAATGTTGTATGATGAGAGGAAGAAGGATGAATGCATGATGAAGAGAAAGTCTATTTGATTTGTAAACCCTTGGCAATCGAGTATGGACCGAGGAACACAAGTGTGTCATAGAGTACTGAGTGCAACATGTAGAAGAATATGTAGCATATGTAATAATGATGGTAGATGACCATATGATATGTAGGATGGGTAAATACACGGTGTGTAGTAGGTAATGCTATATGTGTAGAATGCGTAAAGTGTAATGTGTAGTATGTAATGTAATATGTGTAGATAGAGTGATAATGTAGTATGTGAGATGAAATGTTGCTAGACTCGTATGTAATGATGATTAATATAGTATGTATAGGATGTGTGATGTGAAGAAGTGTGGTGTATGATGAAACACAATGTGAAATGCCTATAGTTTAGTGTGTGGGGTTCATGTGCAGTAATCCCTCAACAGTCAAATGTGAACTGAAGCACAAGAGTGTGTCATTGGGTAATGGTTGACGCTAAATTATGAATTAATATGCGTATGCTAGGTGATGGATCTAAGAGCATGCTAAGATGATAGATGCACAAATGCTATGATGAGTGGGGGGGATGTATTAGATGTTATGCCCCCCAAGAGTTTATATAGGAATGAACTATCCAATGACAGTGAAGGACAAAGGTCCTTCATCTGATGTATGTGATGACGAAAGCGTATGATTGCGGGATAATAGTGGTGGTATAGTAGATAAATGGTGTACTGGTGAATTAAATCTATGTATGTGTGAGGGATGAACATATGATGAAACTTGGGCTGTAGTAAAATGTGTTGGTGATGGAGATGTACGTGATGTTGAGTGTGAGGGTAATGAAGACCTACACGGGATAGACTGAGGTGGTGATCTACGTCGAGATGTAGTAACTATCCTAGGAATTGGCCTATACCTATGCGTAGGATTAACATAGTGGTGAGATCATGTAGGTAATGTGAGAGTAGGTGAGCTAGGCATAGATTGTGCTTTGAGTAACATAGGGTGTGATATGTTAGATGAAGTAGGTGGTGTGCTAACCACTGTGTGAGATGATGATGACCATGCAGTAGATGGAGGGAAACTGTTAATAGAAATAAGATGATTGTTGTGAATAAATTTTAGTCGCAAAGGATTCAAAGAAATAATAGATTGAGAAAAACAAATCCAATTGAGACTGAGAAGCATGTTGCAACTACCAAGTGTGTTTCCAACGAGGAAAGGCACAAGCATAGTAAGAGGACCAAATTTAACATGTAGCTTAATGACACCAAGGGGTTTGTTGAAAGGGTGCTCAATTTGTGAAGGAGGATAACCAATAGTCGTGACAAGTGAAATAGAACATGTAATAATGGGCCATGATGGGTCAACCTTAATGTTGTTGATGGAGGTCGAGCCAATAAATGCCTTAATATGTAGATGAATAGATGTAAAGTTTGCATGATAATTGTGATTACAAAAAAATATAACTTGCGATGAAGCGTCACCACTTGCAACTAAGAAATCCAGAGCTCCTGATCTAGGAGGAGGTACTGCGTGATATGTATGATTGGTAGAAGATTTAGATGTCTTCTTGTCACATTATTGAGATTTGTTGTTAAAGAGCTTGAGTTTACCCTTGTTGTTGGTTGGGGAAAAGCTAATAGACTCTGAAAACTCTAGTTTGTTGTCATCAATTAGATATTAGATGATTGTATGGAGTTTGAGACATCTATTTATAGAATATCATACATATCGATGATAATCACAATATAATTTCTCATTGTAGTTCCTACCTTTGGGTTGTGATGGGTCTAACTCGAGTGGTGTGGGAATAGTAATAAGATTGCTTTCAAGAAGTTGTTTCAATATGAGATGTGGAGCCATTGGAAAGTTACTAAACATGTGTTGAGGTTATTGTGATTGAACCTCTTTAGTAGGAGTGACTGCGTTGACGGTGATGCTAGTGTCAGTTGGCTTAGTGATAGATGGTTTGAATGGCATCCTGTTTTGAAAAAGAGTGGAAGACGAAGCCTGTTCCTGATACTTAATCTTGCATATGGATAGAAGTTTAGTCTTATGAAGCTTAAGAGTATGAAAACGTGATCAAATGAAGGAGAGGTTTCAAAAATAACACTCTCTTGGATAGGTGGTAAAAGACTTTGAATGAACAAGTCATGAAGCTCATATTCCGCAAGTACATTTGTCATCTTAGCTAGATTCTTCTTATATCTCAAAACATAGTTAGCGAGGAGTTCAGTTGATCCCTGTTTGAGTTGTGCTAGCTGAGCGTAAGATATCTTAGAGCCTACGTTGATGGAGAAATAAGTAAGGCATCGGCTAGATGTGTGAATGAAGTTACCGAGTGAACAGGTTGGTCGTAAAACCAAAGCATCGCATAATCATGGAGACCATGAGGAAAGATTTTAGCTAACAAAATATGATCATCAAAAAAATCTATACAAGTGACATGAAATGCTCTAAGATGCTCTTGCAGATCACCATACCCATTAAAAATGGGAAGCTTAGGGGTGAAAAAGTTGGGAGGAATAGATAAGTAGAGATGACAAGTTGGAATGGAGTATGCAACAATAAGGTAGAATCTGAAGACAATGATCCATGCAAAGTAGCCTGCTACAACTTATGAATTTGAGCTTTAAGATCATGACAAAGAGAAGTTAAGTCTTGATTGCCAACAAATGAAACTTTTCGTATATGAGAAACTAAGGGAGGAGTAAAATGATTGGCAGGAGTAGTAACAAAAACGAGAATAGTAGAAATAGGTGGAAGAGTAGAAGCAAGTGGTTGAGTAACAACAAAAGTGGGTATGACCACGGAAGCATTGAGTTCTACCAAATTAGTAGTCTCCTCATCAACCACATGTAAAATTAAGTCTAGATCTTGTGTATGTGCAACAATATCATCATTAATGGACTTAAGATTTTCTTTAGTAAAATTAATATGAGAGTGACCCATGGAGAAAGGAGAATAAACCCTAGGATGCTAAAGTATGAATGAAGAATCTAGAAGCTTGAATGATCGATTCGGGTTCACCAAAATGATTAAATAAAATGTAAATATATGGAATATAGTTAATCTAAGCTATAAATAACTGTAAATAAAGTAAATAGATGGTGTAAAAAAATGTAAAGATGAGCCAAAAAATTATGAAAAATGAAATGTTATCCATAATGTGTAAGAGAGAAGAGGAAAAAACTCAACTAAATAGAAGATGGTCACGAGAATGTGTCGCAGAGATGACTGTGTAAACCGAAAGTAGGAACAACTGTGCAAGAGCCATTAAAAGGGTGGATCTGGGATGATTCTCTAGATTGGAGCACCTAGAGAGGGACTGGAGCACCTACGGGTTCTCTAGTATGCAAAATGGGTGCCTTGGTCTATGCAAAAACTCTGGAACTAATCTTTATAGGTTCAGAATATTATATGAAACCCTCATTGTTTATCGCATTGAGTTCACCTTACTACTTCATATGTCGTTAATATTCCAAGATGAATAAAAGACCTGTAAAAGACCAAATAAGAGTATCAAAACCCTAAAAAAGAAGAATGAAAATGAATGGGTCAGACTGACCTCAGTTGCCACAATACTGGGCTTACTAAATGAGTATTGTACTATATTGCAGACCCAAATGTAGTTCTGGTGTGTGTGTATGCATAATGTTCCCTAGGTTCTCTTGTGTCAGTCGCACTTTGTGAAGTAATGAGAAACAACTGTGTAAAAAATGTAGTAGAATGTGTGGATGAGAATAGAATAAAATTCTCCCCCTATGTTGTGTGTGATGCAGATATCCTAGCCTTGTGCCTTGTGATGGAGCTATGTGGATGCAAGTGATCTCTAATGCAATAGATGGATGCAACTCTATATGGATGATAGTAGTGACTGGTGTTTGGTCCCTCATTATGTTCTCATAACTTTATATTTATAGGGTTCTCTTCATATAATTTCTTAATTAACCCCGAAATGGTCGAACACCAAAAAAGATAAGGATCTATAATGGCTAGAAAGAGCCCAAAAAGTGGCGAGAAAGTGCAAAAAGGATTGGGGTGCCCCTAGTGGGACCAAGGCACCCACGGGTGCCCTAATCGAGGCTAAAATAATGGAAGATGACTGAAACAAATTGGGCATGTAGGTGTAGAAGGTCGAGAATGACGAAATAAAATAAAATAAGATGGCCAAAAGATGGAGGTTAATTAGTACTTTCTTCACTCAATAACCTTCTAAATAGCAGTATGAGACCGGGAATAAACAATGTCTAAAGTGCATGATTTTGTGACTACAATTTGATACTCTTTTCTTATTATTATTATTTGTTATTGTATGCTATTTTTTATGGGCTATGTCTTATGTCTTGTGTGATCATTGTATGCTTTTGGTCATTTCAGCTCTGATTGTCTTATGACATTGTGAGTGATGTCCCATATTTAAAACCCACTCTTCACAGTCTATCTTGTCTATGCACTTGCTTCTTACATTGTCTTCTTTTGCATGCTAGCTTCTTTTACTACTAACACATGTTTCTAGCCTCTCTTGTTTTTATGTGCCTTGGATTTTACCATGCACATCTCCTACCCCCTGCAGGTATCCACTTCATAACAACATTAGGTCCTCTCCTTTGGGCCGCATTCTCCTACTATCATCACATGCACCCCAAATGAGGGGGGCATACATTAGGTGAACAAATCACCCCTATAGTAACTTAGAGTTATATCTCAAATCAACATAGTACAAAAAAAACATAGGAGCACAATAACAAAATGACCTAGAATCTGACTTGGGTCCAAAACACAGAGCAGACACCAACACCCCGAAACCACACACTAGCATCTAGGCGCTCTTTTCCTCCCTTGGGTGCTAATGTACTGGGGGTAGAAACAATCATCTTCTCAGTAAAACACAGTCTACGAAAGTTTACATAGTACTCCTATAGTAACAAGAACTGACCTCCAATCACAAAATGCATTCTATCTCCTACAATTAGTACAATCAGAACAAATTGGGACAAATGAAACAAATTGGGACATACCATCTACAGTGGTACTTATTGGGCAGATTCATGGAAGGAGAGTAAAACTAGACCTCTCTCCCCAACACTTTCTCTTTGGCATGAGATTGCTCAAAAAAATCACACTTGGCTTGAGATCACCCAAAAAATTTGCACTTGGCATGAGATCACCCAAAAAACTCACACTTGGCATGAGATCACCCAAAAAACTCACTCTCGATGTGAGATTACCTAAAAAACTCACTCTCGGTGTGAGATCAGCCAAAAACTCACACTTGGCGTGAGATCACTTTAAAAACTCACACTTGGCATGAGATCGCCCAAAAAAAAAACTCTTGGCATGAGATCACCCAAATACCTCACCATTATCATTCACATCAGCAACTTCAAGCAACAAGACACTTTTCTATCTTTTACTCTCTTACATATTAGGTGCACACTTTCCTTTTACACACTTTTACACTTTTTACATACTTATAAATGTGTTTCTCTAATCTATCATATACAAAACTTTGACTACTTTCTTGCTCTTCTTTTGCAAGTCTATCCTTACAAGAAACAACTCACACAAGTTACAAGAGCATGCTATAATGCATATACTTCACCCCTAGGGTCCACTTCCCTTTCCTAGTCTACACAATCCACTTTACAATCACTCCACACTTCACTTGTCCACTTTGCATGTTGTCGACAATGATATTCTCTACATGATCATTAGGTACACATCTTCTATCTAATTTATGTTATCGAGTATTCACTCAACAAAATAAAGTGGGGAAAATGTAGACAAAATCATGCACTTGGGTACATTTCTAGGTCTAAAAGCATACTAATGTATATATGATTCCTAAGTAAGAAAACTAGTGGTTGACAACTATATTTGGCCTCTTTTCTTTGTCTCTTGCTTTCTCTTTGGTCTTACACACCCTACAACCCTGAAAAAACTTGATTGATTTATCTTTTATGGCCACAAACACTGGTGCCCAGTTAGGACACCAACTCCCAGGTGCTTCTATCCATACTGGCCACTCCTGACCCTTTACTACCTTTACTCACTCTTTTTGGGTATCTTTTATCTTTTGGGAATCTTTTTCACTTATGGGTCGACCTTCCAGTTGTCAATTATGAAATTCAAACAAGGGAATCATATATATACTTAGTCACTTCTCAAAAATAAGGGACCAAACACTAAGCATTACTATCATTACCTAAACTTGCTTCCTAAGGCATTAAATCACTTCAAAGGAATCCATCTAACACTCATAAAAGGGAAAAGGGTTGCATCACTTTTTCATACACTGCATAGGATGGGAAGTCTATTCTATTCCATCCACACATACTATACATCTTCTACATTCTATATCTAGCCCTCTATCATTTGTGCAACTTGCACAAAGGCATCCTAGGGCATAATTTCTATACACACACCAGAACTACATGGGGTCTAGGATGTAGTGCAACACTCGACAGTAAGTTAACTCTTCAAGTGACTTGTGGGGTTAGTCTAATTCCACATTCTACATCTTTTTTATTAAATTTTATGTGGTTTGTGGACATGTGCAGGTAGACATTCTATTTTACAGGTTACAGGTACCATCGACGATCAAATAGTGAATATCAAGTGACATACATGAACCAATAGTGAAACCCTTGCAACACAGAAGAAATCAGTTCCTGAACATCTGTATGGCCACCTACATCCATATCCAGTTGCCAGGGCATAGGTGCCTTTTCCCTCCCGTGGGTGCCCCAGTCTTGTTTCATTCCTAAATTCTAGATTTCCCAGTGAGCATCAACAATGCCGTCTATAGTCTACTTTTCTGTTTCACATGCCCAAATCACTTGTAGTCTGCTTCAAAATCGGCTAAGTCTATCTATCTCTCATTCTTGCTTAGGGTTTCATATTGTACATGTTTGTTTGCTTGTGCTATTACTATATTTTATCATTTATACATTATTTATTACGATAGCTACTCTTCAATTGAAATTTAATTCAATTTAAATTAAGTCAATGAATAGGAACTTATAGATTCTCACCAACAATAACCAGAGTAGGTCCATATTTAGTAGAAGAAAACAACAATGTAAGCTATATAAAGACTAATAAGTTGGAGACACAAAGTTATGTGAACTCATTAATCAAAGACACAAAGTTATTTCTTGGTTATAAAAGATTACAATTGCTTGCAAAGTTAGAAAGTAGAGATTATGGAAGAACATAGGAAAGGAAAGGAGATAAAAGAATGTAGCTTATTTCTTGTAGTAGAAGTGAAAGCCAAGAACTAGTAACAATCAAAAAATGACAACCCTTTGTAATGGAAAAGCCATTCCAATTTATAACTTACAAAATATCTTTTCCTCTCCCCCATGTGACTTTTCATCTCACCACCACTTATGACCTTTCACATTCCCTAGGAATGAAATTAGGTCCTTTTCTTATTTTTGAAAAGGGAATTTTACAATACAACATTAAGTCACTTAAGTGAATAAGACAAAAGAGTAGATTCTTAATGAAGAAATAGAATGTTGAAGAGAGATGGAGGGGGGAGAGAGAAGAAGAGAGATAATGGAAAATCTGGAGATGGGAAAGACTCTTGTTGATGAAGAATATGCTTCTGATGGACCATGAATGAAGTTATTTTCCCTCGACCACCTGTTGAATTGGAACACTGAGATTACAACTTCCTCCTTCCACGAGATGTAGACACACTCTAGGGCATTGAATAAGTGTCTAAAAACACTACTATGATATTTTCATTGAGATGGCTGCTTGGTCTTGCACACATGATGATCCTATTTGAACACAAGGTCAAAGTTAGGATAGGAAGATCATCACCTTACTTCTCTTGAATTCAAAATTCACCTCTGTGATAAAGATGTCTCATTTTTTAATGGAATTATCCTCAGGATGCTCAAACACCTTCTTGTTCATATGTTACCCATTGCAAGAGCTATACTTCTATAGATAGGGAAATTTCTCCCGCATTTAACTGAAATTTTATACTATGAAATCTTAAATTTTTCAAGTCGCCATGATGTTTTGCACTGTTTCAAACACATCCCGGTGCCCTTCCATCAACCTGGGTGACTCAACATCCTCATTTTTTGACCAATATTACAACACTTACTATTTTTAGTAAGTCTTATTTTGAGAAGTCCATTTTCAGTCACCGGTTTCTCAATTTGACACTTTTGAGTTTTCTTAATATGCAAGGAGCAATGACAACTCTGATAATGAATTGTTTATAACAATTACTATTTATAGACTATTTGGCTTAGGAAGGCTTACGTTTTTTAGAAGTGGGTCTTCCCAGTGTCAAAATGGAATGAAAGTGGTCTCAAAATATTTGTTATTTCATAAGGATGCTTTGCTCCAAATTTTGAAGGATTTCAATAGCCAAAAATCCATAGATCTGGAAAATGAGTTTTTTAATTTCAGGAAACTTTTTCTAACCATTGAAAATAATGCAAACCACCATTGGATGCAAGGTTGGATTCATTTGAAATGCATTTTTGACAAACATTTGCTATTCAAATATCGTGGGGATCAGACAAGGGGTTTGGGAAAAATGAGTGTATATAAGAGAAATACTACAAAATAAAGAAACAAAATAAATAAAAGCAAACCATATCCTTCTTCATATCTACTTGCAATCTTGGATGATATTTTTCAAGCTTGGAATGAAGCACTAACCCTGTTGAATCTCTTGATCAAATTTATTTTTAGATGCTCCAAATATGTTCCGAATAGAAGCAGATTAGCTATGAGAAAAGTAATTGAATGACTAAGTTGATTGTAGATTTGTGATCAAATGGACAATATAATGGTGTGTGAGATTGAATGATAATCCAACACAATGATGATGTAATTATCAAAGCTTCCAAAAATGATAATTGGATAGGAATGAGTAATTATTTATAGATGAAGGAAGAGAACCCCAAATCCTTGATTTGTGTGGTTAACTTTGATTAAATTTCTTAATTGAGTTTCCAATCTAATTGAGGAGTTGAACCATTGATTTGAGCTTGCATGGATGATTTATTTTTGAGTTGGTTAAGTTTGTAAATGATTTTGAATATTTAGAATTAAATATTAATTCCATGTATTTTGTTTTATTCACCCAAAAATGTGACGCGACTTTTAGATTGGAGAGATTTGCTTTAATTTTGGAATGCATGATTTACGTGATATGTTTTAATTTTAGAATGTCATGCTTTATGGGATATGTTTAGTTAACTCAAATGCACGATTTGATTTAATCTAAATTATCCTCTTACATATGTTTATTGATTTAATCTTTAATTGATTTGTTTTGTTCTAGTTAACTTGAGATGTTGACTAGTGAAGTGAAAGTGGATAAGAGGTGAGGTGGAAATAGACAATGTAGGATTTATTTAATTATTTTGATATTTAATTAGCTAATTAAATTAGTTAATGGGTTAGTGGATGAATAATAAGAGTGATAAGATTAATTAATTAATCATAGGATTGGAATATGAGTGTAATAGGGTCCATAATGGGAATATTTAATAATTCGAGACCATGTGTGAGTGATAGGAATGATTAGGGGAGTTGTGAGAAAATGTCATAAAATGTCGTAAAATAGCGGAATATATCAAAAGTGGCTGAAAGTGGTCGTAATGCACTGGAAGTAACTACATGGTAATTTCAGAGGTTTAGAATACATAATGTGATATTTTAGGGTGTCTACATTTTCCTCTCTTTAAAGTGTTATTATGAAGTAACATCACTTTAAATATAGTAGACATGTGAAAATTGATGAACAAATGATAAAGAAGTGTGATGGACCACTTGATTATCTCGGATGAAGCATTTGGATGCCCCAATGAGTTAGATTATACTAAGGGAGTGCCCCGTCAAGTAGGTGGATGACATGGGAAAGTAGTGGATAGTCATTTGATAGGAAGAAGGAGAATACTTACAATTCAAGAGTGAGAAGAAAGGATGACTTATGATATGATTTTTTTCATTATTTTTTGAATGAGATGTATGAATGAATGTAATGATGATATGAATAACATTTCTTGTAGCTTGAGTTTCGAATAAAATTTTGTATTTTAGAGCAACCTGCTTTGCTATGACATAATAGAGTTAACGCCATGATTATTGAAGAACCATGTTGATCAACCCATTATGTGTGTAATCACACACTCACACACAAAACAAACAATGAAGTAAAAACAAACCCAATATACACAATAAATGTATACACCAAGGCTATATATGAACACAAATGTTAAAAAAAATACTTGTAATTGGTCAAACAGAAAAACAAAAGACAAAAAATAAATCAAACCCAATATACATAGTAGTAGTATGCATCATGACTATGAATAAACCAAGATGACAATATAATACTTGCAATTGGTCAAATGTAAAAACCAATAACAATACAACACAACTTGAAATAAAGACATTTAACTATGCCCCTAATATGTTTCATAGTTATGATTGAATAGATTTGAATGCCCCTAAGAAAGGATACATGTAATGGAATTGGATCAAACTGAAGAGTGGGGTCAAGGTACACTCTTTTTTGATCCCATTGAAGTGTGATATGAGATTAAAATGGGTCATCAGGACTGGTGAAAACATTCTAGGCCGAAGCAATAAAGACTACAATGTATTTTCTAAATAAAGTGCCCAGAGTTCCTATTGAAAAAGTAACTCCACATGAGGCATAGTAAAATTAGAAGCCATCCATTGCACACGTCAAAGTATTCAAGTGCAAAGACAACATGCACATATCCAAGCAAGAGAGAAGGAATTTGTAGACATTTAAAATGTCAACATGGTTAATTACGATTAACATGTCCCACAAATATCCCAACATCACCCATATAATAATTAATTACAAGATTAATTATTCTTATTAATACATTTTATCATATCCTACCCTTATCCATTATCATTTATTTTATATCCATTTCATCATAATCATTTAAAAAATCCATTATTTACACATTACAAATGTCTCACAGGACTGGTGAAAACATTCTAGCCGAAGCAATAAAGACTACATGTATTTTCTAATAAAGTGCCCAGAGTTCCTATTGACAAAGTAACACTCCACATGAGCATAGTCAAATTGAAGCCATCCATTGCACACGTCAAGTATTCAAGTGGTCAAAGACAACATGCACATATCCCAAGCAAGAAGAAGGAATTTGTAGACATTTTAAATTAAAATGTCAACATGGTTATTCTATTAACATTCTCCCACAAATATCCAACATCACCCAAATAATAATTAATTCCCCAGATTAGAATTATTCTTATTATACATTTTTATCATATCTACGACCTTTAGTCAGTATCATTTATTTTATCATTTCATCATTAATCATTTAAATCCATTATTACATCCCATTTTATCATTAATCTCATTAATCCTTTATTATATCCTATTATCCTATTTTAATTCATCATTAAAATTTCCTAGGAATTTAATATTCCTAAATCTACCTATCCACCTACCCTACACATCCCTAGTCCTAGCCTTTCTATGTAACCTCACCCCTAAACATCATTTATTAACCTAATCTAATCCTAATCCTAATCCTAATCACATCCTCACACCTCTAAATCTAGATGCTTCTATTTGTAAAAGTCTCTCTAAACTTCCCTACATTTAAAAATTCAAATAAACCTTCCACTCTCCATGGAGACTTCTCTCAAATTCTAGAAATCTCCATTATAGAATTCTACATTCTTCTCATGCATCCTTTACCATTGATCTTAATCCAACTTGTCTTAATCCTAACTATTGAAGCCTCTACCCATTAAATATAAAATGAGCTATCCTCCTCCATGAGAGCTAGCTTGGAATAATATTTAAAATCCATAACCAACCTTTTCGATTTTTATCTTCAATCATCCAATCAATCCATCCATCTTCAATCCACTCCAATTAATTCATCATTCATCAAACATCTAGCAATTCAAGGCAATCAAGGGGAGGTGTTGCTCGTGTGTCTCCACCAACATCTGAAGTAACAATCAATCATCCAAGAGAAAATCCAACACATCAAAGGAGGAGTTTGCAATCTTGTAGATAAGTGCAAGTATAATCTCTCTCCTCGTTTCAATTCTTTGATCTATCTAAGGTATTTGCTAGGAAGCTTAGAGTAGAAAAAAATGTGTTTGTTTTCTTACATTTTCATTCTAATCTTTTTAACTAATACATTTTTGGCACCCAACATGGGGCTTACCCCCAAAATTTTGATTGTTTTTAGTATCACTCCATACTAACAGTAAGTTGTTCAAATTTAGAAAATTTTCATTGAGATTTACACCTTGAAATTCAAAATTTTTATGGAAGTATTTCATTTAAGGGATTTTGACTTGAAACAACACTTTTGTAAATCATGTGGCACTTGTGTAAATACTTCAGTGCTTTCATTCAACCTTTAAACCCCCAATATTGCCATATTTGAAAAAGTCACGCATTTGTAAACAAAGCGGTGCATTTGCAGATAAAGTGGAACATTTACAAGTAAAGTCGTGCATTTGCAGACATAATGGCACTTTTGTAGATATAGTGGTGTTTTTGTTATGTTTTGGCGCCTATGTATTGAATTGGTGCTTTTATTCTATTTTGGCACTTTTGTTTTGCTTTTTTTTCCTGCATTCTGAGAGCCATAACTTTTGATCCCTAACTTGAAATGAATCCAATTTTTTTTCGAAAAGGTATCGAAAATATCTATGTAATGAAAGTGTTAATTTATCATTTAATATGATAATTGATTCATGGTTTTCATTTTCCTAAATATTTTCATTTTAACTACACATTGAGTTATATTTTCTTATTCCAAACTATTAATACTTTGTGTGCAGCTTCCTACGCTTACCAAAGATAAAAAAAAATCAATCTAAAAATATTAATCCTTTTGTAGTTCGTTTAGTCCAAGATATTGGGTTCAAAAATCAAACTACCAACCTTTTTTTTGTAGGGCCTCCTCTTGAAGACCCAATCATTAAACTACTAATCTTTTTCATTTCATATTATCATATAGAATTTAATTATCTTATCATCCTTTTGTGTGTTTTTCCTTTGTTGTTTTTTCACCCCGAAGGCGAAACCGTGTATGTTATCCTCTCACATCCGAGGACGATCTTGAGGATCAAAAGTGGACAACCTTCCCATTTTTATTTTTTAGGGGCAACGTGACATGGAAGTGATATCTACACACTTTTTATAGTTCTAGGGGTCTTGTGACCATGTGCTTCATCTCCACACACGTAGCCACACCCTATGTTTTGGCGGGGTATACAAATTCAAGCATAGCTATCATTATTGGCTAAGCACTTGCTTATTTTAAGAGAAACATGAAATGAAGGGCTTCCACATTCCAACATCCAAGCCTCAGATAACATCCTTGCAATACGGAATTGGGCCCTACTTATCACAAAGTATATCGAGGACTTCCCTAGAGAGCACGTACATCCTAGACTAAAAAACCTCTTGGCCACATATTGAGCTATAGTACAAGGATGTCACACTCCCCAAGATAACTCACTAGCTGACCCCACATTGACACATAGGTGAAGAGCCAATTGTGGCACCATTGTTGGTGTGTGGTATTGAAAACAGGATATATCTTGATTGTAATACCACTTGACTAGTTAGGGTGTATTGCATGTTTTTTTCTTGTTTGTGAACACCCTTAACCATGCCATCACATTAAAATTTTAATCAATCAAATAAACATCTTTAATCAAACATCCCAATAAAAATCCCATCATTATCCTTAATCAACAATCCTAATTCAAATATAATCCCCCACACATCTTATCTAACCACAACCTTTTATCCTCAATCCCTATCCTTTCTAAATGAACATCCAAACCCTTACCTCTTTCCTAAATCCATCAATCAATCTATCCCATCATCCCCCACCAATCCAAGTCAACCATCTCGTTTTGGCCATGAAGTCCCGCACATTATCCAAGACATTAACAAAAAAATATCAAATCTTACATCACACCTTAACCAACCCTCTCCCCATCATCCAAACCAATCCTCTCATGTTGATCCTAACCTCCTAAAAACCATCCAACTACATAACCAATACATATATGATCTTCAATATTCAATCAATCAATCACCCCCTAAACTATCATCTATTAGCTAACCCCATCCACAATGTCCCCTACCTAATATCCCCACTCCTCACCCCATTTATTTCCTCTTTGAGGAACCCAAATCATCCCAATTCACACCTCGACCTAATCAACATAAACCACCATCCCCACAAGCCGATTACATCGATTTTGAAAAACTCATTAACTTTGACTTAAACCAAGATGACCTCCTTTGTGTCCTCTCTAATCTAGCCACCCATCTAAAACCCACACAACCGATTAACTAAAAATGAACTAACTACGTAGTGTGGGGCTAGTTAATCTAAGCTATGAACAACTATAATAAAATATATAAATCCAGTAAATTAGAATGTAAATGAGATAAATAACTATGAAAAAGGGAATGTTAACCCTAATGTGTAAGAAGGAAGAGGAAATAACTCATTTGAATAACAGATGCCTGTCGGAGAGTGTCGCAAAGGTGACTAGAAAAATCAGAAGCAGGAACGACTATGCAAAAGTCTCGAAAAGGATGGATTTGGAGGATCTAGCTAGACTGGAGTGCCTGGAGGAGGACTCAGGCGCTTATGGGAACTTTGGTCTACAATCTGTGCACCCTGGTCTGCATAAAATCTCTAAAACTTGTTTTCACAAGGATGGGAGGTGATCTGGAACCTTTTTTGTGTGTCACATCAACTTCGATGGCATGTGCTAGGTGTCTTCAATACTACAAGATGAAAGAAAGACCTATAAGACCCTAAAATAAACATCAAACCCTAAAAAATAATAATGCATATGAAGGGGTCAGATTGATCTCAACTGCCACAATGGCAGACTTAATAATTGAGCGTTGCACTACATCTCATACCCAATGTAGTTCTATGTGCAAGTGTGTGTGAACATGCCCTAGGTTTTCTCTTGTGTTAGTCGTACTTTGTGAAGTAGCGATCGATAACTACATGTAGAAAATGTAATAAAATGTGTGCATGGAGTATAATAGAATCCCCCCTATGAAGTGTGATGCAGATGTCCTAGTTTGTGCGTTGATGATGGATCTATGTAGATGGAAGTGATTTCCAATGTAATAGATGGATGCAACTCTAGATGGAGTGATAGTAGTAAGTGATGCTAGGTCCCTCATTATGGTCTCATAACTTTATATTTATAGGTTTATCTTGATCTAAATTCATAATTAACCACAAAAAGCCAACCAAAAGAAATATAAAGATATAAAATGGCTAAAAAGAGCCCAAAAAGTGGCAGAAAAATGTAAAAGGGATCGAGGCGCCCTTGGTGGGATGGGGGTGCCCATAGGTGCTCCCGTACTAGCCTGGGCATCCCAGTCGAGGCTAAAATTATGGGGAATGACCAAAATAGACTGGGCATGTGGATGAAAAGGGTGGGTAATGACAAAATAAAATAAAACAAAATGGCCAAAATATAGGGGTTAATTAATACTTTCTTCACTCAAGAACCTTCTAAATAGTAGTATTAGACCGGGATAAATACTGTCTAAAGTGCATGATTTTGTTATTACATTTTTCCCTCACTTTATGTTAGCGAGTGGAAATCTCGGTAACATAAAGTAGATAGAGATGCATACCTAATTTCCATGAAGAGTGTAGTAGAAACATGCCAAAGGACTAGACAAAGCATGGAATGACAAAAAAGATGGAGGAGTGTGGAAACTAAAGATGAAAAATGTGTAAAGAAAAAGTGATGAGAGTGAACCTAGGGCAGAACACGTGCGTAGCTACTACAGTGTGTAATGTACCTGTATGATTAGTAAAGTGTGTACTATCATGAAGTGTCATTGTTGAAATTTTTGTTGTTGTTTCCCCCATTTGACTTTTTTTTTATCATACGATCGGACCTGCAAGGAAAAAACAATCAAGTAGTCAAATATGTATGTATGTAAGTGCAAAAATTCAATGTAAAAGATATATGTATATGAAAACATGTAAATGTAAAATACACAAATGAAAGAGTGTAAATGGAAAATGTAAATGGAATATGTGCACTTGATCCATGTCAATAAAGAGAGTGTAGAAGGATATCATGTACTACAATTTTTTTAGGGGATCTCACGCCAACCTGGCTAAAGAAGTGTAGGGAGGAAATGCTCCGCATCTTCTAAGCTCTAACTACTTCCTTGAATGTATGTGAAGATATCTCTGTATCGTCTTGGTTTTTTGGGCGATCCGATGCCACTAGATGGAGTAGTGTAGAGAGGCATACCCACTATAACCTATAATCCTTTTACTACTTTTTAGAATGCTAAGGACACCATGTCCTGTAAAATTCGTTGTGTATGGGGTTTGTAGATTGGTCTGAACCCACTCGTTGTATGTAACTAAACCGAATCAGTGTAGAATCTATATGTTAGTGTGTAGAAAAACCCTGAATGATGCCCCCCTCTTTCGGGGCACACGTGACGTTGCTGATAGGAGAATGCGGCCCCAAAAGAGGACCAACTGCATGAACCTTATAACTCTACCTTGCATAGAGAAGGGAATGCGCTTAGTAGAAACCAAGGTGCCCACAAACAAGGATGGCTAGCCAAAACAAGTGTTAGTATGAAAAACACATGCATGTAAGAAGATGAGTGTAAAGTACACAAACAATGTAAAAACTACCAAGCACAATGGTGTAAACACACAAGAAGATAGGTAAGCCAGACAAAGCGAGTCACAAACATGGGACATCACTCACGATGTTGCAAGACATGCAAGGCCATCATGGATGTAAACAACAAATAAGTGTGCACACCAAACATAGGGAAAAACTTGCATACAATAAGAAAACAAAGGTAGACAAGGTGACAAACAAGTAAATAAGTAGTCATGGAAACATGTAATCATGCAAATCAAGTGCTGCACATGGGACACACATTATCATGTTAGAGAAATAATCAATATGTCAAAGCATGAATAACCAAGTAATGCAAATTTCTAAGTACAAAATGAAATAATATCACCTGGAATAAATGAATGTGGATGCCCCCAATGACCAGTGTAGGAAGGGTAGAAGGCCATCCATGTTGCATGTAAAATATTTGTATATGTGATCACTATAGACACCTATAGTTTTATCAAAAAAATATTATTCCTAATATGACACTAACTCTTCTACTCCCTGTAATTGACGACACTTCGTCAATTAGGCTCTTTTCCCCTTCAATTCCTCTTAATTGACTATTATATGTTGATTAATCCTCTTTTCTTGCAGTTGACTAATAAACCTTCTTATTAGTTAACTCCCACTTCCAACACTTCCAAAATCTATCAAAACCTCCTCTAGATGCTCCTAAAAAGCTTCCTAAGCCTATTTGAGACCCCTAATTAATCCCACAAGATTAATTAGCCTCTAAACCTTTTCAAATCTTGTTTTGACTTGCTAAAGTGCTTTTTGGACTTACCTTTTATCCCATATGCATCCAAAACATCCCTTTCTTGAAATCAGAAAACTATAAATAGACCCCTCCTCCTTCTCATAAAAAAGAAAACTTCTCCTCCTCTAACATAAACTATAGGCAAATAGGACTAGAGAATTTCTTCATTATTATTGAGATATTATCTTCCATTGCATATTCCAACTCAAGCTTTAGTAAATGAGGGGAACCATATGGTCTTGTAGCCATTAATGGCGAGCCTTCACTGTCAAACCCTTGAGCATCAAAACATCAATTTTAACTGTTAGGATCTTCATAGGTTCATGTTTTGTACCATTCAAAGAGTAGAGAGTAGTGTATACATGTTTAGTTAGATGTTATTTCAAAGTTATAATGCATGCATAAGAGCAACTCTTGTTTATCTCCTATCTTGATGGTACATAGTTGAGTTGGTAAAGCTTTGGGGCTTCTTTAGTGTTCTAGCCTCATTTTTCTAGCTTTTAAAACTTATACATGTTCACATATGACACGCCTAGTAGGACCTTACTCCATGGTCTCTATAATTCAAGATTTTTACTTCAAGTTCTAACCATTTTCATGCATTTTGAGGGTTAAATAGTGTAGTTTCAAGTTTTTGATAATCTTAAAGGGATTAAATATTCCTTTTACATGCAGATTTATTGGGTTTATATTATAAAGTGAAGTAAAAGGTAAGAATATAACCCATTTGTAGTTTTAGAGATATGTTTCTCATCCTTTTTTGTATAACATCATAAAACATGTGCACTTGTTGTATAACATGTGCACATGTTCCTAGGGACACACACACATTTCCATGGCCGTGCACCTGTTACCTTACATTTTTTACCCATGTCAAGATTTAAACCAGAGATGCACATATGTCATGATCAACGCGTACATGCTTGCATACACACACACTTGTCTCTTAGGACACACATGCGTTTATTAAATCTTTCTGTCAGCTGGACTTTTATGTTGCACACACATATGCTTTCTAAGGCATGCATATGCTGAAATGAGCACACAAGTGTCGTTTTGCCCGCGCAGGTGTAATTACTCTCTGTGTTTTTCTACAGACCTGCACACTTTTCATTTTAGGCATGCACATGTCATAAAGGGCGTGTAGGCACTGCTGTTAAAATGAAATTTTGTTCTAACACTTATAGGGGTTTGATTCTTTAGAAGTTTTAAACACTTTTATAGGTTTTTATTGATACCAATAAGTGACTTTACAGGTTACTTTGATAATATTGTAGTTTTGTGCTAACCTTTACTTAGTTGAGTTGATGAATGTTGCATTTATTGTTTGTAGGTTTTTTGAAATGTGTATGATCTTCCCTCGCACCTTCTAGGTGATCTTGGGAACCAAAAACGTTTCAAATACCGTATTTATGCTTTCACAAACACTTCAATTAAGTTTTGTAAGGGAAATAACATCAAATTTAGTTAAAAACAACTTACTTTTCACAATTTGATTGAGTATTTTCCATTTTTGCAAGATTAGTGAGGTATTTTGGTGTGTATGCTCTTTCTTTGTGTCTTAGGATGATCCAGGAAATCAAAACCAACATTCTATCTCCTTTATATGATGTTTCGATCACTTGGAAAATTACTGATCTTGGTATGTAGGACCATATCGCATGTCAAAGAATTGGAGTCTAAATGAAGGTTAACTCATTTCTTGTAGGTTTCCAAACAATGTGTAACAAAAACCACATTGAGTCTAAAATATAAAAAAACACACCATATTCAACACACTTGATTTGTAGGTTCGGATAAGGGTATGCTCCATCTACTTTAAACTAGGACATAGCACCCTTGGCATAAGCCTTAAGCTACAACAAAGGGGATGGTCATAGGAACCCCAAAGTAGTCCACATAAGAGGGAACATTGTGGATGAAATGGGAAGTGCTCCACTTACCCACTTGACTAGATTTTACTTGTGAGTTTAAGCACCAAAAAATTCTCCATTGTGACCCTAGTGAAAGATACATGTGAACACATTCATTGCTCATCATATTTGAAGGGGGTAAAGTAAATATGAGATAGTCCAAGACTAGTTAGTGCAAATTTCTTGGTAAATTGAGCTCGTACAGGGTGTTTGTTGTACCTAGTTGAGAGAACCACCTAGGAAAGCCATATCATCTTGGATCCCACTTTGTCGTATCAAGCCATTATGTTTTATAGAGCTCTCACAAAGTGACGAATTACTTGGAGTCAAAACCTTGTTACTAAGATGACTTAGGTCTTACTTGTTTCTAAACTTTTCATAGTATCCTTTGATTGGGAGTCACATAAACCCCTTGCTAGTGCTTATGCCTTGTTCATTTTGAACTCGACATAAGCATTGACATCAAGTTGATCATTTATATGTCGAACTACCATTGAGAAACACAGGGTGTAAAATGTTGGTTGATTGACTGGTTTACTCGTAGAATTACATGATTGTTCCTTGTGTGATAACAGTTGCATAGACTCATATCTAGGACAAATCATTTGATTCTTTGATTATTTAAACCCATTATTCGTTAAAAAATTGATTGGTGAAATATTGAGGTTCTAGGAAACTTATACCACGCTATACCTAGGTTTGTTACACCTTGATGACATTTAGAAAAAACCTAGTACAAAAGAGACTAGTGATGCCACCTATCATAAAAATGACATCTAAAAGAGTTCAACAAGAACTAGAGTTAAATCCTTTTAGTTCAACTTATCCCTTTAGTGGTCACAACTTGGGTCCCCTCTTTTTAGAGGTTAAAGAGAGAAATGTATTAATTGGCCATAGTGGGGATGATAATGATTTGTCTGAAGAGCAACGCACCCTTGATCTCACTCACTTCAATGAAATCCTATACTATAATAGAGATCAAGTACTTGCATGAGTCCTAGAACTAGGATCCAAATTACCACAAGAATGTGAAGCGACTATAAAAAACATTAACCTAGAGATGAAAGAGCCACAACGACCTCCCATTATCAACATGGATAATCCTTTTGATGAAGGATATGCTTCCACTTCTGGAGTCAATCATAAGAACTTTGAGAATGAAGGGCCAAAACAAACAGATGGTTCTCGAAGACCATACTTTAAAGCCTCACGCAAAGTTAAGATCGAACATGAACATAGGGAGTTACCTCCTCCTAAATATGTTGAAGAAGATGATCCTCAAGCTGAAGAAGAGGTTATACAAACACAAATACTGAATCTTAATCAAAAGTTAGAAAACTTAGGTTCCTTGAGCAAGAGTACATGTAAGGAAGAACTTAAAACCAAATCTAGTAAATTTCACATCGAACCTTACAATAATGAAACATTAAAGGTTACTCGAGTGAATACACCATTATCCCCTACAAAAGAGCAACTCATTACGCAAGAGTTACAGTTCAAAAAGAACATGCTCACAACTCTCTAGGAGAGTAATGTAGACCATAGTAGAAAGTACCAATACGAATAACTATGTCCTTATCCCTTCAACAGAGACATGTTACGAGTTCCATTCCCTAAAAAATTTGATTGTCCTAAGTTAGATAAATATAAAGGTAAAGGTGATCCTGATGATCATATTAAATAATTCTACATGGCTTGTTAGGAAGTAGTTTTTAGCGAAAACTATCTCATACATTTTTTCCCTTGTAGTTTAGGAGGACAAGCACTAGAATGGTTCCTCCACATACCTAAGGGAATGATTGCAACATGGCCCATGCTAGCTGAAAATTTTGTGCATCATTTCTCTTTTAGCATGGAGAGTGGCATTACCATGGTAGATCTTTGCAACGTAAAACAAAAAATGAATGAGACCTTCGCTGGTTTTTTGTAGTGATGAAGGGGGCTAGCAAACTGTTTCCCTTGTCCCATTCCAGAAAAGAAAATGGTCAGCATCTTTGTTCCAAACTTGAATCAAAACATAGCCTTACATCTAAAAATGCATTAACAAGGGAAACCAAATCGAGAAGGATCTTATAGAAAAGGGGATGATTAAGCCTTTTTCAAAAGATAAACATGAGTCAAAATCCATAGACAACCCCAAGTGTAGACACCAAAATTGGGTCACACTCCCCTTGGTCCCCTTTCGAATAACCAACTTAAACACATTCACCTAACCATGACCCTTATACCCCACATTAATATTAATTTAATTATTTACAATTAAATTAATACTCATCCTCACTTCATTCATTATTTAATTACCTCAATTAAAACCAATTTCCACCTCACCCCACCACCTCACCTAGACACCTCACTATAGACCTATTCATAGCAGGCTTCCATAACTAACTAAGACTTATCCCTACTTACCTTAATGACCTAAGAGTTAGTACAACCCTAAAAGCACATGCCTATTCTTCCTCTAACCATATTCCTGTGTATCTAAGCGTAATGTTCCATTTAGACCCGAAAAAAATGAGCAAAAGTTAGGAGAGGATAGACAAGATCTACTATTTTAGGCAACCTAGGATATCCCTCCTTAACCGATGTCGGTCAACCTGAAACCGATGCCGGTAACCCTAAACCATCGTCGGTTACCATATAACCATTATGGAAACCTTGTTTGGAGGTTAGACACATTCTCGAGTTTTGGATAGCAAAGGATACCTACTTGCAAGTAAGAACCAGAGCTCTTTCACATGTCTAGGTAAGCCATAGCCAACATCAAGATAGATCCAGAGGTATCACTCTCAAGGTAGCATTCCAGGAAGCACCGCCATGACACCAAGCTCCATCCCACCGATCAATCATCACCACCACCCAGCCATTAGACCTGCAACATCAGTAAGTGCATTTATCACCTATGTCATTCCATCCTTATTCTGTTTTAAAGGTTTTTTTCATCTCTGTTATCATTTCTATTAGCATCTCCATTCTCCCACCATTCACTTTCCTGCAGACTCAACCCTTCACCACCATACCATTAGATCATCTATACATGACCTTTATACATCTCTGAGTGTTTCTAAGATCCCCAAAGACCTCACCATCCCCCTTTTCATCTCTGTCTAACCTTAGACCAATTTCCACAATCAAATCTTATTGAGTTCCTATCATCCTGACCATACCGACGTCGGTTACCCATGACCGTCGTCGGTTCCCTCTAAACCATCATTGGTTATATATGACCGATACTGGTCTCTGTATTTGGCCATCCTATCAATAAAAAAACCTAATAACCTTCACCCAAGTAACCTAAGTGACCTAGAATCTGACCCTAAATAGTACCAGAACCCTGACCAACTACCCCACCTCTAGATCCGATTATAACCTAGCCTGTTATATTAGATTTTCTTATTGTATTTGAATGAGATACCTAAATCATATCAACTATAGTAGGACTTTGTTTACTTACATTATTTCTCACATTAAGTTTGTATTAAACAGTGGATTGACAACCATCTAGGAAGTATCGTACTTCCCAGATCTAGCACACGTTAGGCAGTCCACTGCCATATATTGTTTAACTCTCTTTTTGTAGTCTTGTTTTCTATTCCAGGTAGTTCCTTCTATCCAAAAGGAAGCTCTCACAGTCAGCATTGGATCGAGAAATCAAAACACGCACACAACCTTCAAATCGATCGTCACCACAAGTATTCCTCCTTGGCCCACACCCTTATCTATTTTGTCACATTCAAAACGTAAAGAAAATGGTGAAACATTTTGGCACACCCGGTGGGACCCTCTCTTGGGTTCATTGCATTTTCTTCATATAGGGAAAATGTTTTTGTGTGTTTCTTTCATTTCAAAAATTACACTATTTAATCTTCTCCCTGGTAATATTCCTTTCTTCTAATTGTCTAAACGACATTTGTCATTTGGGGCTTAAAATGAACCACTTCTTCTTTCTTGCATTGCATTAGTGAAAAATCATCCCTCTTCCTATTCATCATTTTCTACATCGAATATCATATTTCGATTTGGGTTTAAAACACTTGCATTGCATTCTGATTTTGTGCATTATAGCTCACATTAAAAATGAGGGCAACCTATACGCTGGAAGTCATGCCCAGCTGATGGTTGACACAATTGAACTGTAGAAAGAACTTGCTTCTCTCTCTCTCTCTCTTGCCAAACTGCAAAAAAAATTGAATATACACACCTTCTTAAATGACATCTTACCTGGGAACACCTGTCAATGATCACATGATCAGAGGATTGACAGGTAATCCCCAGCTGGTTATCTCTGTCTAGTACCCCATCAGAGGAAGGACCGCCCCCGCCATAACATAACCTGAAACCTCACCCTTTAGATTTCATTTTTCATAGGACGCCTTCCCAACCAAAAACTTTGTTCTGAATTCATGTGTCAGTCATAAATAACATAAGCTACAACAAATATAAAATTCACTTTTAGGACTGCATGTTTTCATAGCTTTGTGCTTGACTTGTGTTTTGAGGTGAGAGGATATGTTTTCTTCATCTTTCTTTTTCCTTTCACACTCTACCATCATAGTTGGAGTATTCTGACTTTCTCTGAGTGTGTCAGGGCCTCATCCTATCATACCTAGGCTTCTGGGTTGATTCTTCATATAATCTAAATTCACAACACCTCATTTTTCTTCATTTTTTAGATTTCATAGTAACCGACATTGGTTTACATATAAACAACATCGGTCTACCTAACCAGCATCGGTTCCTTGTTCTATTGGTCAGTTTACCCAAAGAACATTCATCTACCTTATTTTCTATCTAAAAGTTTCTATGTGTCACCATACTCTCTATATTCTGATCATAGTCCTCCAATACAGTCTCCATGTCTAACAGTCACCAGTTTCTACTTTATTTGCTGAAACTGTTATTCTTCATAGTAACCGTCATTCATCTTGTGACCGACATCGGTCACACCTTAACTCGACATCGGTCACCCTGTTTTTATCTTTATCAAAATATTTACCCCATTATCCTCTCGAAATCTATTTTCTCCCATCTCTATTGTCCTTTGTGTCATTTACAGAGTATAATTCACCTAATTTAAGTTGATTCACATGGTGTTGACTCGCAGCCAAACTAACAGCCTCATGTTTCACACTAGCCATCAACCACTCCCACCTAGTCCATCACTGTCCATCCATCCTGTCACCTATGGATCCGACTCAGCTCATCCCCATCATTACCAGTGATGAGGAGTTTGTGATACTCCTCAACCATAATCCCACTGCCCTCCAGTACTACCTTTCTCATTCTTCCACCCAAGATTCTTCAAGATAATTAATATACGACATGACCATATCTATCCATTATGCTCTAGCCCCCACTTCTACATCAGATAGCACCAGTTTGGTTCTACCATCATCCACTTTATCACCTGTGGTGTCTCAGCTAAATCCCACAACCATTATAACTGCAGCATCTACATCATCAATCACACCTGTGACATTGATTGTCCCTCCGACATCCACTATGAGTATAGCTTCATCTGCACCCACCACTTCACATATACCCATTACATTGCATCCACCTTTGGTGTCGGCAATGTACACCCCTTTCCAAAACCTCATCCTTTCTATCCCACAATATTTACCCCCAATCACCACTAGAGTCGTTACGACTACCCCACCCGCTTACACG
This sequence comes from Taxus chinensis, assembly GCA_019776745.2. Taxonomy (NCBI): domain Eukaryota; kingdom Viridiplantae; phylum Streptophyta; class Pinopsida; order Cupressales; family Taxaceae; genus Taxus; species Taxus chinensis. The sequence continues at coordinate 2,430,191 of CM034151.1, read as the reverse complement.
TACTACCAACAACCCCTGACCTCATCTATCACTTATGCTGGCTATGTGCCACCTACATCTATTCCTCCTGCATAGTTCTCATACTCAGCGCCACCATACACCAACATACCACCCACTTCATACATTCAACATCAACCCCCTTTTTTTGTAGGGGGCACCCATTCATCCCAACCTACTAATGACCTCATTAAAATGATGATGGAGAAGATGCAAACCTTAGAAGCATTTGTTTCTGGCTCCCATAATTCTTTAACATATGATGAAATATGTAAAAAGATTATCCATCCATCTATTCCCATTCGTCCTTACCCAGTGCATTGGGAAATGCCTAAATTCAATCGCTTCAATAGTAAAGAAGACCCACAACAACACTTGCGGTTGTTCAAACATGGGTGTTATCTAATCGCCCACGATGACACTTTTCTCCTACAGACTTTCCCAATTTCGTTGACAGGACCATCATTGGATTGGTATATTGGATTACCTCGACCCTCTATTTATTCCTTTAATCAAGTAGCCCAAGATTTCCTAGACCATTTTTCAATCAATGTTACCAAGAAAGTCACCATGACCGATCTCTATTCAACCTGGCAATACGAAGACGAATCTATCGTAGATTTTTTTGCCCGATGGTGGAGTCTTATTAACCAATTGACGTTCCAACTACCTCAGACTGAACTTATTGACTTGTTCACTAGAGCTTGTGCTAGACACATCTCACCAACTTTATAAGTCCAAACCTTCCAAACCTTTGATGAAGCTTTCACAATGGCCCGAAAACTGGAAATTCATGTGCCATTGAAGAAAAGAAGATCCAATTACGAAACAAGAACACCCCATTCAAATCAAATGACTCTTCTTCATCTTCAAAACCTCAAAATAAATATTCAAATCCCAAAGGATCTGCCAATGTGGTAGTCCTCAAGGTGGGTCCACCTCATCCTTCTAATCAGGCCCAACCTTCTTCCAATCTTTCTCATGTCTAGGCCTTTCACTTCAGTAGGAGCAACGGAAGTACACTTCGATCAGAGATCCCTATTCTTCAGTCTTAGAAAAAATTCGTAAAGCCAGAGCCATTACACTTCCTCCCATAAAACCTCATACAGGTTTTGACCCCACTCATCCTATGATTGTATGGTATAAAGAACACGACTACTGTAATTATCATCACGTTAAAGGACATAGCGATGGTAACTGCATAACTTTTAAAAACATTGTTCAAGAGATGATAGACAATGGATACCTTGTCGTAGACAACCAGCAAATCAAAATTTGCACATCTTCAAAAATCCATTCCCTAACCATAAACCATCATCTAATCAAAATAGTGAACCTTCATCTAGCAAAAATGTCTTTGAGGTTCATGCAGTTTTTGATATCATGCCAACTGTTCCTCAAAACCTGCCTACTTCATCTATTGAGGAAATCTTGGCACGAGCTCCTCCACCCATAGAGGAGCATACCTCTTCTACTCCTCCACCCACAGAGGAGTCCCCCTCTTCTCCCCTGAATCTCACGGAGGAACCCACACTTTCTACCGATGTCGTGTCATCGTCTTCTTCCCAACCTTCTGAACCGTCAACACTTGTTATTCTCCCATCCATAAGAGAATCATCATCACCTTCTCCTCCACCGAGAGAGAAGTCTACCTCACCCGACCTATTATCTCTCCTACCCATGGGAGATTCTTCAGACATGTCACTGAATGTTGGGATAGTTCTCCCCTAGCATCCTATGACCTTATTGACATGATCTCACTCTCTTACCTACATAATCCGAGGCCATCCAATTCCCTATCTCACAGACATATTTTACAGGGATTTCCACCCAACCCATTCCATCCTCTTCTTCAGTAGTCTCATTTTCATGGTTGGTCAATTGTTTGGATTACATTGATCATTCCATGCTCTGGGGACATCTTCGGCTCCCCATTTCAACCCAAATGCAAATGTTGCCTGAAGATACTTCCATGATCTACCCAAAGGTATTTTCGGAAACCAAAACTACACTGACCATGCCGATTGAAATGAATTCCTCTTCATCATCCCTACTTCCATCCAAACTTCTACCCATCACTACAACTATTCCCAAACCTAAAAACCTACCCACACTTATCCCCCCACCCGTATCGAGACCCATCAATACTTTGGGTGTTATGCCGACATCAATCCTTACTCACCCACCTATCAGATTGGACTTATCCACATCTTCTAAATTCTACAATAGCACTATCCTCCTTCCTAAAAAGAAAACCCAACCTTCTAGGCTGTGTACATCGGTCTCGCCTACCATACCTGTGTCACCTTCCCCCCTTCCGTCAATCTTAGGGCCTCATCCATCAACCTTGACCAAAAAATATCATACCCAAGGCCAATCAAAATATAATCAACTCGTTACTGCATCACAATCCTTTGTTAAACCTCATCCTCCCAAAAACAAAACTCCCTCACCCTCACCCATGCACTTCTTGCCACCTATACCTCCACCAATTACCATAACCCCAACCTTGGCTATACGAATTCAACCAATGCCGCCTACCCTACCTCTACCAACCACTTGCACCACAACTCAGTTACCCCCATGGGTAACCCATCCTCTTCTACCATTTGCTTTTCCTTCTACATGTCGTACTCATGTGTTACCTTTACCTAAGAAGGTGCAACTCAAAGCTAAGGATCCGCTACCCTCCAATAAGGTAGTCAAACCAACCAAACCTTCCATCGCCAAATCTTCTACCCCACCTTTACCCAAACAGATGCTAGCAAGACCTAAGACCACTCCACATACCAAACTAGTAGACCAACCCATTCCCCCTCCTATAAAGCCTCTTCTTTCACAATCAGCCACACCTGTACCCAAACCCACACTCACCTCCCATTGCGATCCGTTAGCGGGGTCCTACACCAACATTTTAACCAATCTCTTGGAGACTTCCGTCATCACATTACCACTACTTCGACCTTACGATCCTCTCAAACCCAAACCAAAAGGGTTTGATGAAACCAAGATTTGTGCCTATCATCGTGTGCTAGGACATGATGTTGAAAATTGTAAGGCTCTGAAGACCATTCTTCTTCAACTTTTTCCTCCTAAACAAAATTTTGATGATGACGACCTTCTTGATGAGGACCATGCTCCACCTTCACCTGTCACCATACATCATCATCCTTCGTCTGTTCAATGATCAATATCTCCACCCCCACAACCATCTTTCCCACCTCCAAAATTTGAGATCAACATGGTCCGTATTAGAGAGTTGGCCAAACCACCACCCAAATGTCAGTGCACCCTACTCATTTCACAAGGCTCTTATCCACCACTAGGATTTTTCCCCTCATGCTGTTATACCTTTCATGACACACCCTCTCCATCCACCTCCCCTCAGATTAACATGGTTCATGTTGCTACCCATGCTCAAAAAGACAAAGGCAAAGAAAAAGCAACTAGCCCATCAACCAACCCTGTACCCAATATACCATCTGCACCCACTCCCAAAATCACCATCCGTAGACCTACATAATATCTTTGACAGGGTCACTCATCACGCAATGATAATACAATTACATCAGTCTCCTCTAAAGATGTCTTTGTATGATCTCCTCCAGACCTGAATCCCATAGACAAGCCCTTATCAAGGTTTTACAATCCATTGAAGTAATACCTGATGACCCCACAACTAGTGGCCTTGATTATCACCCCTCACCATGTGGCCTCGCTAACCAAATCAGCTCCTCCTTCTACCCCCACAACCACTCCTCACGTCACCACCCTTAGCTTCTCTAATGAGGAGATTGTACCTCTCCAGTCATATGACCTTGATCCCACTCTATTCATTTATGTCTATATGATAACATACGTATATGATGTGTCATGATTGATGGTGGTGCTATCATTAACATCATCTCCTCCCACGCATACAATCAAATGCCCTTCTAACTATATGCATAATAACCCAGTTATGTTTCCTTCACCTCCACCCTTGGCACTATTATCCTTCATTATTGCGTAGGCACTTATTTTCCCGAAACTATTCTACTTAGATGGGGAATTACAGTATAACCTATTTCTCAGCAGACCCTAGAGTTGCATCATGGGTTGTGTCCCTTCAACTTTACACTGCTATGTAAAATTCGAGCATGAGGGACATAACTACACCATCCCCACCGACCCATCACCATTCAAGACCTGTAACATGTTGTACCGGCCCAACGATGTGCTTGTACCAGTCAAGACATCTGCCACTACCCTCACTTCACCTTCACCCACAAGCCCATCCACCAATGCTGCCACCGCCTCTCCCACATCTAACCCTACTATTCCTACTGCTGTCGCAACCTCTACAACTGACTCATCTGCTTCCCAATCATCTAGCAAGTCATTTATCCCCGCTACCCACATATCGACTATTGATCCCTTAGAAGGTGTTTTTCAACACCTCACTCTGGGGGGAGTACCGCTTATACAATATCGACACATTCCTCACTCTGCAAGAGTATGGGAACCTACGCCAACACCCTAGTTATGAATACCACGTAGGTGAGGTTTTTCCTTATGGTCCTCCCCACCTTCTCACTAATCTAACATATGGGGGACTTGATATTGCCACTTATTCACCAAAACCTCCATCCCAAACATAATCATTTTCATCTGATCTACAATCCCTTACTAACCACCACTTTGCCCACACTTTCCTCCACCGTTGCACATGGAAAGGCTTTGGCTTCAATTTTTATGAACAAGGCCGTCATACTGTCATTTCTTATACCACCTGTAAACACAATGACCATAGTGGCATTGGCTTCACCACACCACCTCCCAAGAAGGCCCATGTTGACCTCATTGAGGAAGACAAACCTTCTCCACCTCATTCGCCCACATCACCATCTTCACCCACGAAGTCCATAGATCCTAATCTATTCCTCCTAACTTCTTTTTTTCGTAAACACAATTTCCCTGGGACCTCTGACCTATCAACATGATGGTGAGGCTCCCTCTTCTCTCCCATTCCTATATCCTAACATGATTGATGACGATACACCTTCTATTAACATGTCATTCAATGTCAGGATGATGAGTCCATCCTCACCTACCTTGGTGTGGAAGATTCTTATATTCACCGGTCGTTACCTTCTGAGACTCAAACTATGTTGAACGAATCGACCATTGAAATCAATATTAACACTCAGGACGACCCGCACATTCTAAAGATAGGCCAATCTTTAGATGTTGCTGAACATGAAGCTGTTTCCTCTTTCCTTCGGGACCATAACAACACTTTTTCCTGGTCCTATGCTAATATGCCTGGTATTGACCCTAAAATCATGGTCCACAATATCGTAACCATTCCTAATGCCAAACCCATCAAACAAAAGCTACGGAAAATGCATCCTCACATTGCTCTTCTGGTCAAAGAATAACTTCAATGCCTTCTCTCAGTTTCTTTCATCCTACCCATTGATTATCCCCAATGGATTTCTAACATCATTCCTGTCACAAAGGTGACAGGGGGACTCCACATTTGCACAGACTTCCATGACCTCAACCTAGTTTGTCCCAAAGACGAATTTCCTCTACCAGGTATTGACCAACTAGTTGATCTCACCGCACTGGCCATGAAATGCTATCACTCATGGATGGTTTCTCGGGTTATAATCAAATATTACTTGCTCTAGAAGATCAACACAAAACTTCCTTCATCACCCCTTGGGGGACCTTCTGCTATTGAGTCATGCCTTTTGGCCTTAAAAATGATTAGTGCTACATATCAGTGAGCCATGACTTACATCTTCCATGACATCATGCACCACATATTGGAAGATTACGTAGATGATCTTCTTGCCAAATCCAAACATCAAGCCAAACACCTGACCATCCTTAAGGTCATCTTTGACCACCTCATCAAGTATTGTGTTTGTCTTCAACCAAAGAAGTGCATCTTTGCGGTACTTTCAGGAAAACTCCTTGGTTTCATCATTTCTTTGCGTGGCATAGAAGTCGATCCTGCTAAAGTAAAGGCTATCCTAGAAATTCCTCCACCTACTAATCTCCATCAACTTCGAAGCCTACAAGGTAAGTTGTAATCCATTCATCATTTTATCTCACAACTTTCTGACTGCTGTCAACCATTTCATCATCTTCTTAAGAAGGACATTTCATTCAAATGGGATGATGAATGCCATAAAGCCTTTAAAGCCTTAAAACAAATACCTTCTTCAACCACCAGTGCTCATTCCTCCTAAGGATGACCAACCCTTTTACCTATATATTTCTGCCACTGACCATTCTTTAGGTGTCATGCTCACCCATCGTGATGAGAAACATAGAGAGCAAGTGGTTTATTACATAAATTGTACCCTTATGGACTACGAAACTAGATACACCCACGCTGAAAAAATATTCTTACATTTAGTTTTCATCATAGCCAAACTCCGCCATTACCTACTCAACCAAAAAACCTTCGTTGTTACCAATACTGACCCCCTACACTATATGTATGCCAAACCCTATCAACATCAACGTGTCACATGTTGGCTTATGCTTCTTGCCTAGACCTCGACCTCAAATTCATTCATCAAAAGTCCATCAAGGGCCAAGCTATCGCTAACCAACTCGTAGATGCACCCCTTTCTGAGGAATCAACCCTCTAACTTCAATTTCCCAAACGAATCCATAACTACCCTCTCCTTAGATGAACCCGATTACCAAATGAAACTCTTCTTTGATGGCTCCAAGTGTCAGTGTGGAGGTGGGGCTGGTGTTATCCTCATTCCTCTTGATGGTGAACCTATGCCTTTGTCTTTCAAACTAGATTTTGATTGTACAAACAATATCGTTGAATACGAAGCACTCGTATTGGGTCTCTAGGCTACTTATGCCTTAGATGTTAAGTCAATCAATATCTTTGGTGATTCCCAGCTGGTCGTAAACCAAGTCAATGGTATATACCAGTGCCGTAATGAGATACTTCAAAAGTATAAACATCACGTAGACATAATTTTGACCACCTTTGATCGTTACGAACTTCAAACCACCCCACGTTCTACCAATAAATTTGTGGATACCATGGCCTACTTGGCTTCTCAGATACCCGCTTCGCTTACCAACTCTAAAATATTTGTCACAATACAAAGGTTGTAATCACCCTCTTACTTACCTTGTGAGGTCTACTCCATCAGAACCATTGCACCTGACCCATGTGACCTTTGGTATAAGCAGTTTGTAGACTATATTTCCCTTTCCATTCTACCCACTGATCTCACTCGTAATGGAAAACATGCCTTTCTTAAAAGTGTCTCTCATTATGTCATCATGGGTGGTCTCCTTTATAAGCGTGTCTTCGACAGTATTCTCTTATGATGCCTTACAAGTTTTGAAATTCCCTACACTATCAAGGAAGTTCATGATGGAATTTGTGGAGGTCACTTTAGTGGTTTAGCTATCACAAAATGCATTCTTTTCCTTGGCTATTATTGGCCAACCCTAAACCATGACTGTTGTGACTATGTCAAATGTTGTGTAAAATGCCGGCAACATGCTAATCTTCATCACACACCTAGTCATGCCTTACAGGTCGCACGAGACCTTTGGCCTTTCTCTCAATGGGGCTTGGATCTTGTTGGCGAGATTAATCCCCATTCTTCACAACACCATCAATTGATTATAACCGCTACTAAATATTACACTAAATGGGTAGAAGCCATCCCCCTCATTTCTACAAAATCCAAGAAAATATGTGAATTCATCAACCATCACATCATTTATTGCTTTGGTGTTCCTCATCGTCTCATCACTGATAACAAAAAGCAATTCAAAAACAAAACCCTACGTAAGTTGTGCGATGCTTTTGGCATCCAACTCAATTTCTCTTCACCTTATTACCCACAAACCAATGGCCAAGCAGAATCGACCAATAAAACCTTGAACAAAATTCTTATGAAAGTAGTTGACGATACTGGCAAGGATTGGCATTCACACGTTCCTTTCACCTTGTGGGCTTATCGCACTAGTATTTTCACTTCGACTATTGCCACACCTTTTTCTCTGGTCTACGGTACTAAGGTTGTCTTGCCTCTTGAAGTCCAGATTCCATCTCTCCGCATCTCATTACAAGACATGCTCAATGACGATGACTTTTGCTAGGATCGTTTGGCACAACTTGAGTTATTAGATGAATGTCATCTCAATGCTCTTGACCATATCCAAATCTACCAAATGTGCCTACGAAAAATGTGTACACGAACAAAAATTTCAGGTCGACGACCTCATCTTAAAGGAAAATCAACATGTAACCAAAGAAGAGAAAAGTAAACGAGGAAAATTTGCTTCTAATTGGCTTGGACCCTATATCGTTACCCATGCCTATGGATCAGGTGCTTATCTCCTCTCTTCACTGTAAGGTAAACCCTAACCTAAGCCTCTCAATGCCTTGCATCTTCAACCATTTTATTGTTGACATTAAGTCATATATCACTTTCTGTCAATTGACCACGCGTCCCTTGAGCACTGTTCACCTTCCATATTACCCATTTTTGAGGATCAACGACTAAACAAGAATCATGTGATTACCCATCACCTTTCAGCCTTATCTTCAATATGAGTACCACAACTCTACTCATAGCATGATTCTCATGGATACTTTTTGTATTTTAAAAATATGGAATCCCATGGTTATTTATCACTCGAAAATACCTCTTTCATAGTTAACCTATGTGTGCTATGGTTTTTTCTTCTAAACAAGAACCTAATCTTCCTCTATAGTCTTGTCCATGACTTAAAACATCCCCAAAAAACAAAAAAACAAAAACAAAATGGGAATCAAATCCTTGAGTCAAACTTCCAGTGAAAGATGACTCCCTAAAAAAGGGACATCTCTTCTCTCTATCTAGCTGCTATAAATAGACTGCTCCCTTGAAGGACAACTATATAAATTCATTGCAAAAATACAATAAAATGTTCAGAAGCTTCCCACATCGATCAACTTCACGAAGACCTCAAGGAGAAAATCTACTCATCCCACATAGACTTCCCGCATCGATCATTCTATCAAAACAAAAACAAAAAGTAAAAGTAAAAAGAAAAAGATTAACTTTTTCGTCATGGACTTGCCTATTTTTTATCTTAGGTTTCTTGCCAAGTAGACATGCAGTCGTACACTAGGTTACGCTTAACCATCCACTTTCACCTCTTTGTCGTTTCACCCTAATTTTCTCTCTTCTCAAGGGACTCGCCGCAATGGCGACATTCCGTGATCATGTGACTTTCTTCACCATTAGAATAGTCCATTATGCAACGCCTTTAGGGTCTTAAGTTCATAAGCCCATCTAGGGTATGGTAGACTCATTAGGGTTCTTATCAATTAAGTGGCTCTTTTACCACCTCTTACCATTCACCTTCCTCATTGCTTATTGATTATCCTATACAGGACCAGATCCTCGACACCTAAATTTTAAATGACTCAACCATGCCTATGACCTAGACTTAACCATGCTCTATGCCTATGACCTAGACTCAACCATGCCTATAACCTAAATTCAACCATGCCTATGACCTAACTCAATCATGCCTAAAATTTACCAACCCATTCCTCATATTCTTCCCTAGCTTATGGGAGAACTACATCGGCTTGAGGCCCCTTTTCGGTGGGGCTATGTAGGTAGCACTTCGAGGGCATGGGGCCCTTGAAGGTTAGCTCAGCCACTCTTCACCTTACCTATTTCCCCCTTCATTTTCCTATTCATATCCTACCTTAGTTTGTTTCCACTTTATATCAACAATTGGAAATTAAACCAAAGAAGCAACAATTGATAAACATTTTTACCACATCATCACATCATTCATTTATCATTTTCACATTTCCACTATAGCAAATATTTGCAAACTTAAACCATAACATGCATATACATCATCATTTATTTCCCATGTTACCAATGACTTGGACATTAAAATCAAAATTATAACCTGACTCCATCATGCCTATGACCTGACTCCATCATGCCTATGACCTGACTCCATCATCCCTATGACTTGAATCCATCATGCCTAACCTGACTCCATCATGCCTAACTAACCTAAAACCCCCGATCATCGACACCTAAAACGACCTAGACTCAACCATGCCTACAAGACCTTGACTCAATCATGCCTAATTCACCTAGTTTCCATCACATACACAAAGAATAATGGAAATTAAAACAAGTACACCATCCATACTATAAATATCATCATCTATATAAATTAGAAATTTTGTGTATACATACATATGTATACAGATACAAATAAATACAAATATCTCAAATCACTCAGATACATCCTCACCATCTTCGGCACGCAGGCCGGTATATGATCAAAAATCTCAAAACTCTTGTATAAAACCTCACTCTCTTTGGCACGCAAGCCGGTATATACCAAAAATACACAAAAATGGAAGTATGGTGTAACTATCAGGCATCCCCCATCGGATATCCTCCATGCATGTCTCTCACATCTCCTCCTCCTCCTTTGCTCACGTGCGATGTCCCGCTAGCATCTCACCACCCTCCATGGGCCTCGGCCTAGACCTCTATGCTGGTACCTCACTTGGAGCTAGCCTCCATGAACTAGAGGCCTCACCCTAACCTGTCTTAGGGCTCGCCAACCCCCTGTACTCTCCACACTTTGAGTGTGAGACCTAGTCCTCTCACTTAAGGCCTGTTGTGCTCTATACTCTACATAGGTAGAGGACATCTATCCCTCACCATCAGTGGATAGTATCTCGCCTTGCCTAGGATATCCCTGAACCTGGCCATGGGTAATATCTGTGATGGTGCCATTAGCCTCTGACCCTATACTTGTACCATGGGACCCTGTCTCGCCCCTGCCTGTAAAATGGGACCCTATGATCCTATATAGAAGTTTGTGCTTGTACCTAGGCCTGAAGGGCCATAATCTACATCTGTGCATTGGCCCATTGGCCCTGTAAACCTACTTTGCCATGCCATGTAGGGATGGCTACCTGTACCCCATCTCCATCCCCACCCTGTGTGGGCACCTATCCCTATGCTACCTGGGCCCGTAGGGCTACTACCTGTGCCTGTAGTGTGGCCACCTATGCCTCTGACCCTGTCAGCTGCCCTTGCACTATCCCCAACTGTGTCACCAGGGTAGTCACCTGCCCTTGTAGGGCATCCCTCTGAACTGTGATAGTGGCTAAGTCAGGTTACCCTGGCCTCGGTGGTATTGCCCACAGCTGTGTTACCCACCATTGTCTGTACCTATTTGTAACCCCGACATCATCAATCCACCAGTCTACCACCTGCTCCTCCTTCCCTGTAGGCACCATTGGCTATGGTAGAGGTATAGGCCTCTCCACATCATCTGTCCTGTAATGTGGAAATGGTGGAGGTACATTATGCGGACAACCCAAACTGCCGTCTAACCCTGTCAATAGGTATCATCTCGTGCTCTCCTACATGATGTTCTTCTACCCCTCTATCCATCAGAGTAAATGTAGCTCCTGTACCTCCTCGTCCATTTGCCTATATGATGGGAAGCCCACATATGACCTCCAAATGATGTCCATGCCAGAAAAACCCTCTAATGCATGCTTGTCATATGCTACATCATGTGTAGCCCTAACAGCTTGGCGCTCTCCAACAACAGGTACCCATCACCTGTAGCCCACTCGAACCAAGCCCACCTCAAATGCATCAAGTCGGGGCATGGCCATTAGATTCACACACATGATGTGCTCATATGCCCAGTAGTGTAGTAGGAATGTGTAGCATAGGCTGAACCACCGTAACCACCCATAGGCCCATAACTTTAGGTGTACAAAGAATGCTGGTGCCCATGCAAACCAGGTCTTGTACTCCATCATGTTGTGAAGAACCCCCATCAATTCCTATGGGAATATCCCATCGTCTGCATCTGGTAGTGCAAAACAATAGAATGACTCAATCGTCAACACCACTAACCTCATCTCCATGGAACCTCAACTTCGCCAGTCCTTCCCCAAACACTGTCAACACCAACTCCTCAGATGCCTATAAGGAAATGGAATACACATGGGTCCCTACTATTAGTAGCCACATGATCCTATAAACATCCTCCAAGGTGATGGTCATGTAACATGTTGGAAAATGAAATGTGTTGGTCTTCGAATCCCATATATTGATGAGGGTGAGCATCAAACTTGGCTCTTAGACTACATGCCAGTAGTGTCTGACCTCAATTAGGTTGACCTTTGCCACATGGCACCACTCCTTAGCTGTTGCACTCCTTCATACCACTAATAACAAGGGTGGTACCCTATCCCGCATCCGTAACTGGTCCCTCACCTGCATCCAATAAACCTTAACATCATTAGACCTCGACCATACTCCACTTCACCCTTGAACCCCAACCTATTCCCTAGACCCCCCTACTCGTGACCTATCTCCCCACCCCAACCCTGACGACTACCTTTCCCCCCATCTCAATTTCACACCACTTAACTCATTCTTATTTATACCTCTTACCCATGCTATTCTCTGTCAACACCATCTTCTTATGTCATGGCTTATCTCCCCCACCCACCCTATCTCATCTCCTAGCCTATTTTTCCCTAATGCTGACTGACATCGATTCCTATTAACCAGTATTGGTCTCCCAAAATTAGCACTGGTCACCTCATTCTTGACCAATGCTATCTAACTCCCACCAATGTCGGCCAACCCTTGACTGACATCGGTCACTATCATGGCGATAAAATCCACGAAACCTTACCTTTTTTCTTTAAAAAATCCCATATTCTATCCTCCCTACCTACCATTCCCTCCTCAAATCTCCCCTTACCCCAACCCCACTACTTATCCTACATCAACCTTCCCCCATTCCTATTTCATCCATTATCTTCCCCAATTTAAATTTAATTTCCCCCCAAAAACCCATTTTACCCTAACCCGATTTCTATAAAAAAATTTCCCTACCACAAATAGAATGGGATTGAATCCTACCTCATCGCGATGCCATCTGCGTGGTGGCACATTGGGATGCTACACCAATGGTCCACCTAATTCCTCTCCTATCTCTGCCATCACCGAATGCCATCCTCACCTCCACCCAATCAAATCGATCACACCGATCTCGTGGACTCGCCTATTGTTGTCCACTCAAAATTCCCTGCTTTGATGAAAGTAAAAAATTTTCAAAATTTTGAGTTTAAGTGTTTTCTCTAATGTACCGAAGTCGTGAAATTGAGAAAAGTCTGCAGTTTTGGGTCATTTTGTATGTATTTCGGGCCTGTCGGACATTTTTGTCCCGCGTGTCCCAAGTTCCGAAGTGCGCTCTGTTCCCCGATCGGCCGAAATCCCCAAATTGTTCCATTTTCGGGCCCGTCGGAGCTTTTCGTCCCAACTGTCTCGAGTTCAAAATTGCGCTGTATTCCCCGATCGGCCGAAATCCCTGAACCACGTACTTCGCTCTTTCATGTTCCAAGTGTCCCAAACTTTTCGTGCGAGTTGTTCCATTTTCACCCGAAACACTCGAGTCGCGTACTTCGGAACTTTTTGTCCCAAATGTCCCAAGTCAAAAAGTGCAAGTTGTTCCATTTTCAGCCAAAACACCCGAACCGCGTACTTCGCTCTTTCATGTCCCAAATGTCCCAAGTTCAAACGGGCCTTTTGTTCCATTTTCAGTCGAAACACCCGAACCGCGTACTTCACGCGTTTTCGTCGCATACATAATGAATTACTCTGATTCTCTATAATTCTACATGTTGCCTTTCTGCTCGTTCTCATCTTCTCATTCCTCTGTCCTTTTGTACTTGAACATCCTCATTGAAAACACTTTCGTAATATCCAAGTTTAACTAGAGAATAATGTTTTGTACATTTGTAAATAAGTTCGTTTCTGAATAAGGGAACCTCTCCCATTAAAGAGGAGGGACTTCTTGTCCCATGACCGTTGCTCTTCTTAAAAGTCCTATTTGACGGCCAACAATTTTTGGCGACTCCGCTGGGGAAAATCACATTCCAGTTCTGTAATTTTTCGATCATCCTTTGATCTGGCGACTCCGCATTTTACTCGAGGGAGGAGGGCCCTTGGTGTTGAAGATTCTCAGTTTCAGCTTTTGGAGCAGCAGGGTTTTCCTTTCCCTTCAACAAATAGAAGGTCTCGTTCGACAAGCACTCCACCTGTTCAAGATAGAATTCCCACGGGTGGTTTTTCTTCAGAACCAGCTAGCCCTAATCTTCAAGCTTTGATTCTTGCTGGTGTTGCAGTCCCTCTCCAAGCCGTTTTTCCAAGAATGGCTACGCCATTACCATGGGGTCATCGTGTCGGGCCCCTGGCCCTTACTCAGCCTTTGCATGAGTTACCCAGAGGTAACTGGAAGAGCTTCCCCAAATTCGAAGGCGATGGCAAAGTGCATCCTGATGAACACATCGCAGCCTTCGTTGTTACATGTGGAGTTCTGGGAGTCGAATATGAAGACGTCTCCGTAAGGCTGTTCGTTGAGACGTTACAAGATAATGCTGCTGATTGGTTCTACCGCCTTCCGGCTGGTGCTATCACTGACTGGGACACAATGAGAACTCAGTTTGAAAACCATGTCAAGCCGGCAGAAGATGTACATGCCTTGCTAGCCCAAATCTCTCAGATAAAGAAAGATTCACAAGAGCCCATGAGAGAATTTGTGGCCCGGTTCAACAAATTGATCAATAAAATTCCGCAGCCTGCCCGACCTGTTGATCAAATTCAAAAATGTTTCTTCCTAAATGCTCAATCACCCAAAGTTAGTTATGCACTAAGAAGGGCTAATCTCGCAACATTGGTCGAGGATCAAACTCTCGCTGTTAGTATCAAGGATGACTTGATCATGTCAGGGAAGTTGAGAAGAGACCCTCCCAAATCTAAGTCTGCTGCTTCTTCCTCTTCCACCCCTGGACCTAATACTGATCCATTAGTTTAGAAACTTGCAAATGATCTTATTGTTATAAAGAAACAATTGGCTCAGCACGCTCCTTATGCAGACGTTCTAAGGAGAAATTTTCAGCCCAAAAATCGTTTGCCTGCTTCTCAAACAAGATTAGCACTTTAAGGACCTCCTGTTAAAGTCCCTGTCAATGCGACCTGCGAGGTGGAAGAACCAGATGACGATGAAGATAACGAAGCTTGCGAAGAGTTTGCGAGAGAAGTTGATGACGAAGCAAACAAACTTGAGGGATCTCGAGTAAATTTCTTCACCACTGAGGGCATTGATGATGGAGATGATTATGATGAAGTGGTAGCAGACATGAATAGCGAATCATTCACTGTCATGACTCAAGAACATACAAATCAGAGGGAGAAAGTGACACAGCCTATCAAGAAATCTAAGGAGCAGTCGACAACTATTCCCATGATTGCAAAAAGAGGATCTCCTATCCCTAATTTGTCTACACCAAGGTGAGTCCTATCAATCTGCTACCAAAGTTGTCTTCTTCTTTTTCTCCTAAAGTTGATAAGCCTAGAGTACCGGATGACGATGGCCCGTCCACTTCTGGATCCTTTGATATTGTTGATCAACCTGAAAAAGACCAAGGTCCAAATCTCAGAAGCTGAGTACTATCAAACCCATCCCAAAGCTTTTGCCAAAATGATCCACTTTGTCAATTCCCACTCTAAGACCACCTCTAAAGGCCTTTTGCCCACTCCTCCTTCTGCACCACATCCTAGTCTGGTAGCCGCTGTCACCTCGCCTTATGACAAAATCAAGCCTTTTTATGTAACACTTCTTATAGTTGGTCATAGGCTCAGTAATTGTGTCATAGATTCCGGAGCCTCAGATAATGTGATGCCTGCTAAAGTAGCTCGTGCTTTAGGCCTGACCCTCACATGCACTTATGGATCCTGTTACTCCATGGAGAGTAAAGAAGTGCCCCTGGTCGGGAGAATTAAAGATGCACAAGTAGCTTTTGTTGCTTTGCCCGAGAAGAAAGTGTTGGCTACCATCTTAGTGGCAGATATTCCCCCTTCATACGGGATGTTGCTAAGTAGGAACTTCTGTAAGGACGTGGGTGGGGAAATCCAAATGGACCGGTCACATGCACTTGTGCCTGTCAATGGAAAAATGAAGAAGTTGCTGCCTGAGAAGCAGTTTGAGTATATTGTGTAGAAAACGGATGATCCTAGAGCACAAATACTCTACGAGGATATGGGGCATGGTAACTACATGATTATGTCCTCTGATGAAATCCGACCCCCCAAAGTGTCTCCTAAAGATCCTAATGGGGTTTGGATTTTAGAGTTTGATGGAAGTTGTTCCTCAGCTGGTTCCGGAGCCGGTGTCCTGCTGGTGTCACCTGAAGGAAGCCTACACCCCTTTTCATTTAAGTTGCAGTTCGAGAATACTAATAACACAACAGAATACGAGGCTCTCATTCTCGGATTGCAAGTGGCCAAAGAACAAGGTGTAAAGAATCTTCTGGCTCGTGGTGATGCAGAATTGATTGTAAAGCAGGTCAGAAACATTTTTCAAGTAAAAAATGGAAGGCTGAAACATTACCAAAATCAGGTTTGGGATTCCTTGATGCTTTCTCTATCGAAGCAGTACCTAGGGAAAAGAACAGCAGGGCTGATTCACTAGCTGTGTCAGGGTCGCTACTGATTCCTCATCCTGATTTCTCTCAAGACAAGTTCACCATTGAGATGATCCATCGACCCAGTGTACCTGATAACACCAATAACTGGTAGGTTTTCAATGATGATCAACATTTGCTTTCCTTCCTGGAACTCAAGGGTAATTTCGAACAGCTGTATTTTGAGGGAAGTGACAACCTACCTCGGGAGAGTGTGCCATTTGACAAAGCAGTCACCCAAGGGGAAGAAACAGGTCAGGAAGGGTGCATTAAACTCAAGGGGAATAAGATTCCTAAAGGATTGGTAAGCTTAGAGGAACTGTTTGATAAACATGACAGGTATGTGAAGTCTAGAGCTTCTACTAGACCTCAGCAATCAGCTGAGTATGACAAAATCAATATTGGGAGTTCTGATGACCCTAAGCTAGTGAATATTGGAAAATGTTGCACAACAGAGGAGAGGAGAAAAGCAATTGATCTTCTAAGGAGGTATAAGGATGTTCTTGATTATTCTTATGAAGATTTGAAAGCTTTCAAACTAAAAGATATGCAGCACTCGATTCCTCTCAAACCAGGAATTAAACCTTTTAAGTAGAAACAGAGGCAGTATAATCCCAAAATAGCTGACACCATCTTTCAGGAAATTCAGAAGTTTTTGAAGGCTAAAATCATTTTTCCCATTCACCATTCAACATGGATTGCAAATATTGTGCCTGTTAGGAAGAGAAATGGTGAGATCCGCATCTGTGTTGATTTCAGGAACTTGAATCAGGCGTCTTTGAAAGATAATTATCCTTTGCCTATGATGGATCAGGTCTTACAAGTAGTTACAGGGTTTGAAATGTTATCCATGCTCGATGGATTCTCGGGATACAATCAGGTAGAGGTTGATACTGCAGATCAACACAAGACAGCTTTCACTACTCCTTGGGGTACCTTTGCTTACAAGAGGATGCCTTTTGGGCTCATTAATGCTGGTGCCACTTTTTAGAGAGCTATGGATCTGGCTTTTGGAAGCTTGAAAGGGAAGTGTATTGTCATATATCTTAATGACCTGACAGTGTTTTCCAAGACAAGAGCGGATCAATTTGATCACCTAGAGACAGTTCTGCTGAGATGCAGAGAGCATGGGATCTCTCTGAACCCTAAAAAATATGTCTTTTGTGTTACTGAGGGAAATTTATTAGGGCACATCGTTTCCAAGGATGGTATTAAGATTGATCCTGAATGAGTTCAAGCCATCCAACAAATTCCTCTCCCAACCAGCAAAAAGGGCGTGCACTCCTTCTTTGGTAAGATAAATTTCTTGAGAAGATTCATCCCTGATTTTGCAGAGTTAACTTTAAATATTTCTCAGATGATGAAAGGGAAGCAAACATTTGGTTGGTCTTCTGAAGGAAAGGAATCTTTTGAAGGTATCAAGAGAGCTATTGCTAAAACTCCTGTTTTACCTGTCCTGATTTCAGCAAAGATTTCATCTTCTATTGCTATGCTATAGATAATACCTTGGCTGCTTTCTTAACTCAAGAAGACTCTAATGAGCATGAACTCCCAATTGCGTTCATGAGCCATATTCTGAAAGATCATGAGTTGAAATACACCATGATGGAGAAGCATGCTTTTGCAGTGGTCAAAGCTGTTAAGCAGTTTCATTTTTATATCCTCAACTCTCACTCCATGGTGCTGGTTCCAGATACAACTGTTAAGTCAATTCTCACACAACAAGAATTTGGATCCAAGAGAGGGAATTGGGTTGCTAAGGTCCAAGAGTATGACATTGACATCAACCGACCAAGCTGGTTCATGGGAAAGGCCTTTGTGAGCTCATTGCTGAAGGAGCTAAACATGAGTTGCTGGAGGAGAAAGCTGACATTCCTACCATTCTGTTCCTTAGCTCAGTTGATGAATGGTATGCTGACATCAACCATTTTCTCACCTATGGGGAATGCCTCTCTCATTTAACTGCCAAAGAAAAGAGGACTGTTATATTGAGGTCAGTGCAATATGTATTGCGGGAAAATGCTTTGTTCAAGCGTGGGTTAGATGGGAGATTTTTGAAGTGTGTGGACAAGGAACAACAGAGAAAGTTGCTCTCAGCTTTTCATGATCAGGCATGTGGAGGGCACTATTCATCAATGGTTACAGCTCATAAGATACTCCGTGGAGGATACTACTGGCCTTCCTTGTTCAGAGATGCATCCAAGTGGGTTGATAAATGTGAGGCTTGTCAGACTTTTGTGGGAAGACCTAAATTGGCTTCTTTGCCTCTCAAGCCAGTTGTGATTGAGGAACCATTTCAACAGTGGGGTTTGGACTTCATTGGTACACTTAATCCTGCTTCTAGTGCTGGTCACACTCATGTACTAACTGCCACTAACTATTTCACCAAATGGGTGGAAGCTATTCCAGTCAAGAGTACTACTTCTGAAGTGGTGTGCAGCTTCATTAAAGAGAACATCTTGGTAAGGTATGGTGTACCTAATAAGATTGTAACAGATAATGCTTCGAATTTCTCTTCAACTGAGATAATGGATTTCTACTACGGGTATGGCATCTCCCTGGCTCATTCTTCAGATTATTACCCCCAGGGAAATGGGCAAGCAGAATCCACTAACAAAAATCTGGTGACTATCATAAGGAAGTTGGTCGATGAGTCTCAACGAAACTGGCACAAGAAGCTCTATGATGCTCTTTGGGTAGACAGGATTACACCAAAGAGAGCTATTGGAATGTCTCCTTTTCAAGTGGTATATGGAGAAGAAGCTCAATTGCCAGTGACAGTGGAACTGCCAGCCTTGCACCTAATGAAGGCCATTGAAGATACTAGTTTCAGAGATGCTTTGGACAAGAGAATTATGTACCTGCACAAACTGAACGAGGACAGATTGGAGGTTTCTGATAGGATATATGTTCACCAGCAGAAGGTTAAGGTCCTGTTTGACAAGAAAACCAGGTTCAGAGATTTCCAAGTTGGAGACACTGTGTTGCTATGGGATAAAAGGCATGAACCTCGTGGCAGCCATGGAAAGTTTGATTCCCTGTGGCTCAGACCTTTCAAGATCAGACACTTTGCTGGTGAGAATTCCTTTTATCTTGATTACATGGATGGTTCTTCTCTCCCACTTCCTTATAGTGGGCAGTATCTCAAGTTGTTCAAGTCCTAGGTGATTAGGGAGTCCCTTGTATATTTTGTATAGCGTTTTTTCTTTTCTTTCCTTTTTGTTTTGGTGTGTTGCCCTCTGTATTGGTCTATTTTTGACTCCGTTGCCCAATGGATAAGATACTAGTCTGCTTCCCCGAGTTTGTCTAAGTTCTTGCCTTGTCTCATTCCTTGAATTCATGCCAAGTCATCCCCAGAAGGAGCCAACTGTTGTCCACTCAAAATTCCCTGCTCTGATGAAAGTAAAAAAATTTCAAAATTTTGAGTTTTAAGTGTTTTCTCTAATGTACCGAAGTCATGAAATTGAGAAAAGTCTGCAGTTTTGGGTCATTTTGTATGTATTTCGGGCCTGTCGGACATTTTTGTCCTGCGTGTCCCAAGTTCCAAAGTGCGCTCTGTTCCCCGATCGACCGAAATCCCCGAAGTTGTTCCATTTTCGGGCCCATCGGAGCTTTTCATCCCAACTGTCCCGAGTTCAAAATTACGCTCTGTTCCCCGATCGGCCGAAATCCCCAAACCGCGTACTTCACTCTTTCATGTTCCAAGTGTCCCAAACTTTTCATGCGAGTTGTTCCATTTTCACCCGAACCGCCCGAGTCGCGTACTTCAGAACTTTTTGTCCCAAATGTCCCAAGTCAAAAAGTGCAAGTTGTTCCATTTTCGGCCGAAACACCCGAACCACGTACTTTGCTCTTTCATGTCCCAAATGTCCTAAGTTCAAACGGGCCTTTTGTTCCATTTTCAGTCGAAACACCCGAACTGCATACTTCGCGCGTTTTCGTCCCAAATGTCCCAAAATGCATTTGTGCGTCTTCTCCCTGTTTCGCCTGAATCGGCCGAGCCGCGTGTTTTGCGCATTCGCGTCTCACATGTCCCAAGTGAACCAAGTGTCATTCGTACCAGTTTTTTCCGCTCTACCCAAATATCCTGCTTATTCAAATTGGTGGGTATGCATTAAATGCGCATTAATCACCCTTCTCTCTCCTTAACGACTATGTAACGAGCAAGCCACCTTTGTAATTCTTACATTGTTTCCATGCTACCCTTGCTCGAACCCTTGCAAATTGAAAACCTGCGCGTGTCCCCTCCCTCTGAAATTCCTTTCCGAGCCTGGTTTGCGGTTCTGTCCTCCTAGTTGCTATCAATATGGAAGATCAAAGTTTTGGAGTAGGCTTTGGGATAACTAAAGAACAGTTGGCAGAAAGGCGAAGCTTTCAAGACGCTGGTTATATCAGTTTTCAAGGATATTCATTGTCATCTTCAAGATGAAACTTCTGGTGTGTCCCGTTCCTTGCAAGAAATTAAAGCTCAATTCAAAGCTTATGTCAAAGATAATCTATTCAAGGAAAGCTCAATCTCCAAAGAGAAAATGAAGGAAATCTGCTCACTTCAATCTGCCGTTGGAGAAGCAAATAAAGATTATCATACTCATGTCGAGTTTGATAAAGAGATGGAGAAATGTCTTGGATTCTAGACTCAGTCAATGGCCAACACGTCAGTCCCTCGTGGCAGAGACATAGCTGAGGCGTTAAGGAAATTCAAGCAGCGGATTCTGAAGTCGGTGGGTCCCTCTCAGTGATTGGCCACCTGTCTTCTTCTCCTTGTTCTTTTCTCTTCTTCCCTTTCTTTTTCTGTTTTCTTTGTAAGAAGTTAAGGTATTGCGATTGGCGGTCCTTAACTGTTCTTGGTTAAAGAAGCGGTTACGAAGAGTAACTAATTTGTAAGCTATATAATGGCCTTCTTTATGCCATTCAAAAGGGGGAAGAACTTGGCATATTTTCTGAAAGTGTAAATAGATTACAAAGAAATCAATACAAAAGGGCTTTCCATTGTTTGTCTATCTAATCTCCGTTATCTCTGAGCTTTCGTTTAATGTTTGTGAAGATCATTTGTTAATGATTTGTTAGTCTCACTGGTTGCATACTTTTCCAAATTTTGCAAGCACAGCGATCTTGTATAACCAAGAAGGAACTTTGGTGTCCTTGATTAATGAATCCGAAGGGTGTTATTTACAGAACTTTGTGTCTTTAAGTTTCATCTTATTCATACGATGCAAATGATCTTGTTTCGATTCACTGTAACTTCGCATACATAATGAATTACTCTGATTCTCTATAATTCTGCATGTTGCCTTTCTACTCGTTCTCGTCTTCTCATTCCTCTGTCCTTTTGTACTTGAACATCCTCATTGAAAACACTTTCGTAATATCCAAGTTTAACCAGAAAATAATGTTTTGTACATTTGTAAATAAGTTTGTTTCTGAATAAGGGAACCTCTCCCATTAAAGAGGAGGGACTTCTTGTCCCCTGACTGTTGCTCTTCTTAAAAGTCCTATTTGATGACCAACACCTATCGAATGACTGATCACCCACTCTGAGGTTAGCCAACTTAACTCTCTGTCTTGCTCTTTCACTTTCCACTTTTCCACCACTCCTTTGTTGTTTTCTACTATTGGAAAATAGCAAATGATTCCAAAAAAAGTAGAATTTTCATTTTTGGGGCAATCACTTCCTATTTTTTTCAGCATCGCTTACCAATACAAGCTACGTAAAAAAGGGGCAAAATGTAGAGACCAGAATTGGGTCATAGTCCCCTTGGTCCCATTTCGAATAACAAACTTAAAAACATTCACCTAACCATGACACTTATACCCCACATTAATATTGATTTAATTGTTTACAATTAAATTAATATTCATCCTCACTTGATTCATTATTTAATTAGCTCAATTAAAACCAATTTCCACCTCACCCCACCACCTCACCTAGACACCTCACTATATACATATTCATAACATGCTTCAATAACTAACTAAGACTTATCCCTACTTACCTTAATGAACTAGGACTTAGTACAACCCTAAAATCACATGCCTATTCTCCCTCTAACCACTTTCCTGTGTATCTAAGTGCAACGTTTCATTTATACCCACAAAAAATGAGCAAAAGATGTGAGAGGATAGCCAAGATCTACTATTTTAGGCAACTTAGGATATCCCGCCTTAACCGACGCTGGTCAATCCGAAACTGACGCCAGTAACCCTAAACTATCATCGGTTACCATATAACCATTATGACAACCTTGTTTGGAGGTTAGACACATTCTCAATTTTTGGATAGCAAAGGATACCTACATGAAAATAAGAACCTCGCCCTATCCCTCAAGACGGTGAGTATGACTTATTAGAACAATTGGAGAAAACCACGGCTAAGATCTCAATCTTAGACCTTCTCAAAATCTCAAATTCTCATAAGAACATACTATACAAAATGCTTCAGGGTAGATCCTACACACCTTCAATTGATGGTTGCAAATCTTAATCCAAATGATTATATATCTTTTGATCAGAACAAAATCCCATGTAATCATCCAGAACACAACTTACCTTTGTACATAGAAGTCTTCGTTACTTGTCGTAAGATAAAATGAGTGGTTATGGATGGAAGATCCAATCTGAATATTTGTACATTGAAGCTTGTTAGGAAACTAGTCCATACAAAAGTAGATTTCGATGCTAAGACCATTACGATCAAGAATTGTGATAATGAAGAGCATGAGTCAGTAGGCACCATAGTGATCCTAATGGAAGTGGGGCCCACATACCATGATACAAAGTTCCATGTCATGGAATTGGACCTTCCAATAACATGCTCCTAGGATGCCCATGGATTCATGTCATGTAGGCCATTCCTTCGACCTTCCATCAGTGTATCAAGCTATGTCATGGAGGACAAATGATCATAATCCCAGGTGATCCAAAACCATTCACACATTGTTGAGCACTACATAGTTTTTCTCGTGCAACATATGAATGTCCTTCTGTTGATATTGTTGTCCCGTTCCAAACTGAGGCTATGAAGGATCATATAGATCTAGATACATTAACTCCTTGTAATCAGAGTTTCCCCTCATTAGTCAATCCCTTCACCTCATGGGAAGCAACGTTTGGAAAATATATCCTAAATGATGAATTCAATCTTTAGTAGGCTATTTTAATATACAATCTTTCAGTGTCACCTAAGACACGTGGTAGACCATACTTTCAGTTTAAAAGCACCTGGGCTAGTTGCCCTAAACCCTTTGAGAGGTTTGTTCTTAGTGGTCTCTTTTCAGATGAAAAGATTCTAAATACACCTATCAGCTGGGTACCTAAAAGAACAATGGCTTCATGTCACTAGGTTTCACACTATATTAAGGGTATCCAAATGATCCATGCCATGGGTTATAAGGGATTCAGATGTGGTGCAAATGCACAAGCTAGATTAGAGCTCATTCCTATTCCTTTTTATAAGTCAAACAGACACGACCTTTGTACCAGACCTCATGATGATCCACCCTTGGAGATAGATGCTACCTCTTCTGAACATGATGATAGCTCATCTCATTCAGATAATGACGCAGATTACCAATGTAGCTTATACGAGGACCTTGCCTCTACCAATCTGTTTCTAGATTAAGCTATCTTCACCCTTTTTGGATCTAATTACCAAGCTAATTTCAAAGTCACCCTTGTATATCCTAAAATCATTGGTTGAGATCAACAACTTCACGCATCGGTCGATTTATTTGAAAATAATGAGGTGATCAAAAATTTCATGGGACTTAGAGATACCATTCTAAACAGTGATCATAAGAAGGGTTTCTCTATTAAATTGAACACATGCACATACTTTGGGGAAGAGGCAGAATTGTGTGGTCACTTAAACAAAAAGGTAGTAAGCAAGGGAAAATTACCATGAAAAATCCTTGCAAAAATAATAATCAAAATACCCATAGTGAAAACCTCTTTGAGGCGTTTGTGGACGAACAAATAGAAGAATCAATAGAAAAGATAGTTCTCCCATGGGAAGATAAGAATCTCTTGGAGCCACCTGTAGAAGTGGATCTTATTCTCCCTCCTGATCCTACACAAATGGAGGATGCATCAAATATGTTAGTTGAAGAGACAATCAATGTCAATGTAGACACCTAAATTCTACTTTTACAATCTTATTGCCAAAAGCATGCAAATCACTCTAATTCTTACCATTTCCATTATAATTAGTGATTTATGCTAATTAAATAATGTTTCTTACCACTTTGGTCAATTAACAATGCATTTTTTATTTCCTAAACTCTTTCACATTTAGGATGCCACTTTATGACAAATCGTAAGTCAAAATCCTCTTCCACATAGACAATTAGTGATTATTAGCTAATTAAGCCTATTTTACCCTTGTTTTGGTCAATATACCCTATTATTGGCTAAAACCCTCTTCCAACCATTCAAATCACTCCATTTCCATCCACAACATCTAATCAAGCTTCAAAAGCTTATCTTAGCCTCCTAATTGACCCCAAGCAGTTGATTAAGGCTCCTCACATCTTAATCACTTGTTAATTCACTAATTGTGATTAGAAAATCCTTAATCATGATTAGAAATTTTTAATCTAATTTGTAATTTTAGTCCCACATGCACCAAGATGCTAGTTTTACTCAAAGGAAAAACTATAAAAAGTACTAAGTATCTACCCTTGAAATTTACACCATGCTTTGATGTGTATCTCATATAAGAAATATGATTTATATCCAAGCTTAATCTTTGCCTAAAGTATTCAATGGGGTTAGTATATGGGTATCCAATATGATCTTGTAGTCATTGTTGAAGAGACCATCTCACCTTTCTTGGAGTAGCGAGAAACCCAATTTGATTTCCCTCTTAGATCTATTTAGGTCTATGTTAGTTTAACATTTCATACATAGTAAGGATGCTTTGTAGATTAATGTTTAATTCCATTTAGTTTACATTCATAACATGATTTAAAGCTTTGATAATTGATGTTACATTCCTAAAACTTAGAGCTTGACTATAGGTCGTAATGGTGTTAGCCTTTCCTAGTTAGTCATACTATTTACTTCGTAAAGTTTGGGGTGTTATCATTTGGCATGTCAATTTGAATGAATTGATTTTAGTGTCATTGCACCACATGACTCTTAGGCACATACCTCATTGCATTCATTTTTAAAAAATATTTTTAACTTAGTTTCAAAGTTTTTAATTTCAAGCTTTCTAGATTAGCTTCAAGTTTTCTAGTTTAGTTTCAAGTTTTCTATTTAGTTTCAAGCTTTCTAGATTACTTTCAAGCTTTTTAGATTATTTTTCAAGCTTGTTTTTTCAAATTTTTGTAGATCAATTTTCAAGCTAGATAGTTGTGTTTTCATCTTCTTTGCAAGATATAAGGAGGTGAAGTGCTGTCGAAATTTCCTCATAAGGCCAAAGATTTGATCTTTTTCAGATTTTCCTTGTCAAAAGTCACGTTTTGGTCACCTACAGGAAGGTTCGCCGCTATGCTCAAAGCGGTGTACTCACACTCCAAATTCCATGCCTATGCTTTATTGGATGTGCATGTGCTTCAAAGAGTGTGCCCATGCCTCTTTGGTCGTGCCTGTGCATCAAAGGAATTTTGGCCTCTGTGTGTGACTTACGTCTATCCTTCAAAGTTTGCACCTACACCTCTTTGGCCACGCCTGTGCATAACTGACTGTGTAAAATTGATAGAGGTGCACTTGTGCATAACTGTATGTGCATGTGCTTCAAAGTATGCACCCATGCTCTATAGTACGTGCATGTGCATAAAGTTGTGCACTAATGCACTCAGGTAAAATTTTCTCAAACTTTGACATTTTAACTTCTGGTTTTTAATGTTCCTGTCATTTTTAGAGATTTTTAGGTGTCTTTATTGTCGATTTTCTAATTTTAGAGCAAGATTTCTAACAAAATTATTTTAGGGCTTGATAAGTGATTTTTGTTAAAATTGGAAAGAGTTTGATGAGTGATTTTGTTTTCATGCTTTGTATGATTTTGGAATAGGGTTGTGTATGTTCTTATCTTGCACTTTGTGTGATCTTGAGAATCAAAAACACCCTTAAACCTACTTTTTGCTATTTTAGAGTAAGTAGGAAAAATTATCATTCATTGTTATGCTTAAGGGAATAAACTTTCATTTTGGCATGTACTTGATCTTTTAGTTTAAAAGCTTTTTCACTTGATAAATAACCAAGGCTAAAATTTGTGTATGCTCTTCCCTTACACCTAGTGTGATCTTGGGAACCAAAAACAATTTTAGTCTTTCATTAAGAAGCACTTGGATTAATTGTGAATAAACCTTAATTTACAAATTTTTATGGTAGTTAATTGATTTACAATATTTTCATTTAGTTAGGTTACTTGTCGTGTATGCTCTTCTCTTGCACCTAGTGTGAACTTGAGAACCAAAAGCAACACTTAATCCTCTTTGTATGATGTTTTAGATCTTTTTGAACTACTAACCATTTGTGTGAAGGACATAATACTAGTCAAAGAAAGGATGAATCTCTTCAAACCAAATTCTAACATTCACGTGTGTTATAGGTTTCCAACGACGGTCTAAAAAAAATTTCTTAATCCAAAAGATAAGAAAATACACCAACACACCATTCATCACACTATATTGCAGGTTTTGGTTAAGAGCTACACCTCGTCCGCTTAAGTAGGAGAAACTTACTTTGGCATAAGCCTTAGGAAAACAAGAGGAATGCTCCTAGGAACCCCAAAGTAGTTCACACAAGAGGGAACCTTGTGAAAAAAATGGGAAAGTGCTTCAAACTACCCAATTGACTAGTACGCCTTGAAAAATTAGAGTCAAAGTTACCTCCATTGCGACCCTAGTGAAAATACAACTGAATTAAATTCATTACTCATTGTATTGAAGGGGGTAAAGTAAAGCCGAGATACTCCAAGATTATTCAATATGACTTTTTTAGTAAATCAAGCTCGTAAAGTTAGTTTATGGCACATAGAGAGAGAACCCTTAAGAAAGCTTGCCAACTTGGAGCCAATTTTGTCTTAGTTGTTATACTTGAGAGCTCTCACAAAGTGAAAACTTTGTTGGATTCAAAATATTTTTTTTTGAACAAGGGAAAGAATATCTTAAAGTTGAAACCACGTGACATTTCATCACAAAATCTATTTAGTGTTACTTTGTCTGATTTTTTCACTTGTCTTAAGAAAAGGTGAAACTCTGCCAAAGTTGCACCAAGTATTTTTCATCACCACTTTTTTTACTCCTTTTTTTTCTTGTTTCTTATTTTGAGACAAAATAAGAACAAACATATACCGATACCTACTAGAAATAATCATGTCCACCACTTTTGTAGTCTTTTTACATGACCAGGTTTCAATGCCGGAATGCAAGAGTTGAAAGTGTGAATGGTGCATCATCAAGTTCTAGTAGCCCCTCTTGTCTTAAAACCCATATTGAGACTTACTATCATTTGTAGTTAGGTGATATCATCATTGTATTATTTATAGTTGTTACAATGCCCACATTATAGCCATATAATTGTGATAATTACGTCTTATTTCCATTGTGAAACTCGGCCTAAATCTCTAGATTGTATTATTACGTTGCTCACACACATAACAATTCCTTGATATAATTAAGCATAGTTTTTACATCCTAACCTTGTCTTAAGTTTTTTAAGTGTTGAGGTTACTTTGTTAGCATCGCTATAATGCCATTTTGATACTAAAATATTGCTTTCTTGTAAAGTTTGATTACGTGTGCAAATATCGTTGTTACGCTGCTCACATTTGTATCATCCATTTTACAAGACTTAGACTTTGTTAGTGTCTAAAAATTGTTCTTACATATACCTTGTTAGAGGATCGTGTCAACACTCTCTTAGCATTTAGGTCTTGTTTATTTCAAACTTGACCTAACTAGTGATATTATGTTCTCACTATTTTGTTTCAAACTTATCTCAAAAAATCATAAGGAGTAAAATTTTGTTGTGATTGGATTTAAATATTATACGTCATTGTATTGTCCTAGAAAAACTTGTGTCATATATTATATTGATAGGGTAGATTGTTATTTATTATTTGGTCCTTAGGCTCATATTGGCCTATTGGATTTGTGGCTATTTGATAGTCACCATTCTTTGTGACGATTTAATGTCGTTACGCTGTGAAAATATTGTCTAGAGTTCCTTTTTAGTAAACCCTAGAGGAAATATTTCATGCTCTACCTCCTATTTCTATTATTCCTACTACGAGAATGGGGTCACAAAATTTAGAAGCTGATATCTTTGGAGGTGACAACCCTCTTTTAGAGGAAAATTTCATGATTGACCATAGTGATGGAGAGGAGGATTCTCCTCGTATGAATGTAAAGCTTCATCCCACCCATTTTAATGATTACTTGTTTCAAAACAAGCATGAGGTTCTTATCTATGTTGCTGAACTAGGAGATAAGTTACCTTCCACAACTAACCCTTCTCTTATCGTTGGCATGGTTTGGGGAGACGAAGAAGTGGAACATCCTCATCACATTGTTAATGAAATATTAAACCCATGTCATGCCTCTACTTCTAGATGATAGATTAATGAGGAGGTACCTTTTGAAAATGACGAAGACTATCATATACTTGTTGTTAGAGTACAATGTGAAGACCATGAGGACCATGCTCAACATGATCAAACTCCTCCTAATGAAAATCGTAATGAAATACCCACTCAAGAAGTAACCTTAGAAGAACAATTTCAAGCTCTTACTCACCAGTTGACAAGTCTAGCTTCACATGTAAATAAGGAATAACCAAAAGATTTGAAACAAGCCATACTAAAAGCCAAACCTAAAGCTTCGTTTCACGAATTCCAAATAAATACTCCTTAACGGGAGACATAGAAAGATCCTTATCAATAATTTCTCGCAGATAAAGGGGTGGGAATACACCTAGATTTAACCCTTTGTATATACCTACACCACTCACACAAGACCATATTTTCAATCAAGAATGGTCCATTATGAAGAATGCCTTTCTAGATTTGTAAGAAGGAAAAACTGGTAATAGTAAAAAGTATTAGTTCATGAGTTGTGCCCTTATCTGTTTGATAGAGCCATGTTACAAGTACCTTTCCCACGACACTTTAATTGTCCTAAATTTGAAAAGTATAAGGGAAAAGGTGACCCTTGTGATCATTTCAAAGATTTTTATATGGCCTGTCAAGAGGTTGCATATAGTGACAACTACCTCATTTGCCTCTTCCCACAAAGTTTGGGAGAACATGCATTAGAGTGGTTTCTACACATCCCCAAGGGATCTATATCTACATGGATGGAATTATCCAAAAATTGTGTATGACAGTTCTCATTTAATATTGAGAGTGACCTCACCATGTTATAAATTTGCAATGCCAAACAAAAAAACAACGAGAAATTTTCTTCTTTTTTGCAATGATGGAGATGATTAGCTAGCCGCTTTCCTTGTTCCATACCCTAAAAATTGTTGATAAGTATAATTGTTCCCAATATCCATCCTGACATTACATTCCACTTGCAAATGCATTATGGCAACACATTTGAAGAGGTAATCGAAAAAATGTTGTTAGCTAGGGGGAATTTAAAACCATTTTCACATGATCATAACAATTCAAAATATAACGAAAAAACAAAGTTTTTTCATAATAAGAATAAAAACGTCATTGGTGATGGGATAGTAGACTCTAAGCAAGTACAAGCCGTCCAAAACCATGTGCCTTTAAAGCTTACAAAGGGAACTCCTATAGAGTATAAACATCATACATTCACCCCTATCTTTAAATCCATATCGTCCATCCTAAAATAGTTAGAGGCCATAAACATGGTTCGATACCCAGAAACACAACCCTACGGGGACAACGTACCTAAGCCATCACGGTTTAGGGATGATGAATTTTGTGTATTTCACCACATAAAGGGTCACAAAAGTAAGAAGTTTGTGAAACTAAAACACTACATGCAAGACCTAATCGACAGTGGCGATATAGAAGTAGACTTCGCTGCTAGTACCAAGTCTCCAAAAACAAACTTGGGGATCTTCAAAGAAAATTTTCCCAAACACAAGGGAAAGAAAAAGTAGGATTAGGGATTGTCGTCTCAAAATAAGAATACTATGTATCAAATACAGACCATTTTGATGCCTTGAGAGCTGCCCTTTTGACAATTTTACTTTAGGGGGCTTACTAGAAGATGAAAAGATACTCAAAGATATTATATTTCATCGTCAAGATGATGAAATGGATTTATGCTATAGTCACCTAGGTATGTTTTTCCTAACCAAATAATGCTTATGATGAGGTATAAAGGACAAGGTTGCGGCCGTCAAGAACAAGGTTTAGTGGAAGCTCTTCCAATACCTCATCGTATAATGGGAAAATACAATCTTGGATCCCATTTGTATGAGTCTCACCCTTCAGATGATAAGTATGCATCTTCTGAGTGTGATGATAGTTTATCTGAAAATGAAAGTGAAATAGATTCTTGGTGTAGTATTTACGAAGATCTCACCTCTACGAACCTATTATCTAACA
This sequence comes from Taxus chinensis, assembly GCA_019776745.2. NCBI lineage: Eukaryota > Viridiplantae > Streptophyta > Pinopsida > Cupressales > Taxaceae > Taxus > Taxus chinensis. The sequence goes on along the minus strand of CM034151.1, from coordinate 2,399,085 downwards.
TGGCTATCCTTACCATAACCCCTGTTACACCAATTACCATTCCAAAACTAGACCTCATTTACCCATCGCTCATGAATTAGGACCAAAAAAATCACGTACCCATCAACATCTTTTAGAATAATGATGCTATTGGTGAGTTCCTTGGCATTAGAGATAACATTATGAGAAATAACCAGAAGAAAGGATTCTCCATTCAGCTCAACGCATGTGTGTACTTCACAAAGGAGGTAGAGTTGTGCGGTTACTTAAGTAAAAAATAAGCAAGGGAAAAATTCCTACAGAAAAGTCTTGCGGAAAGAAAAATTCCAAGTCCTATAGCGAAAACCTCTTTGAGGAGCTTGTGGAAAAATAAGCAGAAAAACCCATGGACAAGATAGTGTACCCACCTAAAGATGAGGATCTCCTTGAACCCCCTTTGATAGAGGATGATCTCAATCTCCTTCCCAATCCTAAATGCATGGAAGAATAATCCAAGCTACTGGTGGAGGAGACAATAGATGTTAACATCGAAAAAAAGGAGCTTCCTATAATGGTTAAGTTGGGAGATTCACTCCCAGCACAAGAACAAAAAACATTATAAGAATTTTGAGAGAATATGCATATATCTTTGCTTGGTCTTACACAGACATTCCATGAATTGATCCTACATTAGTGGTGCATAATCTTGTTGTACACTCAGATGCCAAGCCCATAAAGCAAAAGCTTCGCAAGATGCATCCTCGTGTCACCTTGTTAGTTAAGGCAGAGCTAGAAAGGTTATTAGAAGTAGGATTCATCAGGCCTATCGATTACTTAGAGTGGATTTCTAATGTGGTACCAGTTCAGAAAAATCCATTCAATATCAGAGTGTGTACTGATTTCTGAGATATTAATAAATCTTGTCCTAAGGATGATTTTCCTCTTCCCAACATTGACATGATTGTTATTTCTACAACAGGTTATGAGATGTTCTCACTCATGGATGGCTTCTCAGGATATAACCAAATAAAGATAGCTGAGGAAGATCAACACAAGATAGATTTTACTACCCCATGGGGGACATTCTGCTACCAAGTCATGCCCTTCAGCCTCAAGAATTCCCATGCTACATATCAACGGATGATGACTGTAATATTTCATGACATGATTAGTGACATCATGGAAGATTACGTAGATGATATATTAGTAAAGTATAGAACTCAAGAAGAACACCCGTAGATTCTACGACACATATTTCAGTGATTAAGGGACTACAAAGTCTGAACTAACTCGAAGAAATGTGTCTTTAACATGCTATCTAGGAAAATAATAGGATTCATTGTGTCATGGAGAGGAATAAAAGTGGACCCTACAAAATATTAAACAACTATCACATAAATGCCTCCCCCAAAAAATATTAAACAACTGCATAGCTTACAAGGAAATATTCAGGCCATCAGAAGGTTCATTTCACATCTAGAAAACAAATTTCATACATTCACACATCTTCTTAAAAAATATGTCATTTTTAATTGGGGGCCAGAACAAAAACAAGCCTTTGCTTTGCTAAAAGAATACTTGGCTAAACTCCCTGTTCTCATGCCATCCACAATAAGAGAAACCTTATTACTCTACATTTCCACTACACACTTTACAATAGGGGCACTTTTGGCCCAGTATGATAAAGAGCAGAAGGAAAAATGTGTGTACTACTTGAGGAGAACATATATAGCTTACGAGCTCATCTATCCATAGATCAAAAAGGCTTACCTCGCTATAGTTTTTGCCTTCTAGAAACTACACCACTATTTTCTCAATAATAAAGTCAAGATTATTTCAAAAATGGATCCATTAAAATACTTATTGTGAAAACTAGTACCCACATGAAAGATGGGTAATTGGATCATCTTATTAAGTGAGTTCGACATTGAGTATGTACATCAAAAGTTAGTGAAAATATAGGTTTTAGTAGATCAACTAACATAATCTCCTCTACCAGGTACCAAACCTTTGAGTCTGGAACTACCAAATGCATCCATAATGTACCTCAAGGAATTTATCATCTGGAAACTATACTTTAATGGATCCTTCACCTTTCATGGTTCAGGTGCCGGAGTTATGTTGATTACTCCTACAGGAGACTTGATTCCCCAGGCATTCCATCTCAAGTTCCCATGCATGAATAATATAATGGAGTATGAGGTTCTCATTGTAGGGATGAAGCTAGCTATTAAGTGGGATATCAGATGAGTAAATTGCATTAGTGATTCAATGCTTATTATAAAACAATTCAAATATAAATACAAAGTAAAAGATGAGAAAATTCTTACATACAAAAGAATGGTTGATTCTTTAAAGGATTTCTTTGAGCAGATCACATTTCAACAAATTCCATGAGCACTGAAGAGAGTAGCTGATGTTATGGCTACAGTAGGGTTCATGTTGAGTATTCCACCAGGGAACAATGATATGCCATTCTTCATTGAACAACTATGAATGCTAGCATATGCCATACTAGAGTCTTGTTTGGTGTGCAATGTTGTTTGTCCCTTTTCCCTATGGTATGTTGAAATCTTTAATTACATCCATAATGGAACCTTCCCCACAAACATTTCCCATTCCAAAAAATGAACCCTCATTCAGCATATAGCCCGCTATACCCTACTTGGGGGCACCCTCTTCTGCCAAGGCTATAACGGGAATCTGTTACGTTGTTTAAATTGAGATGAGTCCATCTAAACAATCAAAGAGGTGCACAAAGGCATCTGTGGGGCTCATACTAATGGGATTGTACTTGCAAAGAAAATACTCAGAGTAGGCTACTATTGGCCTACCATGGAGCATGACTGCTGTAACCATGTGAAGAAATGTGTGGATTGTCAGAAGTATGATAATTTGATACATGCATTTATGCAATCCTTACATCCTGTCACAACACCTTAGCCATTCTCAAAGTGGGGTCTCAATCTAATAGGAAAACTTAACCCTGTCTCCTTGGATGGCCACAAGTTCATTATAACTATTACTGAATACTTCACAAAATGGGTAGAGGTTGTTCCTCTTACCTATGTTGAAGGTCCCCAAATATCTAAATTTATAATGAACCATATCATCTGCCGATATGGTATCCCCTATGCTATTATCACTGATAATGTTAATCCATTTAAAAATAAAATTGTGAAAGCACTTTGTAAAAGCTTTCAAATCTCCCTCAAATTCTCTACCCCCTATTATCCTCAAGGTAATGGGAAAGCTGAAGCTTCCAATAAAACCCTCATTCATATTATGGAGAGGATGGTGAATAAAATATTTTGTGACTAGAATTTACAGATTCACCCTACCCTCTGGGAATTTAGAACATCTATCTGCACCCCTACAGGTGTCACTCTATATTCCTTAGTATTTGGCATGGAATTTGTACTACCTCTAGAGATCAAGATCCCTTCTTTGCGTATTGAGCTAAGGGATTACCTGAATGAAGAGGAGGATTACAAAGTAGCTCGACTAGTAGAGTTGGAGCTATTAGATGAGAAACGACTTCACACCCTCATTCACCTTAAACTGTATCAGGATCGAGTGCGGTGAAGCTACAATAAAAGAATAATACCTCGTCAATTTGAGGTAGGAGACTTGGTGTTAAAAGAGAATAAAAATAATACCAATAAAGACTGAGAAAAGAAATGGTAAATTTGAGCCTCAATTGGCTAGGACCATATGTTGTGGTTGCCAAGTTTGGTTTAGGTGCCTATAAGCTTTCCTATTTAGATGGCCAAGAGGATTTAAGAACCCATGAATGCAATGCATATCAAACACTTCTATGCTTAAGTATGGGGTCTCTAATTATATTAGAAAAGAAAAAATATATATAAATAGAAAAATAAAAAGAGAAATAAACAAGTGTATTCAATAGTGAAAACCATGCAATGGTGGCACACAGGTCCTTTGGTGAAAACTGGTTTCCGGCGCCATTGGAGGGTCGGTTGATTCACAAGACCATTTCAAGTTTAGGAGTGTAGATAAGATTTGTCCTAGAGCTGGTCTTTGCCTTCATTCCTGAGTCCCTTGTGAGCAAGATCCCTCTTTTCCCTGAAAAACCTGATCTGATCCTACATCTGAATGCCAAGGAGAGTTTGGACTTTGAATGAGACCCTAGCTCAGATTGGGGAAAAGAGCTTCACATCGTCACCTTGTTACACATAACGTGTGACATTCTGCCCTTGTATATCCCATCTAATGCTGGGGGCATCCAACAGTTTCTTTGTTTCCTTGCACATTAGCCTTGGAAAACTTCGTAGAAAACATAAAAAACATTCAGATCCAAATCTGCCATCGAAAACTCCACAAAAATACAACATTGTTACACCTGATAATATGTGAAAAGCATACACAAGAAACATATCACAAAATGGAGAGGCATAGAGAAACAACAAAAGTAGTGAGCTTACTTTTAGTTGTTGGTCTGAACTCTAAACCAAACTTGCACAAAAACATGATTTTTTTAGCTCTAATGAGGTGCACAGACACAAATACATGGATGCTCTAATTTAGGCATTCAAATCCACTTTCCAATATGTAGGAGAAGACTTACAACTCCTATAAACTAGGAAGTTGCTCTAACAATAATCCTATTTAGTTGTGAGTGTTACTCACATAACAATCCATAACTCAATGTCCCCCCCCTTGTTCAAATGAGAAGTTTTTATAATATATAGACGTTGAAAACCAATGATAAATAAGATAACCTCGATTCTTATTGAATATACAAGTACAATGTAACCACCAATATCCTATCAATGCCCCCTGCATGTTTACATCTACCTATCTCCAATCTGTCCCCAATTTTACACTCCCTATAGTTTAGTGGGGTAGTGGGCCATGTCGAAGATAGGAAGAAAGGCAGATCAAATCAAATCTAAGTGGTTGAACCAATCAGGTCCTACATATAGAGTAGGAACCTCGGTTCAGACGTTTTCCTATTTTTCACCCATCAAAGCTTGCTAATAAATGATATTTTCATGCTTCCATGGCAGCCTAGATCGCCTCTATGAGATCATGATCCAATGGTACCAAATTTGAAATGAATTTCAAGCACTCAGGATTGAAATATATGCCCATTTGAATATCTTCAATCGACCATGCACTGTACAGGAACACACTCAGGAAAAAACTACTTTTGCAACCAGTGAATCCGTAGGGCCTAACACATTTGACTCTACGCCTTTTGGGAACACAAAAATTAAAACATCTGAAAAAACTTTAATCGTTTTCAGGAGGCGTAAGCCCGCAATTAATCTAGGTATCCCAAAAGCCCCCGCAACATCCGCCTCATTGTTCCATTTGGTGAACAAGACTTCCTCGATGTTGCCTTTCGTGGGCGCGCACTTGTTCTTTACGATGACTTTTATGAATAGTGGAAAAAGATGAAAAAAAACATCCCGCAGCCCCACAACTTTACATTTCCCATTATAGTCATCTTCGGGCCTCACTGGCCCGCATTTTCCACTTATTGCAAAACTAGCAAACTATCCCCAATGAAGCCCAACCGGCCCGTACACAGCAACTAAAATCAACTTCCAAGGTCCGAAATAAAACTTGCATGTACACTTTCACCACAGTTGACATGTGGCCCGGTCTTTGGGTGTCTGATGCAGAGGTTGATGGCTTATTTTTATACTTCTGATGCCTTTTCGAAACAAAAGCCAAAAATTCAAACTACCTCCGGCTTACCTGCCTTCCCGCTTTGGACTATGAAGCTCAATTATGGCCACATTGTTTATTATTTCTGGTGCGCATCCTGTAATGTGAAACTGCTTTTGGATTTTTCTTTTGAAGTTGCGCTGAGACTGACAATGTGTCCGCATTCTGCTAACTTTCTGTTATACTTATCAAGATTAAATGGCTGGCTACAATGTCAAACTTGACGACTTTTTTGGGACTGGCCTTTGGGTCTTACCTTTGACTAGATGTGTCGATTAGACTACGTGGAGTTGTAAAAAGCTGGCTAAAATGAGATCACTTTTCAACTGCCGACTCTATCTCCTTGATAATCGTACAATGGGACACATGGAGGCTTGGCGCTTGTTACATGACCTCAAGTTGCTTTGGGTCGCGCACTTGATGATAATGATCGCACCGATGAGATAACATTAAGGCCTACAACGCCGACACAAATGCATTGACTTAACCGATTTAGGGCCTCGAGTGAACAATGCCTCGTCAGGTTCTAGGACATGTGGAGGGCCTGCGCTTGTTTAGGAATGGCCTTTGGGTATGCACCTTTTGAATTTTCACCATTTTAGACTACGTGACTCCGTCTGCTAGCCCTTCTATACTTGAGCAAATTTATGGGCACGCTCAATCCCATTTGACTTTTGTTGGACCCTAGACACATGGAGAGTTGGCGTTTGTTTGAGTCTCGCACCTTTTTATTAGAATCTAGAACCCAATGCATATTTACGAGATTCAACTGGCAAGATGATTAGAATTGGATGTTGAATGGCAGGAGTGGACTGGTCGAACAAATATGCAGGAGTGAAGTGGACTAAATTAGACAAAAAGATGCATGTGCATTTGGGTCTAAACATCTAAATAATCATGAGTCCTTGTAATAGATGAAGGCGTGAATGCATGAGATGTCCAAGTTGCCGCGTGGAGATCCAAATATGGGGTGTTATGTGGCTATACTGCTGATCATGTTTTTTAGATACATGCAAACCTTGATTCAAAATGGATTACAAAGTATAAACCAAAATCTTTCCAAATCAAATGATGAGATAAATCCAGAAATATCCACGTCATGTATAAAGCTAATATACCTTCTGCTGGGATGCTCTGTGAATTTCTGCTGCGAGTTGAGTCTGTTGTAGAGTAAACAACCTGAATAATTCTTTTCAAATTCTCCTTGGTTTGAATGCCTCCATTAGATTTTTACGCAGGAATAAATCAAGCGATAAGGAGGGAATTTGGAGCTCCCGAACACGAAAATAGGAATGGCAAGCCTCTATAATTTTAATCCTTCATCAATAACTACTGTTGAGATGCAACCAACAACTACATATATGTGAGCATGCCTTTTATTTTTTGACATACCACATTCTTCAATACAAAACGTCAATAGCTACAAAGAACTGACTGATTTCCACGTAATTTGTTTTCTCATTGCTTGGGAAAAACACAGTATGGCACTGCCCCTAATTTTTTTTAATCTTCCATCAGAGAGAGAGAGTGAACATCACTCTGATACCAAATCTAAACTCTGAACCAAACTTGCACAAGAAATAATTCATATAATAATTAATTTTACACACACAAATATATTTCTTCTCTCATTTCTTCATTTGAATAGATTACAAATATATAGGAATATGCAACTCCTATAAACTAGGAAGTTCCTCTAATAATAATCCTATTTAGTTGTGATTGTTACTTATGTAACAATACACAACTCAAATCATACGAGTTGTTAAAACAACTCCAATAATATATTATTGTCAATAATATAACTACTAACATTTATACTTATTGAATACAAAAGTATAATGTAAACATTAATATCCTAACAATTGGTTTGTATGATTTTAGTTGTATTTATTTTTCATATTGTGTGCTTTAAATTGGATTCATTTGCTTACTTAGATTGAATGTTACTTTAATTTGTGGTGCATTGTATTGAGTTCATTTTATATGGCATATGTGTAGATAATTGTGTTGCTTTAATTAGATTTGTTTAACTTGTGCTTGTTGTTTTTACTTGTACATGTTGTTATCATTTCATCATCATATCAAATAAACCATCACATCTATAAATCATATATCAAATAAATGCTAAGTTTACATCACACATGTATGATAAAGCTAATCATCAAGTACCGTATCATCAATGGGGAAAGAGGGGTCGCGCATGATAAAAATATACCCACCACACCAATATCAAAATATAAAAACATGTTTTATTCAAAGTATCTCATCAACATGCAATATGACATCAACTAAGGCTATCTCATAAATCTAACAAACATGTGATGCAAGTAAAAACATACAGATTAAGCATGATATATCATAAGAAAAAATGTGATACATCAGTAATCAATCCATCATCATATATCATCATAAATATAAATGTCTATGTACAAAAAAATATGTCTCAAAGGTACATCTGATACAATGAGCCATCATTTATGTATATGCAAAAACCCATGCCTTCATCACGAGGCATAATAAAAAATACATATCGTACATTTGTACAAAAATGTACCTTCATCATGAGGCATAATAAAAATCATACATATACATCTGTATAAAAGTATGCCTTCATAAAAAGGTGATACACCAAAAATATACATCTAGTACATCAATAAGAGAGTCAACCTAGACTCTCACCCTCTCTAGGACTGCCTGACCTAAGGACCTGAGGAGGAAGTTGCTAGTGTGATAGTCTTGCAAAGGCCGCTACGCTATGTTGCATTGTAGGCTGCTGAATTGATATGGTTGATTGTGAAGTCCTCTGGGATCTAGATCTAGACCTGATAATGTCTAACTGGTCAAAAGGGGTAGCCCTCTATCCCTATGGGATGGTCTGGTGGTATAATGCCTTGTAGTAGAAGGCCTCACCACTAGCTCTCATCGTATTTACTAAAATGTCTAGCATCCCAAAGGATGATGACATTTGTAATAGAGCATCCCACTTTACTAGTCACTTTGGATATGTCTTCCTGAACCTATGTACGCTCTACCATCCATTGAACCTGCTCAGCCACTAGCTGATCCCTTTATGCCTATAACTATAGTCTCTTAGTAATCACTTGATCTCACTCAATAGTAGCCTAAAATCTCTCTATCCTGGCTTGATCTCGCTTTGTTATGAGTTGATCCCCCTCTGTAAATATCTTGGTCTCTCTATGTAATGGCTTGATCCCTCTCAATTGTATCCTAAAGTTGTAGGTTTACAACCTACTATAGATGTTGCTATAAGGCAACCACCTACTCGTCAACATGTACATCCTCCTCTATATCCCCTCCACCCCTTCCATCTCCTCTGCCTCCTGGTGGACTGTGTGGTGGAATAGCATGTGAGGGGGTGTTGGAGGTGCCTATAATGGTGCTCTATAATCGAACCTGAAGGGGCATTCATGGTGCCAATACCTGATGGTTATACCACTACATACTATTACACTAAAACCTGTACTGCTGGACTAGCACCTATTGTGTTGGTACCCCTAATTTTTGGTCCTCCCTATGGAGGTTTCTATGCTTGTGCATGTACCCTAGGATCTATGCCCTGTAACCCATGTTCCATTACATATAATACCTCTTGTGGAATGTTCAAATCCCAATGGCAACACTATATCATACCACCCTGACATAATCCATGGAGTCATACCTTGGATCCACTATCTACACCCACTATACTCAAGGCTGTGAGAACCACCTGTAAAAAACTATTACGAGCTCGGCCCGATCCTGATCTGGGGCCCCATATGAAATGTCTCTCTGTATCTATGTGCATACCACATCTCAGCACCAGAATTCCCCTGGATGAGACCAAACTACCACTGGACCCGGTCCACTTTGTACAACTCCATGATATGACTCCAACCCCCAAGGATGAAATGATCAACTGCAACAGTTCTCAACTCAACTACATCCTGAGGCCAATGGTACAACCTGTATGGTTTCCATGTGATCATGTGCAGATTGTACCTCATCAAATGATCACCTATAATAATAGTCTATAACACCCATGTGACCATGAATATCATCTCCACTTGGAACCCAACCCATGACGGAAGGATCTCCCAATAACTTGATCTCTCAATGCTCCTACAGGGCATCATATCGCAATATGGTCCCAAGCCCATATCATGTGACAAAGTGGCAAGACCCACAAACTTCTGTCCATGGTAAGCTATCAAATAAAAATATGCGTACAAATGAGCCAACATACATTGACCCCAATGGTAAACCTCTCCCTGAAGGAGGATGTGAATCATTCCAATGAGGCACCTAAAGGAAACTGAGCACTAGTCTTATCAAGAAACAATATGCCACTTGACAATAGATAATAAGAAGCACAAGCACCCCTCCCACCCACTAATCAGCCATACACCTCCAAATGTTAGATTAGTCATACCCCAGTGTGGTATGTCTACCACTCCAAACATCTTGGCTATACATCTCTCAATACTAGTCCTGGTGACCATCATATGTGGTCAAATGACCCTGAGAGAGGAACTCGTAAGAATCTGCCACACATGCTCTAAAGTGATGCTCATCTCATCAGTAGGAAGATAGAAGGTATGACTCTCACTCTGCCATCTCTTAGCTAAGGTTATGAGTAGGTTGTCGGTCTAAGAGTAATTTGTGGCATGTGGGCCACGTGAGATAAACCGGTCACCTATCAATGTAATCTCTAAGAAAAATCTAGTCCGTGTCGTCTAAATGTCGCCTCGTTGGCTCCGAGCCATGCCCATGTCGCTCCTGCATCTCTAAAAACACTCTAAGTCCGTCTATAGAGCCAATAAGGTCATTTATTATGATCTTATTCTTCTATTATAAATCCAAATTTTCTATTCTACCATGTGTTATAAGCTAATTTTGACTTCACAAAATTGTTCAAAAATAATAAAAAATAAAAAATTTGAAAAATTTGAAAAGTGTTACTTTGTGTGGTTCATTTCCCTCATTGCGATCGTCTCATTTTTGTGATCGTTTCGGTCTTCGTTTCATCCTTTTCGGGTGAGAACTCTTCCCGCCGGGCTTTAAAATGCATTAAAATACATTAAAATTAATTATTTAATAATTAATTAATTATTTAATAATTAATTAATTAATTAATATTTAATTAATTAATTGCTTCTTGTTTGATTAAATTAATTTTTAAATCACTTGAGAAGTATTTAATTAAATAAATATAAATTAAAAGTTCATTCGACAAATTTGAATTTCCGGGGAAGTAAGCTTATGCTTCCAACTGCTTAGGAGCCAGATTTGGCTTCCGAACCCGTAATTTCCCTTCCTGGCATCTTCTTCAATCTTTCTGCAGTGGGATTTTCTCCACCAATTGCCAAATCATGGATTGGCTAACGGGCAAGAAATTACCCAATTAATTTCCAAATCGGAAATTGAACGGGGATTGTCCAAACCCACTTTTGCCCATTCCCTGGCAATTGTCATTGCTTTCCCCCCCATTTCCCCCTGGCACTTCAGCCCACTCCTACGCGGGAAAAGAGGAATTAGATTTAATCCCATAACTTCCTCGGTCAACTGTTGGAAAAGTCGGTGTGAAGCTTTGCTTCTTCTTATTTCCTCTGAAAGAGCATAATATTTTGTGTCATATCCCACAACACGACACAGAGCGTATCCAAGAAATAATAGTTCACACATCAAAAGGAAAGACCACACCTTGAGGCCAAGAAGAATAGTTGTAATCCCATGCCCAATCATAAAAGATTCCATTCATTCATTCACCCGCCCATGCAGAGGGCGACACAAAGGACAAAGAAAGTTTACTTTTCACACATTGGAAAGAAGGGCTCCAAGGAAAAGGGAAAGAATGTTTTCAAATCCAAACGCATTGCCAAAATAAATGGCTTTTTCCCTTGCACAGAGGAAGAATCCGCCCCTAAGGAGAATTAGGGAGTTTTTCAATAAACAAATATTAGAGATTTTCCTGTTCCACGAGAGAAGAAAAACAATTTCAAGAAGATTAAAGGTGGCGCCCAGCCCCAGTAGGAATTCCCCATGCATTGGAAAAACAGTCCAAAAATCAATACTAATAAAATCAACAAAAATAACACATTGGAGAACAAGTTTTTAAAAGTGCGTAGGATAGAAGATTCCACACGCCCATCAAAAGGAGCTCCTATGCATGGGAAAAAAGAATAATTTTTAAATAACAGAGAAACAACAAAGGGACAAAGAACATCTCCACACGCCAAAAGAAGAAGTGGAACAATTTCAAAACAACACAAAATTATTTCAAGTACAATTTTCCATGCACCCATGTAATTGGGGATAGGAGGAAAAAGAATAGTTCAAACAACCTTTTACTCAAGTAAAATAAAAAAATCACGGCATTCTTTTGAAGCACACACCTTAGAAAATACAAAAAATTCGTATGAGCTTTCCCGTGCCCTAGGGAGAGAAAGAACAAGTTTTTAAACAAAGGAAGACAAAAGATACAGTCCAAAAGTTACACATTGGATAGAAGGGAAAAAGAACAGTTTAAAGCAAACAACTGTAAAAAGCCATGCCTAGCTAAAGAGGACAGTCAAACATGTTTCCTTCACTGAATAGATCCCCCCCCCGACCAACATTTGCTTCCCTATCTCAATCGTATTCTACAAATTTTTCTTTTTTCCAAGCTACGAAGCATGGGGAGGGAGATGGCATCTACACACTTCTCACAGCTATGTCAACATGGATATTCGATTTTGATATCTCCGGCCTCAAGGAGAAAACACTTGGTCAAAAGTACAAACACGTACCACAAATAGAGGATCACTTAGTGGGTGTGTGGATGAAATTCAAGTCTGACATTGAGACCATTTAAGGCTCACCTTAGATCAGATGATCACCCTCAAAGTCAAAGATTCAACTCATGAAATTGTTGATGATGGTTCCAACATGCTTGATCTTGCGTTTGATTCGTCTTCCACATCTTCACCACTCAAGATTAATTGGTCAAATGGGGATTGTGTATTACTAGAGACATGGATCTAACGAGTTCACAGGGTAAGTATCATTTGGTTTGAAGAGGATTCAAATCATCACAGGAGGACTGTGCATGAAGAGAAAAAACCATCCATCTACAATGAGAAGAGTAAAAAATGAGTTAATCAATCATCTTCTCAACTCACACCACAAACTACAACACTGAACTATAGAGAATCGCAGGAAGTGGAAAGAAAATACTCCTCCTGTTGCACCTGTATCATCTAGAAGGTCTAGAAAATGACACCAAGTGGAGGAGGGGAAGGAGCACATCTCAAGAATTTCTCATTCCAGTCATCATTCGTCTTTGCATGATTGCCCTAATTCTTCAGGCCTAATCAAACACAACACTATAATTCAGAGCATTGGTTCAGGTGCAAGCACCTGCAATCTATATCACACAATTTCTAGAGGTGGAACTCACTAATGAAGTACGTCAAAATATACCAGCCCAACTTGTGGAAGTAGTCACCAACTTCTCAACCAAAAATTGATGATCTGGTTCTTTCCCTGCCTACATTTGAAGAACCACCACAAATGGAGAAAATGGCGACAACATCTCTCTCACAACAAGAAGATCTAATTTCAGCAACACCTGAAGGTGATCCCCTTTAGCGTGATGAAGATCAATTCCCAACGAACATGAGAACCATGCAAAATGAGGTACTTGGAGAAGTTTCCCACCTAGCTACATGATATTTTGAGGAATTGAAAGAGGGTCTTCAAGCCAATAGTGATAAACTTGGAAGCGATTACGTCAATGTTAGAATCCATCACTCCAAAAAAGACTAAATACTACGCTAAGGTGTGTGTCAACGAATTCATAAATCACTTTGATGATATTTCAACACCACTCGTTCATAATGGGGCAAAGGAGATGGATTTCCAAGACTCTAAAGTCTCACGAATTCTGCTCGGGAGATCAACACTTTGGGATGGTGACAAAGACAAAGGACATAACTCCAGGCAGTGAATTATAATTTTGGCTCCTGGAATATCTTCTCAATGGCGAAAGATCAAAAGTTGGATTCTGACAAGCCAAGACGGCGTAACGAATATGTTCTCATGACAAATGAATAATTCACCATGGAAAGGTACTCGGAGCATGTGGAGAATTGTGTGTAATTGTGAATGTGAATACGAATGAAGACAAACTTTCTCACACCAGAATATTGCTCAGACGGAGGGGTGGATGAATTTCCCAAATTTCAAGCTCAACACTCTTTTCATTTGGAGGATTGCAGAGCACGGTCAATGAGTTCATTCCCGTATGATCAAGATAGGCGGACTCTTGGCCCAATGGATAAGACACTAATCCTAGGTGTCTTGATCTAGGTGGTGTATTGTTGACTAGGATGTCTTAATGTGCATCTAGTCATTTAAGTGGGGTCCACGTGTGCCCATTTCTTTTATGACTTTTTAACTTAAGTGGTTTCTATTTATAGTTTTTTTTCATAAAGTTGTGTGAAAAATTCAAAGGTCACCTAAGTGCCTTATTTAATGATCAATTAAAACCCTAACTACTTTATAACCAACTTTTGGGTTATAAAAGGAAGTGAGGGGCTCATTTGTAAAGGGTGACTTTGAGAGAGGAGAAGAAAATACTTTTGTGCAAGATTTGTTTCAGGAAGAAACTTTGTGTTCTTTTGTGAATTTTTTTTTGGAGTTAATGAAATACGAACTTTGTGTCTCATTCATTGTCTCTTGTAACATTTGATGTTCTTATGTTCATTAGATGTTAGGTGTTTGAATCTTGCATGAAAATATTATCATTGATCTTATTGTCAACATTATTAATTAGTTTTTCTAGTTCACACTGATCAAGCTCTAATTATCTACTTGCTCATATGTGTTCCCTTTACATGTTCTTGTTTGGCTAACTCAAACTCCATTTTATTTGCGTTAGTAATTCATATTTCATCTTCATGCAATATTAGGCTCTGTTTTTACCTAACTCTTGCATGTTATTTCAGTTCATTCGATTTCACTCCTTTCCTTCATTCCATTCCATCTCCTTTATTCACTTTTCTTTCCATTGATGTTCCAAATCACCCCCCACATACAATTTTGAATGTACAAATGTAAATACAGTTTTGGTTTTCAATAAAGGCACCTCACCTTCATTGAGGAGGGACTTCGTTCCAAACTGTTGCATGTCATTTGCATGCGTGTAAATCCATATGCTAGCAATTTTTGATGACTCCACTGGGGATTCAGGAATCGTTAACCAGTGCTTGGTTAAACCTTTATGACTATCCCCTCTGCACAAGATCCAGTTCTTCAACCGAACCTTGCACCCGACAAAGATTTCCAAGGAGACATTACTGCCAACCTTCGAATAGTAGCTTGGGAAAACCGTGAAATCTTGCAACAATTTATGGCTGTTGATAGAGCCATTGACAGAGAAATCTACATCGAATATCTTAGGAGAAGAGCACCCGCACTTGTGGCCAGAAGACCTCCTGGACATGTGTTGATCGTTGTTCACTAACGCGGTCCTCTTCCACCAAGGTAAAAATTTGTATGACTATTATAGGTAACCCACATATCTTGCAACCAAATCTTGTTTTTGTAGATACTCAAGAAGACACATCATCAGATTTGAGGCAATTTATTTGGGAAAAGCACACGAGTAACTATCATTTTCATCTCACCGTATCAGTACTAGATAACGAAGAATAGAAATCTGTGAGAGTTGATAGAGTTATTCAGGTGCAAATAACTCGAGAAAGAGAGCAAAGAGAAAAGGCTAGAGCCGGTCGAAACATGCTAGTGATCCCTTCACCATAAATATCCCAAACTGGAAGGAAAGAGGTTTACGTGAGGAGAAAAAGCTAAAGGTCAATCTGACCCCACTTTTGACTTTCAAGGAACATTTCGTTTCAAGTTATCTCCTCCAAAGAAGAACACACCTCAGAGATTTGCAAGCCTTGCATCAAGTCCTAAAAGAGCAAGCAAGGAAGGAATCACTACCAGTCATGCACTTCGCATACCACCTTTCCTTGAATGGAAGCCAATGTACCATGGGGAAATGCCATAGGCCCATTGGCCTTACCTACTCGACATGAACTCCCATGAGGATCAAGAAAGATTCTTCCCAAGTTTGACGAAGATGGGAAGATGTCACCAGATGATAATATTTCTACCTTCTTCACTGCACGTCTTGTTTTGTCAGTAGAATATGAAGATGTTGTTATTTGTCTCTTCGTCAAAACATTGCATGATGTTGCTACAAATTGGTTTCATCATTTTCCCAATGGATGTATCACAAATTGGAATGATATGAAAGCTAAGTTTGAAAATCGATTCAAGACAGCAGAAGATGAACATGCTCTTCTTGTCCAACTATCTCAGGCGAAGAAAGAGCCAACAAAACTCATGAGGAATTTCGTGTCTAAATTCAACAAGATGGTGAACAAAGTTCCCATCGGGATTCATCCAAACCCTGATGGACAAAAATGTTTCTTTATTAACGCACAACAACCAGAAGTGTGCTATCAACTAAGAAGGGCTAGGGTGGCTACTTTGAAACTTGCTCAATATTTGGCTATAGAAATTGAAGATGACTTATTCATGGTAGGAAAATTCAAGAAAAATTCCCTCAAAGGAAAGAGTCAAGAAACTCCCAACGCTTCAGAAACTATACTCACTAAGTTGGCTAATGATGTGCTGGCTTTGAAAAAGAAAGTTGCTCAAATTAGTAAACCTTCTCCTTACAAAGACATCTTGAGAAAAGGATACGTTCCCAACAAAGCTAGGATTACAAGTGCTCCAACGAGGTTTGCTATTGAAGTAGCTCCCACAACTAATTCCAAATGTGATGTCATTGAAGAAAGCGATGATGAGATTGAAGTCTTCGAGGTTGATGAGGAAGAGCCAGATTCTGAGACATCTAAACCTGAAGTTGAAGATCCTGAGGGGGAAAGTAATAATCATTTCTTTGAGTACCGTTCTGATGAGGAAGACAAATACAAAGAAATTATAGAAGATATGAATAGTCAATCTTTCACCGTTTTCACACGCTCTCAAAAAAAGGACCAGGATACCACTAAGGCGGAAGATAAATAGGTTTCCAAGGAAACTCCCAAAGAATCTAAGACAAATGAGGCTCCTAAAGAGTCCAAGGAAATTGATGTTTCAAAGGTCAAGACTATCTTAAAGAAAGGAGGGCCTTTGTTAGATTAATCGGTTGGTAAACCAACTACGAAGAAAGTTCCTTCTTCCACATCAGTGTCAACCAAGCCCAAGGCCAAGGTCAAAAGTGTGCCATCATCAAGTTTGAAAGAAATTATATCTGAGACTTCAAGTACAATTACTTTGCCTAAATTTGATATCATTGATCATATCAATAAAACAAAAATATCCATGTCATAGGAAGAGCACTTGAAATCCAACAAGGATCAGCTCGAGAAATTGGTCTAGTTTATCAAAGGTGACTCTAGTATTCATTCTTCCAAGGGAATTATGAAAACTCCCAAAGATGGGAAAACTCAAAATATTGTGGCAACCACTACACCTTCCAATGAAAAGTTTGAACCTTTCTTTGTGTCCTTTCTAATTAACAGATGCAAATTAAGTAATTGCATTATAGACTCTGGAGCCTCGGATAATGTGACGCTAATAAAAGTAACACTTTCTCTTGG
The DNA here is from genome assembly GCA_019776745.2 of Taxus chinensis. Classification (NCBI taxonomy): domain Eukaryota; kingdom Viridiplantae; phylum Streptophyta; class Pinopsida; order Cupressales; family Taxaceae; genus Taxus; species Taxus chinensis. The sequence continues at coordinate 2,381,773 of CM034151.1, read as the reverse complement.
TTTGACTTGTACGAGAACATTCGGATCATGTTACTCCATGGAAACCAAGAAAGTTCCTCTAACCAGGAAGATTAAAGATGCCCAAATGGTTTTAGTCCAATTCCCTCAAAAGCGAGTTAAGGTAACTATTCTAGTTTTTGATATTCCCACCTCGTATGGAATGTTGTTGAGTAGGAAATTTTGTAGGGATTTGGGTGGTGAGATTCAAATGGACCGGTCTCATGCTATGATTCCTATCAATGGAGAAATGAAAAAGCTTATACTGGAAGCTCAAGCTAAGTTCACGGTAACTAAAACCGAAGATCCTCATGCACAAATCCTTTTCCAAGGCTGAAGTATGGGTAATTATATGATGACTACAAAAATTCATACTCCTGAGATCACTTACCAAGATTCCAATGAGATCTAGACTCTTGAGTTTGATGGAAGTTGTTGCTCAACGAGCTCTAGTGCAGGGGTGGTGCTCATATCTCCAAATGGTAAAATATTTACTTTTTCCTACAAACTTGAATTTTCAAATACTAATAACACTGCAGAGTATGAGGTGTTAATCCTTGGCCTCCAAGTTGCAGAGGAGAAAGGGATCAAAAATTTGGAAGTTTTTGGAGATGCGGAATTGATCGTGAAACAGGTAAGAAATCAGTTCCAAGTTAAGAATGATCGTTTGAGATACTACAAAAATAAAGTGTGGGATGCAATCGAAGTCTTCGATGCCTTTTCCATAAAATTTGTCCCTCGTGAAAAGAATGACAAAGCAGATTCTCTAGCAATCTCAACTTCATTAATGATTCCTCATTCAGAATTTGATCAAGTCAAATACACCATTGAAATGGTTTTTAGGCCAAGTGTTCCTGACAATAATCAAAATTGGCAAGTATTTAATGATGATCAACAAATTATTGCCTTCTTGGAAAAGAGAGAAAATTTTGAACAATTGTACTTTGAAGGAAGTGATTCAGCGTTTCGTGAATAAACTACCTCACTCATTCAGGAAGGAGTTGAGAATGAAGATCCTGGAGATGGAATCATTCAACTCAAAGGAAATAAAATTCCCAAAGGATTGGTTTCACTTGAAGAAATTTTTGACAAACATAACAGGTTTATCAAAGAGAAAGAGTAGGCAGGACCTGCGAATTCTACTGACTGTGAGCAAGTTAACATCAGTACCAAGTATAAAGCTCGCGTAATAAATATTGGAAAGTGTTGCTCACCTGATGAGCGCAAGAAATTCATAAGTCTACTTACCAAATATTATGACATTTTGGATTATTCATATGAAGACTTGAAGTCTTTCCAACCCAGGGAGATGAAGCATGCCATACCCTTGAAGCCTAGTGTAGTTCCATTCAGGAAAAAGCAAAGACAATATAATCCCAAGATTGCAGGGACAATATTCATGAAGTTCAAAAGATGTTAGATGCACGAATAGTGTTTCCAATTCAACATTTGAATTGGATAACTAATATTGTACCAGTTCGTAAGAAAAATGGAGAAATTAGGATTTGTGTGGATATCCGCAATCGTAATCAGGCTTCCTTCAAGCATTATCAAAATTGAAAATGGGTTGTTCCCCATATGTACATAGGTAATTAGGATTTTGATTTGTTTGTTTCCCTATTTTTCGGTCTCCTCTCTTGTGTCACCCCATTTTTGTGCCCCATCATTTTGTGATCGTGTTCATGAATATTTTGGTTTGGGTCCATTGCTACGTCCATGAAGTCCTTGTCCCCAATCAGAGCTAGCTATTATCAGCTAATTTTGACTTCACAAAATTGTTCAAAAATAATAAAAAATAAAAAAATTGAAAATGTTGAAAAGTGTTACTTTGCGTGTTTCATTGCCTTCATTGCGATCGTCTCATATTTGTGATCGTTTCGGTCTTCATTTTGTCCTTTTTGGGTGAGAACTCTTCCCGCTAGGCTTTAAAACGCATTAAAATACATTAAAATTAATTAATTGCTCCTTGTTTGATTAAATTAATTTTTAAATCACTTGAAAAGTATTTAATTAAATAAATATAAATTAAAAGTTCATTCGACAAATTGTTATTGCCGGGGAAGTAAGCTTACGCTTCCAACTGCCGAGAAGCCAATTTGGCTTCCCGAACCTGGATTTCCCCTTTCCTGGCAATCTTCTTCAATCTTCCCGCACATGGGATTTTCTCCACCAATTGCCAAATCATGGATTGGCTAACAGGCAAGAAACTCCCCAATTTCCCACATGGGGAAATTAAATGGGGATTGCCAACTTACTTTGCCATTGTCATTGGCAATTGTCCGTTGCTTTCCCCATTTCCCCCTGGCACTTAAGCCCACTACCCAGGAAGAGAGGAAGTTAGATTAATCCCATAACTTCCGCCGTCAAATCCGTTGGAAAAATTCGTGCGAAGCTTTGCTTCTTATTTCCTCTGAAGAACATAATATTTTTTCATATCCCACAATACGACACATGCATCCAAGGAATTAATAGTTCACACAGTCAAAAGGAAAGACCATGCCTTGAGGCCAAGAAGAATAGTTTTAATCCCATGCCCAAGCATAAGAAGCTTTCCATGCATTCATAGCCTAGGTAGAGGGAGAAAACAAAAGGAAAAAGAAAAATTGCTTTTCACACATTGGAAAGAAGGTGCCAAGGAAAGGGAAAAGAACTGTTTTCAAATCCAAATGTATTGCCAAAATACAACTTTCCATGCATCAGAGGAAGAAGCCGTGCCTAAGGGAGAAGGAGGGAGTTTTTAATAAAACAAAGATTTAAGATTTCCTTTCCACGTGTGAGAAGAAAGAATAGTTTCAAGAAGATTAAAGGTAGGCCGCCCAGCCCAGGAGGAATTCCACGCATTGGAAAGAACAGTCCAAAATCATACTAATAGAAAGCAACAAAAAGAACATAGTTGGAGAACAAGTTTTTAAAAGTGCACAGGATAGAAGATTCCATGCACCCATCCAAAGGAGCTCCTACGGAGGGGAAAAAAGAATAGTTTTTAAATAACAGAGAAATAACAAAGGGACAAAGAACATCTCCATACACCAAAAGAAGAAATGGAACAGTTTTAAAGCAAAACAAAATTATTTTTCAAGTAAATTTCCACACACCCTTGAATTGGGCAGAGGAAGGAGAAAAGAATAGTTCAAACACATTTTTCCCAAGTCAAATAAAAAAATCACGCATTCTTTTTGAAGCACACGCCTTGGAAAAATACAAAAAATGCGTAGGAGCTTTCCACGCGCCTAGGGAGAGAAAGAACAAGTTTTAAAACAAAGGAAGAAAAGAGATATAGTCCAAAAGCTACACATTGGATAAAAGGGAAAATGAACAGTTTAAAGCAAATAGCTGTAAAAGGCCATGCCCAGCTAAAGAGGACAGTCAAAACAATTTCCTCACTGATAGGAATCGACCTGACATTTGCTTCCCTATCTCAATCGTAGTCTACAATTTTTCTTTTTTCCAAGCTATGGAAAGCGTGGGGAGGGAGATGGAAATCTACACACTTCATCTATTTTCACAGAGATTCGATTTTGATATCTCCGGCCTCAAGGAGAAAACACTTGGTCAAAAGTACAAACACGTACCACAAATAGAGGATCACTTAGCGGGGTGTGTAGATGAAATTCAAGTCTGACAATGAGACCATTTGAGGCTCACCTTAGATCAGATGATCACCCTCAAAGTCAGAGATTCAACTCATGAAATTGTTGATGATGGTTCCAACATGCTTGATCTTGCATTTGATTCATTTTCCGCATCTTCACCACTCAAGATTAATTGGTCAAATGGGGATTGTGTATTACTAGAGACATGGATCTAACGATTTCACGAGGTAAGTATCATTTGGTTTAAATAGGATTCAGATTATCACAGGAGGACTATGCGTGAAGAGAAACAACCATCCATCTATAATGAGAAGAGGAAAAAATGAGTTAATCAATCATCTTCTCAACTCATGCTGCAAACTACAACACTGAACTATAGAGAATCAAAGGAAGTGGAAAGAAAATATTCCTCCTGTCGCACCCGTATAATCTAGAAGGTCTAGAAAATGACACCAAATGGAGGAGGGGAAGGAGCACATCTCAAGAATTTCTCATTCTAGTCATCATTCATCTTTGCATGATTTCCCTAATTCTTCAAGCCTAATCAACAACGCAACACTATAATTCAGAGCATTTGTTCAGGCACAAGCACCTGTGATCTATATCACACAATCTCTAGAGGTGGAACTCACTAATGAAGTACCTCAAAATATACCAACCCAACTTATGGAAGTAGTCACAACTTCTCAACCAAAATTTGATGATCTGGTTATTTCCTTGCCTACATTTGAAGAACCACCACAAATGGAGAAAATGGCGACAACATCTCTCTCACAACAAGAAGATCCAATTTCAGCAACACCTGAAGGTGATCCCCTTCAGCATGATGAAGATCAATTCCCAATGAACATGAGAACCATGTATAATGAGGTACTTGGAGAAGTTTCCCACTTGGCTACATGATATCTTGAAGAATTGAAAGAGGGTCGTCAAGCCAATAGTGATAAACTTGGAAGTGATTGCATCAATGTTAGAATTCATCACTCCAAAAAAGACCAAATACTACGCTAAGGCATGTGTCAAAAAATTCATAAATCACTTCGATGATATTTCAACACCACTCGTTCACAATGGGGCAAAGGATATGGATTTCCAAGATTCTGAAGTCTCATGAATTCTACCCAGGAGATCAACACTTTGGGATGGTAATAAAGAAAAAGGACATAACTCCAGGAAGTGAATTGTAATTTTGGCTCCTGGAAAATCTTCTCAATGGTGAAATATCAAAAGTTGGATTCTGACAAGCCAAGACGGTGTAACGACTACGGTCTCGTGACAAATGAATAATTCACCATGGAAAGGTACTCGGAGCATGTGGAGAATTATGAGTAATTGTGAATGTGAATACGAATGAAGAAAAACTTTCTCACACCAGAATATTACTTAGATAGAGGGGTGGATGAATTGCCCAAGTTTCAAGCTCAACACTCTTGTCATTTGGAGGATTGCAGAGCACGGTCAATGAGTTCATTCCTGTATGATTGGGATAGGTGGACTCTTGGCCTAATGGATAAGGCACTAATCCTAGGTGTCTTGATCTAGGTGGCACATTGTTGACTAGGATGTCTATGTGTGCATCCAGGTCATTTAAGTGGGGTCCACGTGTGCCCATTTCTTTTATGACTTTTTTAACTTAAGTGGTTTCTATTTTTAGTTATTTTTAATAAAGTTGTTTTAAAAAGTCAAAGGTCACTTAAGTTCCTTATTTAATGATCATGTAAAACGCTAACTACTTTGTAACCAACTTTTGGGTTATAAAAGGAAGTGAGGGGCTCATTTGTAAAGGGTGACTTTGAGAGAGGAGAAGAAAATACTTTTTTGCAAGATTTTTTTCAGGAAGAAACTTTGTGTTATTTTGTGAAAAACATTTTGGAGTTAATGAAATACAGACTTTGTGTCTCATTCATTGTCTCTTGTAACATTTGATGTTCTTATGTTCATTAGATGTTAGGTGTTTGAATATTGCATACAAATATTATCTTTGATCTTATTGTCAACATTATTAATTAGTTGTTCTCATTCACAGTGATCAAGCTTTGATTATCTACTTGCTCATATGTGTTTCCTTTACACATTCTTGTTTGGCTAACTCAAACTCCATTTTATTTGCGTTAGTTATTCATCTTTCATCTTCATGCAATATTAGGCTCTATTTTTACCTAACTCTTGCATGTTCTTTTAGTTCTTTCCATTTCACTCCTTTCCTTCATTCCATTCCATCTCCTTCATTCAATTTTATTTCCATTGATGTTCCAAAACACCCCCCACATACAATTTTGAATGTAAAGATGTAAATATAGTTTTGGTTTTCAATAAAGGCAGCCCCACCTTTATTGAGGAGGGACTTTATTTCCACACTGTTGCATGTCATTTGCATGCGTGCATGGTTATACAAAAATATGCCAGGTTTGGACCCAATGTTGGCCACGCACAACCTTGTTGTGCACCTAGATGCCAAACCTATCAAACAGAAACTAAGGAAGATGCACCCAAAAGTTGCACTACTTGTCAAAGAAGAGCTAGAGAAACTATTAGTAATAGGCTTGATCAAACCTATTGACTATTCATACTAGATATCTAGCATAGTCCTAGTCCAGAAGAAGCCAATCAACATTAAAATATGCACTAACTTCAGGGACATCAACAAAGCATGCCCCAAAGATGACTACCCCTTACCTAACATCGACGTGGTTGTCGATTCAACTCTTGGTTATGAAATGTTATCTTTAATGGATGGATTTTTAGGCTATAATCAGATCAAAATCATGGAGGAAGACCAACATAAGACTACTTTCATCACCCCTTAGGGGACATTTTGCTACCAGGTAATTCCGTTCAGACTAAAAAATGTCAGGGCTACATATCAACGCACAATGACTGTCATCTTCCATGACATCATGAATGACATTATGGATAATTACATTTATGATATCTTAGAAAAATATTAAACCATAGAAGAGAACCCAGAAGTGATGAGGCACATCTTTTAATGCCTTCAATATTACAAGATTCACTTAAATCTGAAGAAGTGCATCTTTGGTGTACAAAGAGGAAAGTTATTGGTTTTCATTATTTCACAAAGAGGGATAGAGGTAGATCCCACCAAGGTTACATATTAAACAGATGCCTCCACCAACGAACCTTAAACATATACAAATTCTATAAGGAAATATTCAGGAAATCCACCAATTTATATCATAGCTTATGGATAAGTTCCATCCGTTCACACATCTATTATAGAAAGACCTCACCTTTAACTGGGGACCTGACTGTCAAAAGGCCTTTGAATTTCTTAAGAAATATCTAGCAAGTCCCCTTTTTTTCAGGTCGCTTACCCCGAGTGAACCCATACTGTTGTATATTTCATCTACACAATTTGATAGTGGTGCACTACTTTCCCAATATGATCTTGACCACAAATAAAGGGCGGTTTATTACCTTAGCTGCACCTTAATCACCTATGAGTTGAACTATCCTTAGATTAAAAAGGCTTGCCTAGCTGTGGTGTTTACATTTTAGAAGCTTCACCATTATCTTCTTAATAATAAGGCCAAGATGATATCCAAAGTTGACCCTCTCAAATACCTCCTATCTAAACCTTCCCTAATAGGACAAATGGCTAATTAGGTCCTCCTCCTCAGCGAGTTTGACATTGAATTTGTTAACCAAAAATCCATAAAAGGACAGGTACTTACAGATCAGCTGGCTGAAGCTCCCCTACCAAGAATGGAACCATTGTGTTTGGATATTCTAGATGCATCTATGATATATATTGAGAAATCCATTGTGTGGCAGGTCCACTTTGATGGATCATTCACTTTTCGTGGTTCAGGAGAAGGATTGGTACTTATCACTCCTACTGGAGAAGTCATTCCACATGCATTTCATTTGAGATTCCCTTGTACGAATAATATTATAGAATATGAGGTGCTCATTGTCGGCTTGGAATTAGATATCACATGGAACATTAGATAGCTATGAGTCATCAGCGAATCTCATTTGATCATTAAGAAATTTAATGATGAATACAAAGTTAAAGATGAGAAGCTTGTTCCATATAAGAAATTGGTTGAAAATTCAAAGGAATACTTTGTAAAAATTATCTTTGAACAAAGACCAAGATCACATAATCAATCAATAGATGCCATGGCTATGATTGGGTCTTTACTACGTATTCCACCTAAGGAAAACAAGATGCCTTTCTTTCTTGAAAACTTGCGAGTGCCTGGATACAACATGCCGGAATCTTGTCTAGCATGTGAAGTAATTGGTCCTCTGTCCCCTTGGTACCATTTCATTTTTATCTACTTACAAGATGTAATTTTTCCCCCAAATATCTCCCATACTAAGAAATGAGCCCTTATCCACCATATAGCATGTTATACCCTACTAAGAGGTACCCTCTATTGTTGTGGCTATGGCAGGAATCTGTTGCGTTGTCTTGATGTGACTGAGTTAGTCTAAGTAATTAAAGAAGTACATGACAAAGTTTGTGGTGCACACACAAGTGGGATGGTCCTTACTAAGAAACTATTAAGGGTAGGTTACTATTGGCCTACCATGGAAGAAGACTATTGCAACTTTGTTAAGAAATGTGAACTTTGTCAAAAGTATGGAAACTTGATACATGCACCAACACAGGCTTTGCAACCCATCACAAAACCCTGGCCATTTTCAAAATGGGGACTTGTCCTCATAGGGAAGCTCACTCCAACTTCCTCAGATGGCCACACTCATATCATAACCGCCACCGAGTACTTCACCAAATGGGTATAGGCTATACCTCTCACTTACGTAACCGGTGCATAGATCTCCAAGTTCATAATGAACCATCTCATATACCATTATGACATCCCCTCTACCATTGTAGTAGAAAATGGTAAATATTTTAAGAGCAAGACCATCAAAGTGTTATGCCAATGCTTCCAAATATGACTCAAGTTTTCAACTCCCTATTACCCTCAAGGTAATGGACAAGCTAAAGCCACAAATAAAACCCTTGTTCATATCATGGAGAAGATGGTTAGCAAAACTGGTCGTAATTGGCACCTACAGATCCATCCCACCCTCTGGGCATATTGAACCTCCATCTACATACCTATTGGTGCCACTCTATATTTATTAGTATTTGGCACTGAGGCCATTATACCCTTGGAAATTGAGCTTCCTTCCTTGAGAAATATCTTCAAGACTATCTAGATAAAGACGAAGACTATGGGCTAGCTTGACTAGCACAGTTAGAGCTATTGAATGAGAAGTGTATGAGAGAAATCAATCATTTAAAGGTTTATCATAATTGAGTGTCATGAGGATACAAAAAACGGATCATACCTCGTCAATTTGATGTAGGAGATCTCGTTTTAAAATAAAACGAGTCAAGGATTGAGAAAAGAAAGGAAAGTTTGAGCCCAACTGGTTAGGACCATATGTTGTGGTCACTAAGTACAGTTCAGGGGCATATAAAATGGCTCACTCAGATGGCGAGGAATTAAAGGAAACAATGAATGAAATGTGCCTCAAGAGGTTTTATACTTAAGATATGAGGATCCTTAGAAAAAGAAAGAAAAAAAAAGTAAAAAAATAAAAAAAATCAAGAAAATAGTAAAAAGAAAATAGGTCATCCAAGTGTGAAAATCACACAATTGTGGCAAATTAGGCAAGTCCTTGGGTGAAAACCAAATTCCGGAACTTAAGGAGGATCCATTGTTCACAAGCAACTCTCACATCTAGAAAGGTAACGATAAATTCTATCTAGGCCTAGTTTTCCTAAGAGTCTAGGGATCCTCTTGAGCTTATCTATCAGGGCCTTGATCTAGCTAATCTATTCTTGTATATATGTCAAGGAATCACATTTTTATATTCCCACCTAACGTTGGTGAAACTTTGACATTTTCACTATCTTACACATAATGCATGGCATTCTACCTTGTACAACCCATCTATCGCTGGGGGCATCCACGCTTCTTCGTTTTTTGTACATAGCTTTGAAAAACCCTTTGTAAAATCACAAAAACATTCAAATATGTTAAGAACTCATAAACATCAGAAAACCCCTTTTCAAGGAAAAAAATACAAAAACAATGTGAACAGTAACCTTGAAAATTACCTTTGAGATAAAAACAAAAACAATAGAAAATGATTCAAAAATATCCCGTAAAAACAAAGTAGTGGTTTGTTTACTTTTAGTTGTCGATTTGTAGAGTTTTGATTGCATTATATTTCCATGTTGCATGTTTTAAATTGGATTCATTCTCTTAGTTTAAAGTGTTACTTTAATATGTTGTACATAGGTGTTGAATTCATTTTATCTTGCATGCTTATATGTAATTGTGTTGTTTTAGTTAGATTTGATTAAGTTGTATTTGTTGTTGGTGTTGTACAATTTGTTGTCATCATAACATCATATCATCTCTCATCACGTCTATACATCGTATATCAATAAAAGATAAGTTACATCATCATGAACATGAAATTCAAACATGTAGGCTAAGCTAACATCATTTAATATCACCACAAGGGGAAAGAGGGACCGTCTTTTGTCCACCCCTCAAACATAGACCATAATAGAAACATGGAAAATCATAAGTATCACATGAAAAATAAACATGATATAATCTACTGCTATCTCATACACAAAATGTGATAAGTAGAACATGAAATATCTCATTAGAACATGTGATATCATCTATAATCTATCACATACATCAAACGAACATGTGATATAATCATAAACACATCATGATTAAGTCCATAATCATCATAAACATATAACATATCAAAATCGAATGTCCATATGTAATGTGTCTCGATATATATATCTGGATACAAAAATATGCCATCACGGGCATGAGTCAAAAATGTGCCTTCATAATGATGCGTAGATAAAGATAATACATGTACATCAATAAAAATGAGTTGATATGAAGGCTCATTTTTATTTGGGATTTGTATTTGATAACATACTACATACATTTAAATTGAGTCATGTCTAACTCAATCCCTTGTGGGGACTTGGTGGCCTACGATCTAGGAGGGCCCATCACCCATGGATCCTGTTGGCTTGGCTGCCAGCCTGATTGCTGCCTTGTTTACTGACCTAGCGGTTGCTCAACTGATCTAGCTGAAGCCAATGGTCACTATGATCTCGTATACCTACTCATCGAATGAATGAAACTAGGTACTATCTTTCCCTCTAGGGAAGCCTCGTAATATAATGATCTATAACAAAAATCCATCCCATTGGCTGTCACCAAATCCATATGCATCTGTGGTGTCACTGCGACTTCATTAGTACAAAAAAATGAGGCCACCTCTACAAAAATTCTGGCAATCTCTTCTTGGCCCACTTTCCACTCAGCCGTAAGTTGATCCCTCTTCACAGTAATATTCTAGACCTACACCCTAGCATGGTCTCTATTTGTAGTCAACTTCTGTACTTGGTGCATGGATTTATGTAATAATCCTGTAACCTGCAACATCTGGGCTGCCATCTATTGAATCTACTGAAACCACTTAGCTTCATCACCACCATCTCCTCCACATTCTCTACCACCACTTAGACTATGTGGTGGGATAAGAATTGGACCTTTCTGTGCACCTCGCTATGGAGGAACTTGTGGCGTTGCTCTCTAAGGAGACACGTATTGTAATGGAGCCTGAATCCCAACTAGTATGTCTAATTGGGGCATCTGTATCTGTAGGGCTATAAGGATCTATCTCTATCTCAATCTCTACCCCTTTCTCGGTGAAAGACCTTGTCCACCACCACCATCAAGTCCCTAGCCATCATCACGCAAGTCATCGTCATCACTGCCACTCAATTGATTTGCTGGTGTCCTAACCCTTGTATCCCATGCATCCTACAGAATTGTGAGACAATGAGGAAAAACTATATAACACCACAGTACATATGCTATTTTCACTCCAGGATCCCTAATCTATCTCAACAGAGCCCATACCTATGGTAACATTTGATCAAAACTAGCTTGGGCACTGACTACCTATATTTATGGCCCCATGTCAAATGTCTGTCGAGCTTGGCATGCATAACACATCTCTTACCCTAGGACATCCTGTATGGCACCAAACTGCCACTGACATTGGTCTACTTGGTAAAAATCTATGATATATCCCCAGCTACCAATCAAAAAGTTCTCAACCATACATATTGCTCAGTCAGTGCATCCTTGCCACAGATATGCCGGTATGGCGCCATATTATATG
>CM034151.1:2334450-2369460 GCA_019776745.2 Taxus chinensis | reverse complement strand
AAAAACGACTTGCACTTCATAACCCTAATGGTGATATAAAAAATTGTTTGTATTGATTCTGACCAAGAAAAATCCCCCTTCTTGGTAAAATATGTCAATGGTGTAGTCAAGTGACGGAAGTTATTTAAAAACCTCCTGTAGTATGTGCATAGACTTAAGAACCCTCTCAATTATGTCAATGTCCTAATGGCCAATCTAATATCACTTGAATATTTTCCCTATAAACCTTGACTACACCTCCACCAATCACATATCCCAAATACAATAACTATGTCATACCAAAATCACACTCAGAAGCTTTCATGTATAGCGAGTTAGCTTCCAACATACCCAACACCTCATCAAGATGTCTAATGTGATCCTCCCAAGTCTTGCTGTAGACCAATATGTCATTGAAGAAGACCAATAAAAACTTCTACAAATGATGGTTAAACACATGGTTCATAGAGGACTGAAAAGTCGCTGGTGCATTAGAAAAAATTAATGGCAACAATAGAAACTCAAAGTGACCATAATGACATCTGAAAGTCGTCTTATGCACATCCTACTCTTTGACCTTGATCCGGTGATATCCAGATTGCAAATATATTGTAGAAAAATAGATTTCCCCATGTAGCTCATCTAATAACTCATCAATGTGTGGCACTGGATACTTATTTTTGATTGTCTTCTTGTTCAATGTATGGTAATCTATACACATCCGCATGGTTTCATCCTTATTCTTCACCAATACTACTGAAGAAGCAAAGGGAGTGGAACTAGGTACAATATACACCATCTCTATGATCTCATATATAGTCCTCTTGATCTCATCCTTAAACTATTTGGGATGATAGTAAGGAGCAATAACCACTGACTTTCTATCCTCAAACTGAATCACATGCTTAAATCCCCTTTCTGAAGGCACACCTAGAGGTATATCACCAAAAACTACAGTGTGTTTGTCCACTAGGCCCTGGACATCTACATGGTACTTTGGTCAACTGTCCTATGATTTCTTGGTCATAAATAGGCACTGTACTACCCAATCCACTCCATTGTACCTATAAATATTATTGATCCATTTAGCTATGAACACCCTGGGTGCATCTATAGATAATCCCCTCAATATCACATTCTTCCCTTCAGAATTAAACTTCAAATCCATAATCTAAAAGTTGGTCTGGAACTCTCCAAGATAGCAGAGCCAATGCACTCCCAATACAAGGTTAGTCTCTCTCATACCAATAATATAAAATTCATTGGTAACTATATAGTTACCCATCATAATACTTAGCTATGGGACTTGCTGTGTGCACCTCATAGACTCTGCATTGGCCAAAACCACATTGAAGCCCTCAAAATCCTATGCCTTAAACCATCATCTCTCCACTAATGATGCATAAATAAAGCTATGGGTAGCCCTACTTTCGATGAGAACCACTACTTGTTGATCCTGCAGAACTCCTTTGACCTTGAATTCCTTGTACCTTGGGGTACTAGAAAAAGTGGCAATAGTCCCATGAGGGAAAGTCTCATTTTCCTATTCAACACTAGCACTACCCAAAGCATCTCCATCCCCATCATCCAATCCCTGAATCTCCTGCTCCTCATCTCCATCATCATCACTCTCCTCAAATACCTCAATAAATTAGGCATTTCCTTTCCCTGTGTAAACATGTCTTAGAGTCCAAGGTGTGAAGAAATTGAAACATAGTTTCTTTCACCTCAAATCTTCTCTAACCTCTCAGGATATGAATGGTTTCTTAGTCATATCTTACATGGGCAGAGGTACCTTCTGTTGATAACCATCTAGTGTAGATGGAGGTAACCTCTGCTGAACTCAAGGTGGAAACCTAGACTTTAGATTAGATAACTCCAAATCCCATGCTCTCCTAATAACATCGTGAAATGAAAAAGGCTCAAATAACTTCATTAGTCTTGCTAGGGCATCTGTCAACCCTGATATGAAGATTGAATTCAATCTCATCTCTGAAACATCAGGAACCATAACTGACAACCTTTTAAAGTCTATAATGTATTCGTCTAAAGAACCTGTTTGTCTCAAATGAGTCAACTCTTGAAATGCCTGTCAGGATCTCTCCTATCAAACATGATCATCAACCTCTGTGTGAACACTAGATTGGTACTAATATGCACGTGCCCCTATGTGATAAGGCCATGACACCACCAGTCATGTGCATCTCCCTCAAGGTGCAGGATTGCAAACTTAATTACGTCCTCTTCGCACATGGGATTCAAGTCAAAGTATGTATTCAAATTCTGAATCTAGGATTGCATTGTACACTTTTTAGACCATCAAAGTGTGGAATAGAAATCTATCCCAATATCCTCTCTAACTCTAGAACCTGCATAGTGTGATCCCTCTTGGGCCTACTACCAATATTCATGTTGCAATACTCAGTAAAATGCATGTTAGCTTTAAACCCCTCACTCAAGGATTCATATTTCAGCCAACAAGCCTCCTCATAAAAAATTTCTTATTGTTGTCTCATTTGTGTATTTTATGAATCTTTCAAAAATGTGGGCTCATGCATGCTTGAGTGTATATTATGGGAATGGGGAGTGTGCTACCCTGGATTGCTATTTTCACCTCTTTGACCCGACTACCCTGTGTTATTATTTTCTCCTTTTTCCACATGATTCTCAAATCTTCCATGGGATAATCTTTCAGTGAGATGGATCAAATAAATATTAGTGGTTTCCTACTATTTAACCATATTGATAAATAAATTTTTCATCATCTCTTCGTTCGGCTCATCATTGACACCCATTTTCTACCCTTCTTTTTGTGGTGTATTTCCCCTGGAATAAAATTTTATTCACACCCAGCAGGATAGAGGAAAGTCGGCTTTGATACCACTAAAATATCCATAGTGGGATATTACTTACAACTTGAAAAATAATAGAATATTTGCAGCAAATGATATTTTGATTTTTCTGGGATAAAACCCAACCAGGGAAGCAAACTGAAAAACAAAGATAACTTGCAAACTACTTTTCCAAATCACACAAAATTTTATAGAGAGATTTCTAAGATGATAACAAACGCTAAAAGATATTTTTTGGATTTTTCTGAATAATAGATAACTGCCAGTAAATTTTAGAATGCCTTAAACTACTGAAATATTTTAAAAATTCATAATCACTTGAATACAAATGATAAAAATATGATTTTATGGAAATAACATCTACAAAGTATATAGAAATGATCCCAACCTTCAGATTTGAAAATGGGCGCCTGAAAACTCTAGAAATATTAGCTGCAATATCCTAGGGCTAACATCACCCTATGAAAGGGGCTGGAAATCCTATGAAACTTCTCCAAAAGTTACATCAAAATTTCTCCAAGTGTTGGGAAACTCTAAAATGTAAAAGTCTAAAATATATGGGAAAATGATCTTCCACAACCTCTAAAAATAACCCCTGAAAACCTTGCTTGAAAACCCTGTAGAATCTGCCTGAAAATATTCTCTAAATGGGCTCCAAAATAACAAACTAGGGTGGATATTTCACCACTGAAGAGTGCCCTACTAGATAAGATTGGATCTCTCACCACCAAAGCTAGGGTTCCTATGGGATTTTACTTCACAAACAAAGGAAAAGTGCAAACAATAGTTGATCCAATATCAAGATATGTGTGAGCGTAAGAATGAATCTTTTTCTCCCCCAAGCACTTCCTTTTATAACTTTTCATTACCTTTTTCCGAGTTGGGAGCTCCATGTTGGACTAAAAGTGACTTAAGTGATGCCAATGAAGAAATAGAATAATAAAGTACTATGAGCCCCCTCAACAATTAAATATAACAATTATTCCCACCAAGGTGTTTAATACTAATACTAATAGAAAAATATAACAAATAAGAAAGGGGGTAATTAGTCATCCATGCCCAATAGCCTCCAACATCATTAGCCCCTCGGGTATGATCAAGCATAAGACTAAAAAATGGCCCTTAGGCCCTCGGTGAAGGAATGGGGACATTACACAATCACAAACATTTTGATCTCCAAAAGACAGAGGGCTCACATGTTGCCAGGTATTGTTTAGACCTTGGTCACACTTTTGTTTTAGTCCAACTCTTACCTTAAACATAATGTGTAATTATGCTTATATTTTTTTCATCACTGATGTCATTTTCCTTCCATCCCTCACATCCACATCCATTTTCCCTTGGATCGAACATCTGTGGGTACACAATGATCATTTCCTTTAAATCTAATCCTCATCATGTCCCTTTTCACCTATCATCATCATGACTACGGGCATCATTACTACCATCCACTAGGAGAATTATCCATTTTAGGAAAACCCTCCCTTCCCATCCTACTCTATACCTGGGGAACATCGAAACCATCCATCAATCCAAACATGCCACCCTACTTTACACTTGGGGATACACCACATCTATCCCTCAATCCATCCCCCAATACCTATGGGTATATCTTATCATCTTCCCTATTACACATCTTGTCTTCTTTTTCTTTGAATGGTCATTGCTACAAAATAACCTTTCAAAGAAGGGAAAAATGTAGACATCTAAAATGTCGACATGGTTAATTACGACTAACATGTCCCATAAATATCCTAACATCACCCATATAATAATTATTCACAAGATTAATTATTATTATTAATTCATTTTATCATTTTTTTGAAAAGGTTAAATTTGGGGTTTTTAAAAGGACCCACAACCTTTTACAACCAGCCCAAAGGTGAGATAAAACATTGAGGCATAACAGTGAAGATGCCCATGGGAAAAAGGAACAAAAGGCCGAGAAGGACCAAACCAAAAGAATAAATGAAGGATAATCCATAAGAGAGGACAAAGAGAATCTGTAACTAACACTAAATGCAACATCCAAAGTGCAAAAACAAAGAAGGAGAAGAAGTAGCCTTAGTACAATTGTGCTGAAAACAACAAAAGTAACACAAAGGGGGAAGAAGATATGCAACTGAAAATAAGCTGCAAGCCAACATAGTGGAAGTGAAGTTGAGCAGGCACGAATATGGGGACAGAAGGAGGAAAATCAAATATTTCACTTTTTTCCTTTCTTCGAACACACCTCCTGCCACTATTTTTATGTGAAATCATATCTAACATAAGAGGATTGTATCCAGTTAAGTCTAAGGGAGTGGAAATCTATAAATCCTTATCCAGAGTTTTATCGAGGGAATTGGGACCATCCTTATCCGAGTTAGAGTGATTGGATTCATGAGATTGCTTGATCCTTAGAGTAGTCCTCCCCAAAGGTAGGGGATGTACCAGAGGTTGTCCCACCTCAGTATATTGAGTAGTAACAGGTTGAGTAACAGTTGAAGGAGTTTATTCTTTAGCTACTTGTACATCTGAATCAGAGTCAAAATCTTCATCAAGATTTGGAGGGCTCCATCGTTTGGGAGCTAATCCTTTTTCTTTGGGATTTTGACTTTCTTACGAGGGTAGGTGGAATGAAGGTGACTTGTGGATCTAAAATTCCTACAAGATAAATTTCATGTTTTCATTATCAAGAGTATGTATGTATGTTACATCTCCCATCTTAAGAATCATTGTATCTAGTAGTCCTTTATTAAGATCCACTTCAACACAAATCCTGACATAAGTGAGTAGACTACTCTGTATTCGCTTGCTATCCTATTTAATGAATTTTCCTAGGCTATTACTGATCTCTTCCATAACAAGACAAATGTGGAGAGGAAATTTAGGAAATCTTACCCAAATAGGAACACACGAGATGGAGAAGGAGCTTAGATTAAACTTCGGAAACCAAGGGGTAGTGATTAGTCCCACCAATCCCCAGAACCAAGGGCCCTCATGAATATTCCTTTGATAATATTCATGATAAAACAAGTAAACTATGAAAAATCCTTGGACGTAGAAGAAGAGTTCACAATTTTTAGTCCAAGAGGAATGAATCCACTAGATCAATGCATTTGATGATGGCCAAACACCATTGAATCTACAAATGAGAGCCTTAGTTTCTAGAATGTGTCTCAAGTTTAGAGCTTCATCACTGTTAATCTCCAAAGTAGGGGATTCTGAGGCTTGATCAACAATGTAGGCTAGACGAGGAGGGGAAACTATAGTTGATGTAAAAGGGGAATTTTTAAATAGTGCCTCCTTAAAAAGTGTAGGAATTTGTGGTTTGGCACCTCCCTTTAAAAATCCATACATGTAAATCATGGAATATCTTTCAATCCCATAAGAATTGAGAAGGGATTTGTATTTCATATATTTTTTGCCAAAAATAAGGTCAATAAGATCAAACCTGCATCACATTTTTTGTAAAAGAAAAAAATGAGGTCCTTTCCCATGGGAAGCTATGGGAGCTGGATGCAGAGGGTGTTTCCATACCAGGTGCGGATGAGGACCTGGGTAACATGCTCAAAATCAATTTCATAAGCTTGATGACAAAACCTTTCCCATCTATCATGAGATCCATCAACGCTGACAACTACCCCTGAGGAACAATCCGCAACCACCTACATCTTGCAACCAGGAAAACCATCATCTTTGAAAGTATTGAAAAGCTTAGGATCATTCTTTCCCTTGATGGTAATCCTATGTCTATCTTGATAAGCTCTAGCTACATCTTCAGAACTGGCCGCAACATAGGGATTTTTAACATAAATTCCTTCTCAAAGTTTGTGGGATTTAAAAAGTCTTGAGTGGGAACAACCAAGTTGTCCAACTGCGGAGGCTGGTCTAGGAGATGGAGACCATTACCAGTGACATTAGACTGTGGAAATGTAGCTTGAGGGTTCCTTGATGAAGCACCCCTGCCGCCAGTGTTACCATGCACGAAATTAACTACCAAAAAAATACCCTAGCTACAAAGAGCCTAAACCAACGCCATTTCCATTTCCATCATGAAAAGGGGGTACTATATTAGGGTTAGGCATGCCATTTCTAGTCTTTCCAAGCTCATACTATCAATTTTATCATATATAATTTATTTTATCATTTCATCATTAATCCTTTAAATCCATTATTATATCCCATTTTATCATTAATCTCATTAATCCATTACTATATCCTATTATCCTATTTTAATTCTTCATCAACATTTCCTAGGAATTTAATATTCCTACATCTACCTAGCCACCTACCCTACACCTATCCTTTCCATGTAACCTCACCCCTAAACATCATTTATTAACCTAATATAATCCTAATCCTAATCACATCCTCACACCTCTAAATCTAGAGGCTTCTATTTCTATAAGCCTCTCTAAAATTCCCTACATTTAAAAATTCAAATAAACCTTCCACTCTCCATGGAGACTTCTTTCAAATTCTAGAAATATCCATACTAGAATTCTACATTCTTATCATGCATCCTCCACCCTTTATCTCAATCCAACTTGGCTTAATCTTAGCCATTGAATCCTCTACCCATTAACTATAAATTGAGCTCTCCTCCTTTATGAGATATAAATTAAAGAATCTTGTAAATCCATAACATCATCCATTTTATCTTCTTCAATCACTCAATTGATCCAATATTTCATTCATCTATAATCAATCCTTCATCATCTTCATCAAGAAAATCAATGGCAAATAAAGGGGAGGTGCTGCCCAAGTGTCTCCAAAAGATGAAGCAATCAACCAAGTTCAATCACCAATCAATCCAAGAGAAAATCCAACACATCAAAGGAGGAGTTTTGCAATCTTTTAGGTAAGTGCAAGTATTTTATTCTATTTCCTTTCCATCTATTACTCTATCTGAGGTTTTGTTTGAGAAGACTAGATTTAGGAATCAATTGGTTTGTTTTGATTTCTAACTTTCATCTAATATTTTCTTGCATTACAGAATTTATACATGAAATTAGATAAATACATATTCATTAGCTATAGTGAAGAAGCTCAGGGTTATATACTGATGGATCCGAAGACCAGGAAAATCTACACCAGCAGGGATTTTGATTTTTTTGAGAATAAATAAGATGAGACTCCTTCCACAAAATCACGTGATGTACATAAAAAACCATTATGAAAATAAAAGAATATGTTCCCACTGATGTTGAGAGTGATTATGGGGATTCTAGGGATAATGGTGATGATCATATAGGACCGTAACCCATGGGAAAGACAAAACATATGCCCAAGTAGTATATAACATGATTTGAGATGCTAAGTTAGATGATCCTCTAGACGCATCCACAATTGGACCATAATATTGCGGGAAATCTTGTGAAGAGGTAAATTTTTCTTTGATGAGTAGAGTTGTTCCATGTGTTGAGCCCTTTACTTTCTAGAAAGCCCTACAGTCAAAATCTTGGAAAGATTCCATGGATGATGAGTATCGGTCATTGATGAAAAATAACACCTAGCAAATTTTTGATCTTCCACAAGGGAAGAAGCCCATTTTTAATAGATTGATATTCAAAATAAATTAAAAAATAGATGAGACTATCAAAAAGTACAATGTAAGAATCATAGAAAAGGGGTATACACAGAATGAAGGAATAGATTATAAGGATACATTTTATCCCACGGATAAGATCAAAATGATCAAGATGATATTTGCTCTTGCTGCATATTTTAAATGGAAATTCCATCAGATGGACATGAAAAGTTATTTTCTGAATGGATATCTAAAGGAATAGTTATACATGAATCAACGTGAGGGGTTTTTCATACCTAAAGTAGAAACAAAGGTGTGTAGACTCATCAAATATTTGTACACCCTTAAATAGGTACCACAAGCTTGGTACATCAATATTGATGAGCATTTCATTCAACATGGATTCAAGAGGAATCCATATGATCCCAATCTCTACCTGAAGAATCAAGATGAAAGGATGAGATATTGTGATAGTTGTTGTATATGTTGGAAATATATTTATCACTTACAACTCAATGAAGATGATTGATGCAACAAAGAAAGATCTAAATTGACCATTTGACATGACAGATCTTGGGCTCATGCACTACTACATTGGATTAGATGTATGGAAAAAGGGGAATCATATCTTTGTTTCTCAGTTTAAATATACCAATAAAACACTTGATAAATTCAAGATGATGGATTACACACTGATTTCTACACATATGGAGATGAGACTTCAGTTATCTTGTATAGATACAATTCCTCTGGTAAATGTAACTCTCTATTGATAGCTGATTGGGAATCTCATTTACCTAACATATAATAAACCATACATTAGCTTTGAAGTTAGCTATATTTCATGGTTCATGCAAGAACCTATAATTTTTCATTGAAAAGTAACAAAGTAGATCTTGAGATATCTCAAGGGCACTATGGATCTTGGTCTAGAGTAAAAGAATAATGATCGGTTCTTCTTGACTGGATATTAAGATTCAGATCATGTAGGGAACATCGATGATAGGAAATCAAATTTTGGATTTTTTTTCTTTTTGGGATCTGGTCCAATATCACAGGGAAACAAGAAACAAAAATTTGTTTTTCAATATTCCATAGAAGCCAAATATCATGCTATAGGTGGATCTGAAGTGATATGGCTACGTCACATACTTGAGGGACTTGGAGTACCACAATAGAAATCCACCACCTTGTACATTGATCATGATGGTGTTCTCAAACTTGTTCAAAATTTAGTGTTTCACGAGAGAAAAAAACACATTGAGGTACACATTCATTTCATTCAGGAGCATGTTTTGAAACACAACATACAACTTGATTTTTTCCCAACAACTAAACAATGAGCATATGTTTTCACAAAGTCACTTTCATGTGAAAAATTCAATATGTTTGGAGAGTTTTTCTCCTCCTCTCTTGAGGCAATGCAAAATTAAGGAGGGGAATGTTAGGTAAAAACTATAGTAGTAGGTTAATTTAGCATTGTAATTCATTTTTATTGTTTACCATAGGTAGATATTTTTTACTAAGTTATTGCATGGTAATTAGTGGTTAGTTGGGCAAATGTTTGTTATTATATTATTATATTATTTATAACAATATTTTTGATTTTATTCATTCACATAGATTGTTGTTATGCATTTGCAATAGATTGGTTGTTTTGTAAGCATTGTCTAACACCTATAAGTTTTGCAACATTCCATAGCGTCGTAATCTAGTTTTTCTGATATTAATAAAAATTATAGACATCTTTCCTATTTGCTCATCACAATTATGTTCATAGTCATTGTGTAGGAATTTGACACATTGATGAAAATGGGACTGGACCAATTACACAACATAAATTTAAATATGCCCTAACATTACATTGTAATGAAAAACATTGTCCATGATGTTAACATTAGTAGGAATATTATTAGGACTAATGAGGAGATCCAAGGAAATACTTCTTAAAGTAGATCGTGTAATATTATCAAAGCCTCACATAACAATAATTGTATCAAATGTAGTAGGAGGAATACTTAGTTGTGTAAGTAGTGAACAAGGACATATGTTAATCCAGGACCATTATTGATCAAAACTTGTTTGATGAAGAATCACTAAATATATGTAGTAATTAGAAGAGGTGATCATGTTTCCTCTTTAGATATAGGAGAAATTTTTTCACAGGAAAAAAGATGGCCTTATCTACTTCCTTGAATTTATCCAAGAGAGAAGCAAAGGAAAATGGTTGAGTATCATTAGACAAAATAAATGAGTGTAAGGGGTCTTGCAAAATATATTCGTAAACATGTACTTGTTGAAGTAGTTTTAGAGAGATATCTTAATAGGGGTGTTATTGATTTATTCCAATATATCATACCCTTTAGATCTTATGTGATAATTTTAGCTAAAAGTAAGGTTAATTTTAAGACCCCCCTCCAAAAAATTATTATATAATGGGTGGAAAATCTCTGAAATGGACTTTCAAAATGATGGAAAATATTTGAACGATTCATGACAAAGGTGATTTGGAAGGGCATTTTTTCATACGGTTTCATATAATTAGATTGGTATTAGACAGATGTCTATTTGTCACTGTATGGAATTATGGTTGAATGATGCATCCCTGTTAGTCATTCATCTAACCTGGATCAGACAGACATCTATTATAGTTAGACGATAGTCACAAGTGCATTCAACTCAATCCATTGGACATCTGTCCAACCTTGTTAGTCTATCGTCTGACCTGTGTTGGGTGTCATCCTAGTAACTTTGAATGGTTGTTCCCCACCTAGTTATCTCCACTTTCTATTCCTTCCCCCACCTTTATAACCCAAGGTCCCTCTACGTTTGTTTGTCGCTGTACAAAATTCCGTTCAGATGACGCATCCTTGTTGGTCGGCCATCTAACATGCATTGGATGGATGTCCATAATAGTTGGATGGCCGCCATCTATGCATTAGAAAGAATTTTTAGGTCATCCATATAACTTTTTTGGTCTGCCACCTGACCTGTGTTAGATGGTCATCCTAGTAAATTTGAACGACAGTCCCTTCCTTGTCGAAAAAAAACCTGCATTGGACGGTTGTCTCTTGTGGTTGATCATCCATCTAATGTAGTTGGATGTCTATCTTGTGTATGTTGTGTTGTTAAGACAACCATCTCTTTAGAAATAGACATTCTTCTCCCCTAGAAACCCCCCTTGCAACTCCCCAGGCTATGCTTTATACCTCAGATAATATGAGCACATTTTGATTAGAAACGTTGGTGAAATAATGCATAATTTCATTTTAAACTGCAAATAGTAGGTGAACTGAACCATACAAATGAATTTTTGGCTAAAATTTTAGGCAAACTGGGTGGCAGCCGACTGCTGAAAATTCACCATTTCCAATTTCCAAAATCCCTAATATTAGTGAGTTTACGATTACCACTAAAATTTTCCCTGGATAAGGGAGTTTTATACAATGTAAGCAAAGGGTGGTTACCCCTAATTGGGTACTAATTACATCTTTTTTTGATTTCATTAACTATGGGAATTATGAAAGAAACATCAAAACATGGTGGATACTCTATGGTGATGGGAATGATGTTAGATTGTATAATCATATAAATAGGAGTCATATCAGTCACGTGACAAGAAAGGTCAACAAAAGGGGCCCCATTGATATGCAAAGTATGATCATGGACCTAGTTAGAGGGATAGTATCCTATACCAACATAACAAAGTGGACCCTTAGGATTGAAGTGAAGATAATAGAATATCAGAGGAAGATGCATGATGATATAAAATAGCAAGATAAAGAAAACAAAAAGTGTGAAGATGATGATCATAAACAAGAAATGAGGGAATCTTAGGGAAACTAGGGTTTGAGAAAAATATATTTTATATTCAAGAGTTCAGTTCACCAAATGTTAACATGCTTATTGAATTAATAACACTATGAGTGCACTAAATGAGGATGTAAGGTTTGTTACACGGGGTTATTTTGATTAATTAACATCCAACATTAATCATGCAATATTATAATAATACATTAATACTTGAAACTTTTTATAATAATAGGCTATAATCTCAAAAGCACAGGAGGCGAGATGTGATTAGCTATATAGAGTGAAACATGAGAGATCTAGGTGTAATTACTAGAGTATCTAAGAGTAACGAACTTGAAGATAGTTTGTTATTAATACTGTAGCTAGATATTTCACTCGTATGGAACAACATAATTCTACCAGGAACATTTGTACAGTCTTGACCCTATTGTACGGTTTTCAACCTACTCAGGGTGTGGCTCTATAACTTCAAGTTCCCTTCACTTTCCTAGAAATGTATGTCACCATGAAACCCGAAGTGTCACACAATTGTGAAACAATTTGAATAATTTGAATCTAACTCAAACCCTAACCATGGGTGGAAGACCATACAAAAATATTAATGTATGGGTTGAAGTCTAATTCGTGCACCTCCTATGTCATCACTACTTTGAAGAGGCCTCAAACCACATGTAGTTCTCCACGTAGCATTTTATGTTTAAATGGATCCAACTATTTTGATAACTTGAAGCGCTTCAATAATACTTAGGATGATTTTTATCTTGCTAAGACATTGAATTATTGGAAATGAGGTAATTTGAATTCTTTGAACTATTTGAGTGCTTCATAAATATAACTTAGTGACTTCCTTGATGAGTGTGAATCAAATTTGGAAATATTTTAAGAGTCTTAAGTGCCTTTAGTGTTAGTATTTGTAATGAGAGCTCATAAGAATGTTAGGTGAGTAAATGAATTTATATTAACATGCTTATATAAGGTTTCAAAGGTAATTTTTTATGATAAGGCAGACCCAAGAGGATAAACTAATCCAACAAGGATAATTGAATTGAAAGAAAATTTGGAGGATGTGTTAGTCTAGGACTATGCAAACTGGATAGGAATAGGTTCAACATCTTGACCAGATCGTATGGTTTTGGACAACGTAACAATGCACGTATAATTTGAAAGATGTATCATGATAAGTGGAGTTAAATATTGATTTTATGAATTTACATTCAAATTTTGATGACACATTAGTGTGTAGAAATAAGAAAGTTAGAAGAAGATTTACTGAGTGGGGATAGAATGTAGATATTTATCTTAGCAAAGGAGCATTTTAAAAACTAATAGTCTCAAATGCTAAATTGCCAAATTTGATTGTCTATAAAATTACCTATTTTAAAGAAATTACTATAGCATGCAAGAACAATAATAAATCATGAATCAAATATCCTCGAATGCATTGATGTAATAAATCACAATTATTTAATTTCCTATAAGGTTACGAAGCATTAAATTATCATTATTTAAATTGTCATCTTAGTTTTGTGTAAATATGTTGCTATTTTATGTTTTTTTTCTTAATATATAATATTATTAAAATTTATTCAAATTATTTGTATTGGCAAGTGCCAAGTTTTGATTGAACTATAAAAAATGATTAATTGTTAGGATAAAAACTATGTACACGCCAAAGTCACAATAAAAATCAACACAATATATCATGATGAAAATTGTAAAAGTGCTTCTATTACAAATTTATTTTCAAAGGTCTATATTATTTTATTGAGAACCTATAGGGGTGTCATATAATTGGGCACTAGATTACATAGTTTAATGACATCTCTGCCTAAGTTTCAAAGGGAACATGTAGATTCAACAATGCAAAGTAAGTGAAGAAACCAAATCAATGATCGCCTTCAACTAAACAACTACGGGTAAGGGGTATCCACGCTATCAAAATCACCCAGGGAACAACCCTGGCCTTAACCATTTGACTTTCCATGTCAGGTGTCTCTAGACCTTGCACTTAGCAAGACTTGATTCCTAGTGGGCTCATTGAAATCCATACATCAACACCAATATACCAAGGGGCCTTCAACGTTTTTTACTTAATTTTAACCAATGAATAACCTTCGAAATTAATATGTTTGACAATCACATGTAGGTGTAATTAAAATAAAGTTTAGAAGCATTAATTAATGTTTTTAAGGAATTCACGTAAGTATAGTTCTATTTTTCACATGTAATTCAAAAAAAATTGCAAGCATTTTTAAAAAAATTCACATAAGCAAAATTATATTTGACATGTGATATACATATTTGTTTCCCTTATGGTCCCTAGGGAGAAGGCCCTAGCCTCAAAAATAGCTTCCCACCCTAGTCCATGATATATAAAATCATCAATGGACACATAGGAAAAGTGAAAGGCACTTTATCGTACACCAAAATACAAAAAAGATTTATATCTACATACTACAAACTATTGGATATCCTCTTTACATAACTCCTAAAACTAGAACCCAACAACCATATCCGACCGAACAAGTCCCAAAAAACATCAAAAAATGAAACCAAATAAGTTCACACCTCCATGCCCAAAGAAGATGGTTTCTCAGCTAGAATATCCACCTCCGAGTTGCTTTGTGGCTTTGAAGAGGAGGTAGAGTGATTAATGCAACACTCAGACATCGCCACTTTGGCATTTTCAGGAAGCCAAATGCCTTGATTCTCAACAACCACCTCTAGACCATGTGAGAGAGCCTGAATCCCACAAGCCATTACATGAATGTGATAGTGCACACTCACCAACCTTTCCCCCAAATCCTTTAGTTCCTTACGCAAGAGGAATTGGTCCAATGAGTTTGAGATTATGTTTACAGTGCTTAAACCCTGAGCCACATCAAAGATGTTTCACCTCCCCACATATTGGATGGGGTAGAGCATGAGCTTCCTTAATTTATTTCAAATGACAACCTCCTCTTCTTCCATGTATACACTCTCTGCTATAGTCCATAGTTTATCTAGCCAGCCATGCATCACCACATTCTTATTCTACCGCTCAACTAGTCTATGAAGGATTCCTCCAAAGATTCACCAGTTTGGGCTCAACACCGCTTCTGACAAGACCCCTCCACCGTACCTTCCTATGATACCATGAAGCCCAAGGAAAATCCACACAAAGAAGACCGAGGCAGAGTGACACAAAGCAGACCATGAAGAAAAACTGGTAAACACGAAAGAATGAAATCTCAAGGGATGTACATCTCTCACACCAATCCTTCTTTAATACACTCGCTACTTCCCTAACTAATAAATGTTACACACAAGCAAAACCAATGAAATCTTTGAAAAAATATTTCACTTCACTCGACATCACACAATGGGGCGGGGAAATGAATAGAAGGCATCCTTTATAATCATTAGCAATCACCAATAGACACCATTTGTCCATCTCCAGCTAATAGAGCCTAAATATCATTAAAGAAGCCCAACTCCCAAGAAAGGGAGGTTAAATGATTATTATCCCATAGACCTACCCCTCTATTAGCTAAATAGTCTGCCACCTTATTACCATATCTCAAAGTGTGAGAGAAATTCTCTTCAGAAAAGGAGGCCAAAATAGACTTGATATTCAAGCAAATGGATTTCAATTGCCACACCTTAGGGGGCCTACCCTCAACCATATTTATAATAGCCAAAGATTCCCCTTCAATCCATATCCTAATATGATTCTTACACTTTTCTTCCAATAATCCAAAGAGAAGAGCCATACCTTCTACATAGTTATTGGAAGAAACAATCCAAATCCATCACCAAAAGAGGTTGATGGTCTACACTCCTGAACACACAACCAAAACCCACATTACCAGGGTTTCTTTTTTAGGCCCTGTCAAAATTTAACTTAATCCACTCCTCCAAGGAGGTTTCCATGTAGCCACCTTTTTTTTCCTTACTCCCCTTCTTAGGAGCGAATGCATCAAAATTCCACGGATTTGATGGCCACTTACCACAAATAAATCTATCTTCACCATTTCTGTAGACCAAATCTGAGCACCAGGATTCCATCAACTCAGAAAGAAGGATTTTAATTGATCGTTCGACATGACAGATCTCTTAAGGCTCATGCACTATTGTCTTGGGTTGGAAGTATGGAAAAAAGAGAATCATATCTTTGTGTCACATTTGAAATACACCAAGACAATGCTCGAGAAATTCAGGATGATGGACTGCACTCCTATTGCTACACCTATGGAAGCGAGACTTCAGTTATCTCGTTCCGATCCATCACCACCGGTGAATGCAACTCTCTATCGGAAGTTGATCGGGAGTCTCATTTACCTGACATATACTAGAAAAAATATCAGCTTTGTAGTCAGCTATTTATCACGCTTCATGCAAGAACCGAAAATATGTCATTGGAAAGCAACAAAGAGAATACTAAGATATCTAAAGGGAACATTTGACCTTGGTCTAAAGTACAAGAAGAATGACAATTTCTTCTTGACAGGATATTCAGATTCAGATCATGCGGGAAACATGGATGATAGGAAGTCAACATCAGGCTTCGTCTTCTTTATGGGATCTGGACCAATATCATGGGGAAGCAAGAAACATAACTTTGAAACTCGAACTTCTACAGAAGCAGAGTATCAAGCTGCAGGTGAAGTTGTTTGTGAAGCAATATGGCTACGCCGAATACTGGAAGGAATTGGTCTACCACAACAGAAATCTACTCCAGTATATGTTGATAATGAAGGAGTTCTAAAGCTTGTTTGCAATCCAGTATTTCATGAGAGAACCAAGTATATTGAAGTACAGGTTCATTTCATACGCGAGCATGTCTTGAAGCACAACATACAGCTCCAGTTCTGTCCTACAGCTGAATAGAAGGAAGATGTTTTCACTAAGTCACTTGCACGTGACAAATTCACACTGTTCAGAGAGTTCCTCTACACTTCATTGGAAACTATGCAAAATTAAGGGGGGGAATGTTAGCATAATTTAGCATAGGCATATTTATTGCATTTTATTGCATTGTCTTTTATTTAATAATGTGCAACATGTGCACTCTATTCTAGTGACTTGCATTCAATATTGTTATGTTGGATAACATTCAATATTGGTATTAGTAGTAATTACATGTGCATGTGAGATGGGTCTTATCATCTCGTAGTTGGTGTCTGCTAGGATGTCATGTCTATCCATATGAGGCTGTCTAATATCTATAAATATTATAGCTCTTGCATTCTAATGTAATCTGATTTCATGATCAATAATATTTGTGAGGCTTCTGTCCCTCTTTGGTCATTGCAATCTTATTCTATTCTATCATTTGGTATCTAAGCTATACCATTATTATCAGTGGATCTAGTTGCAAGAGGTTGAAATACTTCCAAAACACACACACAAATAGTTTGCAAATAAACTAGAAGCTTCAAAATATATTTCTTCTCATCCTGGAATCCACACTAATTTTTAACATCATTACAATCTTCCTTTTATTTCACATTTGCTCTAAACACCCTAAAATGCCAAAAATTACGTACTAGTAAAGAACCTCAGATGGGCCCCAAATTTTTCATCCAAATATGTATTCGTAAATTAAGGCTCACACAAATTTTTGGCTTATTCTATAAAGCATAGAAAAAGTTATTAAAACTCTAAGTCCTAGTTAAAAGCAAAAAAAAAGTTCGGAGCCAATTTTAGAACTACCAGATTAAGGAATCTGGCCTTGAAAATATGCTAAAATAGCCACAACCTTTCAAGAAAAGTTGGTCCTAACATAATACTAATGAATATCTACCACCCTGGAAAATTTCAAGATGATCCAATGGTCGAAACAAAAGTTATGGCCTTCACAAGTCATGACCCCGCATCACCATGCCTATTTGTTTGGTTTTCCAATAAATACATACTGAACATAAACATGTTATAACTCATAATATGCCACAAAAAAGGATAAGTAGTTTATTAAATTACCCTACATAAATATTCTAAGCAAGAGAGTAATACAAGTATAGTTATATGCAATAGAAAATACCAGTGTGAGTTAAGACTCCTGGTTGTTTACTAGCTTCATTTAAACTAGCCTCTGGTTTATTAGCCATCTATATATTCGTCAATTAGAGACCTCGTAAGGGTGGAATGTTACATTAATCCCCCTCTGAACTTAAGAAAAATTAATATTAGGGACTAGAAACATCAAAGTCCCAACATCACTAGTCAGCAATTATACTTGCAAGAGACAATTGGATCTAGCAATATCCTTCAATTTGACACTCCTTGTAACTATGATGCATGGTTAAGTGAATTCAACTCCTTCTTGGTTCTTATTTTGTGTGAAACAATATTCCAATAATCTTCCTTTGGATTCTCAAGGGGAGGTTTTTCCTCCACCCTATCCCTCTAATTATTGTTATATTTGGTTCCTTCCCATAAGGCTAGAACCCTAAATCGCCTCTCTCTACATTCCTGGTTGGGACCAATATAAATTATTGGGAAGATACCTCCTAAATGTTTTCTTCTCGATCCTTTTCCTCTTTCAAAACTCCATCCTTCTCCCCAAACACCATTAGTGGAATTAGAGATATCTTAGGTAGGTTAGTCTTAGGAGGATACATCTTTTCTCCTCCCCCTTGTTGGCCCAGTGTTTTTTTCTTCTTACTCCTTATCTCTAATTTCTCTCCATCTTTAAGGGATATTTTTTATAAACTTCCATACTCGAAGGAGTTGCAGAATATTGATTCTCAAACTCCCCCTTCCTAGTCCTAAACTTCTCCTCTAGTAGAAGAAATATTTAAGGATGATTCTCATCATCTAGGTGGGATTAAACATATTTCTCTTCTTCCTTGTAGCCTTGGAGAGTGTCCTCCTTTGTCCATATATGGTTGTCGAACCCGTGATCTCCATGCCCTATTTCTCATATCACACCAATCTACGGCATGCTCACATTTGAAGCAATATGGCATATGTTCTTTTTTTAAATGTGAACAATAATTTTACGGAATAGGTAACAACACATTACGTTGTTATCTATATAGGTAACAATGTAATGTGTTGTTACCTATTCCATCAAAACTAATGGTGATGTAATGGAAAATAATTTTTGCCTATTATGCAAACATGCATGAGAGATGGGCTCTTCCATCCACCCCAGTTCAATAGTTGTTGACGGATGTCTCTTAAATTGTGGAAAAGATGTCTCTTAAATTGTGGAAAATTGAGTACTACCTTCTAATACGACATTTCTCATTGTTTTTATTTGAAGTATTTCAAATATTTTCCATAAACGAGTCTTTATTTCTGAAATTAAGTATATTTTCTCATGTATATCTAAATTTAACACAATTCAAAAGTATTCATTAGGGAAAAAATAACAATTGATATATCAACATTAGACGTGAAATATATTTTTTCCATCAACAAATCAAAAATCCAATAATAGAAACAAACCTACAAATCAATAATCATCCATTGTGTCAAAAAAACAACCTCTTTCCACGTTTGAATGCACCTTTTGTTATCTTCCCCAATTCGTTCTCCTCCGCAAAGTCCTGTAAAGTGTATGCCTCTTCTCTCCCATGTGCTACAATTGGTTTTATGTTCGCATATAATATTGTGGTTTCACCAAGTTTGACTAGATTGATTGACTTCAATTTATATTGGATTTTCCTTTAGTCTGAGGTCTAAATGTTAGCTACAAGTTTCATATATGCTTAATCATAATAACATGTTAGCTACAAGTTTCATATATGCTTAATCATAATAAAAAATAATCTATCATAGGCTTCCCACAACATTTTTATGCACCCTTAGACTTCTCGTCCCCTTCCCTGATCTCCATCCTTATTACTTCTCTTCCTCTTATATTTATGTCCCTCAAGTTTAACTTCTTCGACACATCCCCTTCAGCATTTCCATCACACATTTCGAGTGTCATTAGTAATCTATTTAGACAAACTAAAATACATAGATACCTTTGGTGGGTAGATGAACCACTTCCCAAAATGGTTGATACTTTCTCAATAAGACTCTTGTTATCCCAAATTCACCCCCACGGAAAATTTGGTCAAGAAAACTCTTCCACATAAGGGAAATATGAAGGAAATGACTTAGACCCACGGAGCTCACATTCCAGGATGACAAACAGGTTACAGGTGGGCTCAAAAATGAAATAGCAGAGAGAGCCATGTGTCCTAGCGGCACTTCTCCGAAAGATGAATCCAAACAAAGAAGCTCAAACAAGCACCGCTTCTCCACGTGTCTTAGGATGAAATGAAGGAAGGGAAAAATGGTCAAACATGCGTCAAAAGGTAGAGCTTCGGGGCTATGGGAGTATTTTGAGTTTTGCATTTTTTGTGCAAAAGGGAAAAAGATAAGTTGCAGACCCGCAAGCCCGATTTTTTCTCTAATCTGGCTGCCACATGTCCCATATCAAAAGGGAATCCCAAATGAGTGCCAGGAAGCCATGTGGCCCTTGTAGCTAAAAAATGAAGAAGTGTCTTCTAGGCCATTAATGCAGAATCCAATCTCTTCAACTACCAAATTTGATTTGATTCAATCCGCTAGGGAACCAGAAGTGACATATTATGGGCAGATTTGCAGAAGGCATTGATATTCAGTGGTTGAGATTTCAAGGCAGGATTCAATGCGTATCTCATGATGGTTGGATCAGGATTCGAATTTTCCCTCTTCTCTCTCTTTTCCTTCTATATATATATTGTAACACTTCTCGTTTGAGAAAGAGAGACATTTTGGGCATATAGAAACTCTGTCAAATTTGTTTCTCGACGCCATTTTTGAGCAGCGAACCTTCTCCCACTCCTGGAAAATGTATTTGTGCCTCTATTCCATAAATGTAATGTTCTGTGCACCTTTTAGAGCAATGAAAACATGTTTTGTGGCATTCTTCAACCCTTTGCATCGTTTTTTTGTTTCTCTATGCCTCTCCCCTTCAATCTTTGTTTTTTGTGGATGTATTTCACATTTGCAGGTGCGGGATATGTCGTGTTTCATGGAGTTTAATGGATGATTTGCAGATCTGGGCCATGTCACTTCTGTCTAACCTCCCTCATCTCCATTTTTTTGTTTCTTTCTCCCTAAATAGAATATCTCTCTCCCTTTTCTTGGTGCTATCACCTTATTAGTGTAGGATTTCCCTGTTTATGCACTTTCCCTCTCACTGTCTCCTTGGAATTTTTAGATTAGGAGTAGATAGTCGCATTTCCTTCCTTAGGAGTAGTTTAGCATTAGGATTAGGAAAAAGAAGTTAGCTTTCTCCGGAGGGCCATCTCAAGTCCGCAAGTCCCACAACTTGAGAGATGGTCCCATGTTATGCAAATCACCAAATGACCCTGCCTTAGAAAAGTAGATCCATAATTCATTTGGGGGTGTTGTGATTTCGCATTAACATTTTTGGCACACCCGGTGGGACAGGTCTGAAGCACCTTATCACTTCACTTCATCAGGTTCGATGTGCTCTTGGTGAAGATTTCAGCCTTTGGAGTCACTTTCAGGCACATCTGGCGACTCCATCTGGTTAAAAACCCATTCTATGAGTTGCAAACCTTTTCCATTCATTTCCACTGATTTCATCCATTTTATTCTTCCATTTTCTCCCATTCCATGAGGTTGTGCAATCATGAATTCATTCCCTTCATGGAACTCACACTTACAGCAATACCATCCACCTCTAATGTATTTCCCAACTCCTCCATATCAACATTATAATAAGATCTAGGACCACTATGCTTACCCATATAAGCAGAGTCAAAATTAGTTTGGCCATGGATCTTATCAAGAACAAGGTGATGCATATAATGGTGATAGTTATGCAAAGGATGTTGATCTACTGGAGAAGATTCAAAAAATGGAGGCTGGCATGGTTCAATTAAGGGCAACAGTTCAAATGAGGGCATTCAACATTGGTTGCAAGGTAGCTTGTCCATGGGAAGGCCCTTTTCCAAGATACTACAGCCCTTAGGAGAAGCTAGACTTCATGATTGAAATGTTACCCCAACTTGCACAATGGATAGTGGAGATCGGGGCTTATGACCAAAGTGCGGGACAACCTTGTCAATGGGTAAATCCTACACCATTATCTGGTAATTTTCTCTCTACTCCTCAAGCAGCACCATCTCAATTTGGGCTTCAATTTCCAATCTTCCCATTAAATGTTGTCCCAAGTGTGAAATCCATTTCTCCATCCCCTAATCTTCCACATCATCTCAATTCTTCTATCCTTTTCCCTTCCAAACAGTCATCCCCTCCGAAAAAACAAGAATTTCCACCTCCCTCCCCACCACAAACAATTGCAAAGCTAGTTGAACCCCAACTTGCCACTCCTCTTGCTTTCCCAAGCCCATGTTGGGAAGATATTCAAGAATCCAATCAAGGAGAATAACAAGAAGAGGAGCCCAACAGGAAATAAATGACAGACAATCTGAAGAGTTGGGTTGCCAAAATTGGGTTTACAAAGATCCCCTTGATGGTCAAGCCAATAGAGGAGGTCAAGATTGAAGAACTAGTGGTGGGTGAGGCCGAGTTTGCAGTATAATAAGAGCAAGAACAAGAGGAGGAACAATCAGTCACAAGCCCCATTGAAGAGGAGTAGCTGGGAGAGATCAAATCAGTGTTGAGGCCACTCAATGAAGAAGGTGTCATTGAAGATTTTTTTCTTTCATTTCAAGGGCCTGATTTAATTGATGAACCCATGATGGAGGAGGATAATACAATTTCAGAGGCCCCAAGTGTGGAGCAGGCCACAAAAGAACCTTCATTTTTTCCTCCCACTTCATCCCCTTCAAGCTCTGATGTTCAAGAAGAGTTTGATCTTTCAAACTTCATGTTTGAGAGTGAAGGGAGCCATGGTGATCAAGTTGTAGATCAAGAAGGCACCATGGAGGAGGTAGAGACACATGCAATAGGACAACAAGGAGGAAAACCATCTATTAGACTTGAGGGATTACCTTGATGGAGGGGAACCCATGGAGATCACATCATTTACTCCCCCATCACCCACCTTCCAAACATATGAGCTTGTTGCCATGAAGGAGAACATCTAATTGTAATAGCCTGCACTTCATAATGTTTCTATGAAACCAAGTTTGGAAGACCATGATCTTCCATGTTCTTCAAAGGAGGAGGAAGGAAAAAAGCAAGAGAATATCACCATTTCTCTCTCACCATCCATCAGAGGGTCCACAAGAAAACTCTCCATTCTTGGAGTTAAATAAGAACAAGGGGCACTTCAAAGGATCAGATGTGCCCATCAGATATTTGGCTTCAATTAAGCAAATGGAGACGCCATAATAGTCACGCTTGCTTCTAAGCATAGATGAGCTCTAAGTACACAGGATCACCATGTCCTCTTCATATAAATGAGACAACTACAAAAGAAAGCTTTTTCTTTTTCCATCTCCTCCTTCCAGCTGGACCACCTTGATATTTGGGTGGAGGACCGCGGCTTATTGTCAGTTTTTTTTTTTCACTCATATAGGCAGTCGTATTCAATGTCAAATCATTTGCATGGCTACCCCTTTTGAGAAAGGGAAGCTACTTCTCCTTGCATGTAGTAGTCTTTGTTTATCTTCTTTCTCTCTGGTTATTTTAGGATTAGGAGTATATTTGCTTTCAGCATAAGAAGAGCTCTTGCACATTCTGCATGTCTCATTTGAGGCATGTATGATTTGATATTTGCACATAGTGCGTGTTTTTGTGTTTTGTTGCTTCAAGGTTGTATCACCATGTAGTTCAGCATGCCTATAGTCCATCTCAAGGAAAAATGAAAGCCCCAGGTCAATAAATTTTTCTACTCTCAGAAACTCCATCTCTAAGATTTTCTTATGAAAATTAAGAGTGCAGACGAGTGGGTAGGCTCGGGGTCAAGAAGAACATAGAAATTACAAGCAGCTGGGGAGTCCATTTTAATAAAGGGTCATTACTAGGCTATCATTCACAACTCCATGCCCAATGGATGCTTCAAGGATACTGGTCTCTTCATCTAGCAAGTAGATGTCCCCATGAGTCGCCAAATTGTTATCCCAAATTCACCCCCAACAAATTTGGTTAGAACAAGCCCCACACATAAAGGAAATATGAACAAAATGATTCATACCCATGAGCTCACACTCCAGAATGATAAATAAAGGGACAGGAAATCTTGACTCAAGGAGTGCATAAGGAGAAAATGAGGTTGAACGACAAAAAAGAAACCAGAGGCCCAAAAGATTCAAATTCTGACCCTGCACATAAAGGAATTAAAGAAACGATTCCATCGTATGAGCCTATGTGCTTCAAATCTAATAGACAAGTTATAGGCGGGCTCTTAAATGGAATAACAAGGATTGGGGAGAAGAAATAGTGTCTAAGAGCCATAAGCTCAAAGGAAAAGAAATGAAAAAGGCTCAAAGTCTTCGAGCTCTAAAAATGACTCAGAATGAGCCCGAAATGGGCTAAGTATGGAGGAGATAACGGAAGCTACCAAGTGTCCAAGCAACAGCACCTCCAAAGGTTAACTGTAAAAGGAAAACCCAGAACAAGTGCCAAGCTTCCATGTGTTTAGGGCCCCAAAAAAAATTGCATGGCCTGTTGAAAATTCTTCGACTCAGTGGAATGTGCCAAGTGTCCAAACAACAACACATTCAAAAGTGGGAGTCCTAGGCAGAGACTCAAACTTGCACCAGCCCTCCACGTACTCAATGGTAAAAAAAGGTCAGAAAGGAGAATGGGCACAAAATAACTAAGTATAGAATGTAGGTGGAAGGTGTCACTTGTCTTAACGACGCTCCCCTTAAGCATAAAATCTTGAGCGGGTTCTCAAATGAGTGTGGGCCTTCCATGTGTCCCAGGTCCCAAAACGGGGATATAGTCAGGGGGCCTGAATATTCAAAGTAGAGGTAGGACTACGTAGATGGAGTCAAGTGTCAGGGTGACACTATCTCAAAGGTAGAGTCTGGAGGTAGTTTTTAGACATGTACGTGAAGCCGCCATGTGTTTGAGGTTAGGCACAATGTCTCCGCCAAACATAAGGGACCTAGGAAAAATAGAAAGGGAACTCAAAGAACCTGTAAAAGCTACCACATGTCTCATGGGTGCAATTTCAAGAGTGAAGGTCAGGGGGAAAAATTCAAACAAGTGCACATGGCTTCCACGTGGACCCAGTACAGACAGACTCTTTCAAATATTGCACACCCACAACCTGAAATTTCAAATGGCTATATCTTTTGACTGGAGACTCAAATTTGGCCGTAGGAGACGAGTTTTTGGAAATGTATCAACACCCTCTACACTACATGGAAACATAAAATATCATTCTTAAAAATATTTTGTGCATGAAAAATAGGACAACATTCTCCTAGGACATTAAAGTAGAGCCTGATTTCTCCAACTACCAGATCTAATTCAATTTGATCCATTGGGGAACCAGAGCAATGAGTTCAGATTTGGGGTAGGATTTGAGAGAGGAATTTATTGATAGTGGTTCAAATTTGAAATAAAAATTCAATTCATATCTCAAGGTGGTTGAAGCAAGATTTGATTTTTTCCTCCTCTCTCTCTCTCTTATCCTTTCTATATATTGTAACACTTCTCATTTTGAGAAGAGGAGACATTCTCGGTATAAGGAAAAATCTGTCCAAGTTGTTTCCTGACTACATTTGAGCCATTGGCCTTCTCCTACACCCGGAGAGCATATTTCTGCATCTGAGCACCACATGTAATAGTCGATGCACCTTATAGAGAAATAAAATCTTGTTTCATGGCATCTTTCAGCCCTTGGCATTATTCTATTATTTATTCTATGCCTCTCTATCTCATGTTTTATCCCTGTGTATGTATTTCACATTTGTAGGTGTAGGACATTGTGCTTCATGGAGTTTCTATAGTTGACCTGGATCTGGGTCTATGTCCATCTTCCGTCTGACCTCCCTCAACCCCCTTTTCCTTGTTTTAATCTCCCTTAACATAGTATCTCGCACTTCTTTTTTTGTTGTATCAGCACTTAGTGTTGGCTCTTTAACCCTCTATCTCTCTCTCTCTCTGTCTCTCTCTCTCTCCCCCCTTGGAATGCTTACATTAGGATATAATAGGTTCTTCCTGCACTAGATTAGCTTATGGCAGGTAGATTATGAAACAGGAACCGGCTTTCTTCGGAGGTCCATCTCAAGTTTTGCAAGTCCCACAGCTTGAGAGATGGTCCCATGTTGTGCAATAAAATTGAATGCCCTACTTCACACCTGAGCCATTCAAGGGTGCTGTGATTCTGCACTAACATTTACATTCCACCTTATAGAAGTGGAAAAATGGATTTTTTGTGTGTTTCTGTCACCTTCGTTTAGCCACTTTAGATTTTTGCCTCCAAAAAACCTCGTGCATCTTGTAATTATATCTAATCAAGCCAACCCCTCCTTTTCTCTAGCCAACATGGGATCTAAAGCCCCATCCCTCATCAATTCCTCTTAAACAACTTCCAGCTCATAAGAGAATTCTTCCTTCTTGTGGAACATATTGCCAAAGGTTTGTTTATTCCATTTTTTACCTCCTCAACATATTTCATTTTCCTCATAAGTCAGAATATTTTACTTCCTTCCACTTTGACACCCCACAAAGTCTTCAAATTTTCCTTGAAAGAGGGATCTAGGAACCACATGAATTCCATCTTAAATGGGATCCCCTTAGGCCTTTCATCAAAAATCAACGAAAGGCTAATGAGAGAATGATCTAACCCAACAACCTTCAGAATGTCCGAGTAGAAGAGAAAATTCTCCAATCCTCAATTTGAATAAATCAAGAACCTATCCAACCTTTTTAACATAGCATCTGATCCTATCCTTATATTATTTTGGGTGAAACCACCATATTATGGTTCCACATTTATCAGTGCAAGATCACCACAAAAGTATATGAAATCTATCAAACTTAGAGGAAGGAATTTCTTTCCCCCTTTTCCCTTTAGATTAAGAATTGCATTAAAATCACCCCCTAAACCTTCCTTCTCTCATCATCTTTTAATATTGAGTTCAAAGATTTCGAACATTCCTTTTTCTCTTCCAACGACACAGGACCATAAATGTTGACAAGCACAAAATGTTCATTAGATCTTGAATCATGACAGTTAAGGGCTATGAACCACTTACATTTAAACAGAGGAAAGCACTTAAATCTACAAGGGGACCAGGCAATCACTATCCCTCCAACACTGCCATCTACTTCCATCACCAACACCTCACAATTATACCAAATATTTTTCCAGACTCGAGCACCTTCATCTTTTGAATTTTTTTTCTTGAATCATTTAAAAATATGGGGCTTTTGATTCTCTAAGTTGCTTCACTAGGTGGATTTTGTCAGAGGAATTCAATCCTCTGACATTCCAACTTAAAATCTTCATGGATCACGTGTGGAAGGGGAGACCCTTCTGCCAACTATGAAAGCCTCTAAGGTGCTTTGATTGCCAATGTCAATATTCAACTTAGCTTCAAGCTAATTTTTGAGAGCATTGGGATTCCTCCCAACCACTTTACATTTCCTGTATCCGGTTGAGATTTCGATTGTGAAGAGGCCAATATTTCTAATTTTCTAACCAGAGCAGTCAAGCCTTTCTTATTCACATCCACCTTCGTCAAAGAAGTAACTTGCACTGAACAACTCTTCCTTGAAGGGGCCACATTCTCCTTATTATCATCAAGATTCGAAGTATACTCTATCTAATCTTTGGGAGACTGCTCCAGCGTTGAAGTCAATTCTCACTACTTGTAAATCTAAAGGCTTCCATAAAAATTTCCAAGTCTTCCTTCTCCAAAGGATTATTCAGAGAAATATTTTTCCATTTTTCAAAGACTTCATCCACATCAGAAAACCTCCCAACACACCTTGCATTAGCCTCTAACATCAAGTTCTCAGGAAGGCGAGACGAATCCTTTTCACCTGGGATATTCGACCCCTTGGATACCTCCTTCACCGGATCATCCCATGTTTTTCTTGATATAAAAACACCAATCTCCTTTGCTTTCCACTCTTCCCTGAGGGGATTATGGGGCAAGGACCTGTCCCTTGCCTTGTTGCCCAACAAAGGGCATTTATTCATTTTGTGCCCATTTTTTTTACATTTGAAGCATATGAATGGTAAACACTCATAATCGATAGGTTGGAACCATAAACCCATAGGAGTGTTAATTCTAATAGCATGCACTAGGGGTTTGAAGATATCAATATTGATGCAGATTCTTACATATGAAGAAAAGGTCACCAATTTCATTTACTTTCCCAAGCCAATAGGATCACCCAGAGCTTCTGCAATCTCTCTTAAAGCCTCTTAGCTCCATAATTCAGGAGGAATCTTATACAACCGCATCCATAGTGAAACCTTTTGAACCAATTCCTCTTTCGGATTGAAGAGGGGTGACCAAGGCCTCAAATAGAGCTTGACATTTTTGAAAAACTAAGGTCCACCAAGGAGCACTCTATCTTTGTCAAAAATCTTATACCAGGACACTCGTGACACTTCCAATTCTTATCAATCTAGTTCTAGAGTTCATCCTTTGAGGGCAAAATACCAATGAATTTACAAATAAGCACCCTATTGCCCATTCTTTCATAAATTTCTTGTAGTGCCGAAGAGCCTACTTCCACTATTTTTACCATTTTGGAGACTTTCAACTCCACTTCACCCAGATATATCGATGGAAAAACATCTTCCGATCCCCTTGAATCACCCCTAGCACCGCCTCTAACTTGGACCTCTTTTGTAGATTCAATTCCACTTGACTCTGAAATCCTTAAGAAGAGCCAAAATCCCGATTCAGGAGACTCGCCATGATTCATCTTTGATACTTCACGGGCTTCATCGCCATTCTTTGACATCTCTTCCTCTTTCCTTCCTCCTCCCAGAGGAATCACATTTTCCCCAGACCTAGGGTGACCCCCTTCATCCTCCTGAAAACTTGACCCTCTCTAAAATTCAGGTCTTCTATCCAACCACCTTCCTGAGCCGCTCGATCTGTCACCCCACCATGGCCTATCATCCCACCACTTCCTCTGAAAAAAGCCCCTGTTACTGGGGGCTTCATTTCTTTTGCCACCGTGAAAGCCTCCATCCTTGGCACTTTCTTTTCCTCTAAACCCTCCTTCGCACTTATTTAGACATTCACATATTTTTGCCATGCGAATTCCCCACTTACGTTTTTACTAATGGATTACAGTTGTGATATACATATTTTAATATTAAATATTTTAAAAGTATTTTTCCTCCACTTTTAAATTATTATTAAAATATATAATATTATGTATTTCGAAATCAAATAACCTCTATTAGACCTTACACATAGATGAGTAGGCTTTATTTTCGTTTCTCACTATGAACAAATTTATTTTATTTATATGACATAATTGATTTAATTTACATTATATAATTAGCTAAAATTTATTACGTGTTTAATTGATTATTTGAGTTCCTTGCTTTACATGAAATATCCAACATTCATTGTGAACATTGAGTTTAAGTTATTTTTTACACTTCGTTACATTATAATTTGGTTATAATTAGAGTTCAATTTATATATAAAATATTTATTTGTTACAATTTAATTAATATTTATATTTTAAATTTAAAACCACAATATTTATATTTAATGTTAATATATTTATTTTGTAATCTATGAGTTGTGATGAGAACGATAATTTGATAAATGAGTTTACAAAGATATGGATTAACTTATACAAGATACAAATTTTCTATAAACAATCTGACATGGATGTGCATGATACAAATATGTATGAATATACTTTATCCACATGATTCTTTATTTTGTTTTTATATGTATTTTTTATATGCACACACATAGAATGAGGCATTATGTAAACAACCAATTCTTATACGTGACTAGTTAGTTACTTTGTTGCCAATACAAATTATATGTTTATTAAAAATTAGTCAAAGTTAGACTCAAGGTGACATTTGTTTCTTGAGTTGTTTTAACTTCAACTTGTATCTTTTACAAATTTGAAAATTTTGATCCATATAAACTAGAAAAACTTCAATTATTTGTGGCTACATATCCATGTCATTGACTCCTTATCCATGTGATCCCCATCTAATTCCTTTTCTTGTGAACTATCATTTCCCTAGTTCATTTCCCTTCATTGCCATGTTTTCTTGTTTTTTGGGAATTTTTTAGTGCCAAACTTACATAAATGGTTATTTTTGTTGTTGTCCCTTTTTACTGGTGATTCGGGTGCCGTGAGTTTTTAGCTCTTTTTTGGCATTTTTCGTATGTTGTGTTGGTTAACGTGCTAATAAGTACCTAATTTGAATTCAATAAGTCTATTAATACAAAGCTCATAAATATATTTGATAGACATAATATGCACATAAACACACAGAGAAACATATAAAAGTTTTAAACAAATAATCTTTTTATTGATGAAGCACCTCCTTGCCAAAAGAAGAGTTCAATATAACATTTATTATATGCATTCATTAAAAAGATAATGGTTGGGGCACTTGCACTACATATGAATGATTATTGAAGGCATTGTACTTGTCTTTAGATTTCCACTTTCTTCACCAATTTAGGGGCCTGATAAACATCGAGGAAGTTTAGGTTAGCACATGGTCACTATATCTAACTAGCACAATTATTTTCGTACTTGTATAGAACTGATCAAATTGTTCATGCAAATATTTTTTGGGCTCAAGTTATCTTACTTTCTAAACCTATATCACATTAGTAATTATTGATGATTGTCTTCACATTCCCATAAACATGGATATTATCCTCAAACTCTAATTATCTCTACTCTTTTAATTATTTTTCATTTTCCTATATTTGATATTGATTTAATTATTTCAATCAAACTTAATTTACTATTTATACCCTAATTACACCCAATTTCATTGTATTATAATTAATATATTATATTAAGGTATTTATAGTTTTAAAAAAATCATTGTTAAAATAAAATGTACTTAGTATAGTTTGTCTTTTCAAATTTAAGAAAAATTGACACATAGTTTGGCATATATGCAAGCTAAACATCAATCAAGAAAAAATATACAAGTAATTGCACATGAGTTGCAAATTACGCCCGAAGGGATGTCAACATTGAATTTTTGGAATTTTTTCCATGTATTATATTTTTCTCGTGTGTTACATCATTTTGTCGAAAAAACCAGGAGTCCATGTGTACTTTCACATTTCACATACATGTCATCATCACATTCCATGAGATCACTAATACAATTTTACAAATAATCCACGTGCCTTGGGTATTTTTTCACATTTTACATACACGTTTGTCATATCATGCACAACTGCGACATTTGACAAATTGCCTATTTCAATTACATTTTGAAGGATGTCTATACTATGTTCTAAAACTCCCAATTTTGTCACGAGTTGTAGGATGGTGGAAATATTGAACTACTCAGGTTGGACAATTGTTTTTTTGCTTTATGCTT
This sequence comes from Taxus chinensis, assembly GCA_019776745.2. Lineage (NCBI taxonomy): Eukaryota > Viridiplantae > Streptophyta > Pinopsida > Cupressales > Taxaceae > Taxus > Taxus chinensis. Next base: position 2,337,863 of record CM034151.1, on the reverse strand, counting down.
TAAATAATCCAATATCTGTTTTAGCAGGCCTATTTTGTGCATATCCAACCATCATTGTATGCCATGAGACTACATTTTTGGCTAGACATTTTGTCAAACCATTCATGTGCCTTTTATAATCTTCCATAATTTGTATACAAGGTTGTGAGGGATTTGCAAAGATAACATTCAACAACAATCCAATTTTCCAATTAAATATACGTGAAATTTACCAAGGCCTTTTCAAAAAAACTATTTTGTGGACACCCTGTAATCATCACAGTCTATGGGACCACATTTGATTTGTTCGAGGTATTGCTTGAAAAGTGTTAAAGTCTCGTTAAAAACACCATTTTTGTACATATCTTATATTCATATCAGTACGTGAAACCACATTGTTTTGAGGTGTTTTGTCAAAAAATTCTTGTATCTTATATATGCTTGCACACTTAATATACAATCTTCGTATTTTGATGCATGTTCATACCCTGCTCTAAAACTTCCATTTAGGAACAGGTCAGGAGTATGTTGCAAGAAGTTGTGAGAGTGTAGCTTTACACCATCCTAATTCATTTACTTCAAAGTTTCTAATGCCTTCTCAAGTGAATCATTTTGTACATACCTTGCCATCATAACAATCCATGAGGCCACATTTTTTTTGTCTCATTTTGTCAAATATTTCCCCTACCCTGTGTGTATGCTTTCATGTTTTGTAATCATATCTACCAAAGAATTTTCAGCTGTATAAAATGTCAATAATCCCTTTTCCATAATTATGTGAGGGATGTTCATACCTAATTTTAAATCTCCCATTTTGGCCCAGTTAAGAGGATTTTGGAAAAGGTTGCGATGTCCTGCTTTACACCTGCCAAATGTGTGTGTTTAATAGTTTTCAGAGGTAATTTCAAAAAGCCAACCCAATTTAATTGTCTATAAGTTGTTCTAAAACTTTTACTTTTCCACGCACTGGGAGAATGCTAGAAAAGCTGCTTCTTTATCCCCATTCGCATTGTACCACTAGTTTTGGAGAGCACTGAAGGGCAACTACAACATAAACAACAATCCAACCCAAATTTGTCTCTAGTATAAAGGAGTGTGGGGTATCCAAGAAGAAACATTGTAGGGGATAACTACAACAAGATAAAAAAATTCCTTTCTATGGTTTAAACTAGAAGATTCAATATCTGAATTTGGTGGATCTAAAAGGAACAACTCTAATGGAGTGCAAGTTGTAGAATCTAAAACTTTCCACAACCCTCAATGGTGAACAGGAACCTGTAAGGTTTTAATATTGCTCCTAACCACCATTAGTATGAATCATTTGATAATAATGTAAGGTAAGTGTGAGATTGCCACAAAAAAACCTTAGCTAAATATGGTTAAAGGAGAAAAATGAAGCACACATGATACCATGGCTTCAAAATCTCCTAGTGGCATGGCTTTCTCTACCTCCTTGGCCCACTAATCCTCCTACCTCGATTCCTAGCAGTGATGATACTTTTGAAGTGTCTTGTGATAATGAATTTGATGGAAAAATAAATGGGTAGTCACAACCTATAGATGTTGATGTAGTACGAAAGGGTGCCACAAAGAAAGGAGAATGTGAGAAGATACCAAGCTGGGCTAGTGGGGAACTCTCTCAATGCGTAGAAGGAAACAATGCTACTGATATTAGGCTTGTAGTAATTTCTGTAGGCATGGTTGTGCAAGGAGGATTGGGCAAGCTCAAAATTCGAGGAAATCATCCATTTTGAGGGTTGAGTGATCTGGGGCTTAATGATTTTGGCCTTAGTTGTCAAACACATAGAATTTAATTAATCCTTATTGTAGGTCATTGGGAATTATTCTAAGAATTTGATTGAGTTAGTCCTTGCGAACCTTCAAAATGTTATAGAAAAAGTTTCTATTCTATGGGAAATGCATCAAACATGTAAAACCTTAAATTTTCTATCATTTACCTCTTGTCAATGATTTACAGACTTGAGTTTAGTGGGAATTAGACAATAAAAAATGATTTCACTATGCATTTGTGTTTCCCTGTTTTGTTTTCTATTTTCTACATGCGTTTAAACAACATACTGTTTTTCAATGCTTGGAGGAAAAACACAATTTGTTGTTTGAATGCTTGGAGGATTACTTTGGTAAGTGCATAATCCATATCCATGCAGGAACTAGGAGAAAATGGATATATTTTGAAATTTAAACATAATAAAACAAACCTGGATATGGTGAACTCTACAAACCACCTTTCTTTCACGATAATGGCATTCTCTAGCGTTCTTCAACACCCTTGACGGTAATGAACCGTTCACAGTCTAACTTAGAACAAGTTGTTTTTGCCAAAACAAGTGTAGTGAAAGTGAAAAGTTTTACAGATTGGTTTTAGTTTTAACAGGAGGAATGGAAAACACCAAACCTCATTAATTAAAAAGAGAAGGGGGATTCTTGGTGGTGGCCTGTAACATTAATGTTTTCTTTTGCTGGGATGTCCAAATTGGTCTTTAACATTAAACTTGCTAGGACACATCCCCTGTACACAAGTAGATTTGACGATGACACGGTTGAAAAGTCTTTAAATTTCTGGTGCCATGAAAATTGCACCACGTCATGCCTATTATGGTGCAAAATGGGGGCATGTGTTATGCTATTATGGTTGCTAATATGGGTCATACATCCATGGTGGTGCATTTTATTAGTAGAATAGCCTCCACTTGTTCCATTGTGCTTTAACGGATGTCCATATCCCGAGGATGCTAGCATAGGTTGTGGAGTCTAGGTTTACACCTGAGAATTGCATTTGCTTCAAAGCAGGGGTTAAAATTGATAGCCACCTATGCCTGTCAAACAATTTTACGGTGATAGTAATGTTCTAATATTGCCCTTCAAAAATTCAATATATTGTTAATTATATGATACTAATATAATATATAAAAGACTGTTCTATATTGATTTAACTATATTGATTATATATTAATATAATTTACATATAAATATATATTAAAAATGATGATCACTTTTTAAATATGCAAGTCACTTGTGATAGGTAATTAAAAAATCTGGAAGTATTTTACAACTAAAATCACAAAAAACGTGTAAACGACCATCAAATTTAACCCCTTCTTCAAATGTTTGGAGGCCTTTTCAACAAACCCATATTTCCAGCAATCACTACAATACAAGAGACCAGATTTAATTCAAGCATTTAGTCGAACAGTTCACAAACCTAGTGATTGGAAGGTGTTTTCCAGAGCCATGCAGACAACCAAAACAAGTTAAAATTTACGTCTCGTTTTATCATCAATTGTCCTTCGTAGATCGTGCCAAGTTGAAAATGTAACTATTAAGATGTTAATAAGGGGGAAATAAACCCATAATCCACGAGTTTCCAAGCGGCTACAGATACGTGTGGAGGAAGGAAAATGATTAATCTTTTC